>JAYKKI010000080.1:3070000-3560000 GCA_039881145.1 Druceiella hillmani
ACAGAATAAAGGACGAGAAACGTCAGGCGAGACAAATTTAAAGCAGCGCTTGTGAGGTGATATGGCAATATACAAAATACTGATATAAGGATGAGCTCCGAGCAGAAAATGTTATATTGCACGCGTGAAGGGATTTAGTTAACGTCAAATGTAATAACACTGCATACACAAGTAGAGAGGAGAAAGCTTAGTGTTCTTGTTTATTTATGGTCATAGACAAAATCCGTTGTATGTTAGATTTTACGCGGACCAATATTGTTGGGTAAATATCTGATATTAGATTTATATTAGATATTTATAGATATTTTGTACGAAACGTGTATTTGTGAAGCAAAACGTAATTAAAAATCTTAACGTAGGATTTGAGAGATCTAACTGAAATGTTATATTCATTGACTACAAACTGCGGTAAACTTGTTGATGGATTGGCTGTTACAATGATTTTTTATGAGTTTCTGGTTGATGGGAAATCATTTTAAAATGCTTAATCATTTTAACATAATTAATTAATAGACATACACAGCAGTATTAGAAAAAAATGAAATGAGCTCAGTTGTGTCCGAGCCGTAAGATTTTATGTAAAAACGCTATGTTTTCCGATTTCTTTGCATCTTTGCAGAATTTAAATCAAGGAAATATAAGTCTTTTACTTTAATAAATGCTCTTTACTAATACCAAGAACGTTTGTCATTATTATATTCTATAACAAAATTTGAATAAAAATATGCATTTATATATATATATATATAGATATATATATATATATATATATATATATATATATATACATATATATATATATATATTTGTATATATATATATATATATACATACATATATATATATATATATATATATATATATATATATATATATATATATATATATATATATATATTGCCATCAGACGAATAACAAGAAAAAAACTTCTGGTGTGTGCTTATGCCCACACGATAGAAATCAAAATTATTTATTTTAATATGTACGTATAATTACATTGATATTATATGATGGATATTAGTTCGGCGAATCATAAACAATGCGAGATTATTATTTAAAAATACAATTAAACTACTCTCAAATAAAATATTACTCAAAAAGTAAAAAGTGCGCATGGTGCATCTGAAAAATAGTTCACTTCATATTGTAAAATAGTACGCATCTTAAGCCTAAAAAGAAGTAGATGTCGAAGGGAGCCGAGTTTACCCGATTCGACGTCACCGACCCGAACCTGGCGGGTCAGCGTCACTAACTCGAGCCTTAGGGCTCAGTTTCGCTTACTGCTCATAAATATTCAAGATAGCATAGATCTTTTTGACACTAACGTCACGGTAATCATGAAACAGCACGGAGTATGTTTTATATATTCACAGATAAGCTCTGGGCTCCAATGTATTGAATCCTGTAAGTATTGTCGAATTTGGATTACATATTTGTATAATTAAATAGTAAACCGAACCGTACTGGCACTTTTTATTGACTGTAACAGAAATAAATAAATTCTTCTCAATGTTATTTTCGTTAACAAAGTCGATTTTGTTCGTGCAAAGAGTGATTATGTTATGAACCCTAAACTGAAGGATGATAATAGAGGGGAATATTTTGGAACGGCGTGTGTAAAACGATATTGATAACTGTATGGTTTATATACCATCATACATAAAATTGATAGTGATACGTGTGAAGTATTTATATGTTAAAAAGGCGCAATCTCATTGTATCCCCATATTAATTAATGGAGAATATTATTGTTTGCAGTGATACTAGTTTTGGAAATGTAAAAATATGTATATTTATAGTAACTGCATAACATTAAATTTTGTTTGCTGATAGATTCGACTGAATATAAATTTACGGATAATTATAAATTAATGGTATTAACGATAGCTAACGGTAGGCATAAAGAAACTTAATCGTTATATAACATAAAACTGAGGTGTTAATCTTTATTGATCAAAAACTCAGCTATGTACCGAATCTCGTCATCTACAGACATGTAACAAATATATTGATATATGTCTGTAGATAGATAGATGATATATATATGTCTGTAGGCAATATACAAAATATTGATTTAAGCAGAAAATTTCATATTGCACGTGTGAAGGGATTTGGTTAAACTGAAATGTAAGAAGGTTGAGCACACAGGTAGACAAGAGGAAGCGTAGTGTTCTTGTTCTTTTATGTGCACAGACAAAATTCATTGCGTTTTAGATTACACGCGTACCAATATTGTTAGGTAATTATCGAACGTTAGTCTTAGCAAAGTAAAGCATAATTTTGAAGGATAATAGAACTAAAATCTTAATTTTAGACTTAAATGAAAGATTGTAAATTTTTAAGACTTAAATAAAAGAATGTATATTCATTGATAACATAACGCGAAGACGTCTGGACAAATATATTAAATTAGCATAATTTATGTTGACGAGTCTCTCTTTGAGGGTCATTCATTTTAAAATGTTTATTTGTGGTGATTATTTCGTTATTTCGTCGTATTTTTTCATTTGTACCTAGACTATACCTTATTGTCATTATTAATAGTAAAAATTTGAAATAAATTAAAAATATCTTAAAAATGAAAGACATGCCAAGGTCGAGTTTGGACCGCAAAACGAAGGTTCGGTATCTTGTTTAAAGTGATGTTACTTTATTTATCGAAAGTAATTTTTGATATTGAATTCCTAGCCCAATAAATATTTAAAAATACCATATTCAGTTAAATTAAAAAGGCCTTTACATTATTGTGAGTATACTGGTTATTATGAATCTATAATCATCGATATAGTTTCCTAGAATAGTCGCGTAGGCTTTTGAAAGCACTGGTTTTTCTTCATATTTAGGGTCAGTATATTCGGAAATAGGTGTAAGGGAAGTGGACATTTTTGATCTCTTTTTTAAGGTACGTCTGAAGTTACATTATCCAAAATTGTAAAACATATTGTTGATAGCCTATAAGGGTCTAACAGCCATTTTAAATAATTCAGGTGGTTTTAAATATAGAATTTTGAACAATGTTTTTTTCGATTACATAATTTTAAAATTCACACCTAAAATTTCCTTAAATACACTTTCAATAATAGTTTTTGAGGTATGCGCTGGTTAATTGGCTTTACTGATATGCCAAATTTAAAGGTTCTAAGTTTAGCGGTTTCGGAGCAAAACGCCTGACAGGCGAATGATCTTACAAGGGTGTGGGTCGGTCATCCAACTGTAGTGACATACCATTCGTGGAAATTAAGAATAATGATAAATTCGAGTGAGGCAAAATAGAAAGACTGGCCTAATGCAGGCGTAGTCTGTGTCGTGTGAAGGTATTATTTCAAGTTAACCGAAATTTAATTGAAAACTTTAACTAAGTTTTAGTTTTTGTAATTTTTTTCAGATTATTCTGCTTAATAGCTGAAAAAAAATGAAAGTATTGAAATTCAAAGTGAAAGTATTGAAATATTGAAATACTGAAACGTTAGAAATATTAAATGGAAGGTTAAAGTCATTTTAGAAACTTATTTAACGATACTCGTTTGGATAAAATAAATGTAGTATGTAAGTAAAATTCATTATTTTTTAATATTTTTTATGATACTTTGTTAAATATTAATAGAAAATTCTATATGTAAAATTTACTTAAAAAATTTCATATGTAAAGTCTAAAAATGCAGAAAATATGGCACTATGACAGACAGATAAATATGACAATGGCAATGATCTTTGTTTCACTACGGAAGCCTAATAGGAGCGGAGATTGGGGTTATTTTTTTTCAAAAAATCGAAATCTGTGGACGCTACAACTGTGAAAAGCATTATACTATAGTGGATTTCTTGAAGTGTGAGTCGACCTTGCCTAAGAGTAAGTGGAAATATGATAGGAAATTATTATACAAAATTCTGGCGATAATCAATGTTTGTATTTACTATAACTCCAGAATATACAAATAGATATAGAGATAGACAAAACATCTGTCATTTTGTAATTTGAGATGGATTCAAATTATTTACTATTGAAAAAAAATTGTATGAAATTTTAGGTGAAAATAAAAATTACAAGTTGTCATAATTGTCAAGCTGGTGATATTAATTAAATTAGATCTCTTCAACGCAACTTGGCTTTTAATGGACTATATAATATTATGCACGGTTTGTGACATATATCCAACTTTCATTAAAAGAGAAAACAACGCCAGAGTGATATAACAGCACACTATTAGTCTACATATTGTTACAGAACATTACACAGTCCTACTGAAAATACAACTGAATTGATAACTTGCAGGAATTATAGAATTCGTCAGAGAAGCCGTCCAATAGAGTTAAATTATTTTCGTCCAGTAATTTTCTTGCTGAAATATAGGT
Organism: Druceiella hillmani; assembly: GCA_039881145.1. NCBI lineage: Eukaryota > Metazoa > Arthropoda > Insecta > Lepidoptera > Hepialidae > Druceiella > Druceiella hillmani. The sequence continues at coordinate 3,074,354 of JAYKKI010000080.1, forward strand.
ACAGACGTTGAGGGGTGAACTTTTCATTGAGAGGCATTTAACATTTTCTGAATATGAAAAAGGACAATACATAAAATGTCATTTAAATATTAGACTTACCCTTTTTATCATAATCGTATTTTCCGTGGTGTTTTTGTAATAAGGAAATGGTTTAGGTTTATCTTTCAATGTGTATTACTCACCAATACTGACCATAAAAAGTTAATTAATCATATCTATTGAAGCAAAGTATTTACACTGAATAAGAAATGTGATTACAAACATAATATTTATCAAAAATAAAGTGAATCGAAGAATATAATAGTTCTCTCTGAGACGAGTGTGATGAAGAATATCCATAATTAATATAGTTAGCATGCCAATATAATAACGTGATGCTGCATGAGTAATAACTACTTACTGGAGAGTGTGGTGGTGAGGGTGAGATGTTGTCAGCATGAAATTGGATAAATATCGTTTTTTCCTTTAATATTTAACGGTTCTTTATATTTATTTTTTCGTTAAATTACTTTATCGCCTCAATTACATCAGTAACATTATTGGCTGTGGTTAAACCAGGAAAGAAACAAGTAGAAACAAGTAATAAACAAATAATATTTATCATCGCATATGTATAAAGATAATATACGTAAGTATATACATAGTATAAATATTATTTCATATTCTTATACATTTGTTTTCAGTTTTATTTCTTAGTTTTTCCGTTATTTCACTAGATCTTAAGGATTTATTTTCGTGTTCAACAATTAAAATTTTTACTCCCATTCGAAGAGTATTTTATTTAAAACTTGGTCTTTCTAAGTCTTTTCAACGAATAAAATTGTATCATACTCAGATCTCCCCCATAGACTCCCATAGAGATCGATCCCGTGCTGCCTGTATCCAATGACTTTTCGTGATATTTATTAAGTCATTTATCCACCTAACGATGGACGTCCCACTTTGTATAGTCCATTACGTCGTCGCTAGACGAGAATATTTATTCTTCAGCAGTTTTCGGTTCTGCACGGACGTGACCTGTCCACTGCCACTTCAGGCTGTCAATCCTATGTCATTACAGAGTTATAATCTCACAGAGAATCACAGCTTCTCCACAGTTCACTGAGTGGCTTGGAGACTTTGGAGACTTGATCTGGCCCCGTAGCCTAAAATAAACGGCCACGTCTCACTGCCTTATGTCATCTCTTGTAACATAAATTGGTTAAAAACTTGCATCTTCAGACACTAGAGTATTTTGGACGAGAATATAGGATAAAGTTTCCTGAATGCAAAAAGGCAACACTGACAAGCAAATGTCAAAGTCAACCAGCAGTAAACAAATAAAGTGTTATAATTGCAAGAAGATCGGCCACTACAAAAATAAGTGTCCTGATTTAAAAGCAAATAAACAATTGAATGCTTTTAGCGCGGCGTTTTTCAACGGTTATTATAACACAGAAGACTGGTACATCGACTCAGGCGCAAGCGTGCATATGGCGTCGAACCAAAAATGTTTACTCCGAACTCGACCAGTACACGAACCTAAAGAAATCGTAGTTGCAAATCAAATGACGGTGCCTGTAGTTAGTGTTGGTGAAACACAGATAACGACATGCGTGAACAGTTCTCAGTATGACGTGATTGTGAAGGACGTATTGTATATACCGAATCTCACGGCAAACTTATTATCCGTAAGCCAACTTATAGCTAAAGGAAATAAAGTTGTATTCAAAAAAGATACCTGTTTGATATACAACCAAGTGAATGAGCTTATTGGTACAGCTAATTTGATAAATCGTGTGTACAAGTTAAACACAAAAAAATTCGAGAACTCGTTATCGGCAATGTCAACATGGCATAAAAGGTTAGGACATATAAATAGTAAGTCCTTACAAAAAATGAAAGAAGGAGCAGTAGAAGGAGTTTCTTTTCACAAGAAAGCTGACATACAGATACAGAATTGTGAAGTGTGCTGTGAGGGAAAACAATCACGTTTACCTTTCCCATCAGCAAATCATAGAAGTGAAAAACTACTGGATGTAGTACACTCAGATTTATGCGGACAGATGGAGACCAAGTCAATTGATCTGACGAAGTACTTTCTTCTGTTTGTGGATGATGCCAGCAGAATAACTTTTGTCTACTTCTTGAAGGAAAAGAACCAGGTGTTCCAGCATTTCAAAGAATTTCGAAGTTTAGTTGAGAATCAAACTGGAAACAAGATAAAAATACTAAGAACCGACAATGGAGGTGAATTTTGTTCACGTGAGATGGAAAGTTACTTAAAACAAGTAGGTATTGTCCATCAGAAGACCAATCCTCACACTCCAGAGCAGAATGGACTCTCAGAGAGGTTCAACAGAACTATTGTTGAACGGGCAAGATGTTTATTGTTTGAAGCAGGTCTCGACAAAAGTTTTTGGGCTGAAGCAGTTAATACTGCAGTTTACCTAAAGAACAGAACACCAGCCGCCAGTTTAGGCATGATGACACCATTTGAGAGGTGGACAGGTGAGAAACCAGACCTCAGCCATGTTAGAATTTTTGGCAGTAAAGTAATGGTGCATGTTCCCAAAATACAACGACAAAAATGGGATAAGAAGGCTGACAGATTAATTTTAGTTGGGTATCCAAATAATGTGAAAGGATACAGATTGTATAACCCAAGAACTAAAAAAATTACTACGAGCAGAGATGTCATCATTATGGAGAAAATGGAGTTGGACGAAGCTCAGATTGTAGTAAACGATTGTGAAAATAAGTCAAAGAAAGATGAAAACTTAGAAGAAGATTAAAGTTTAATAGAAAATCCAGGTCCAGAGTGATACAGTGCAAGTGGGTATTCAAGAAAAAGTACGAAAGTGATAATAGTGTGCGATATAGAGCAAGACTGGTGGCAAAAGGTTTTACCCAAAAAGAAGGTGTGGATTACGCTGACACATACTCACCAGTGCTTCGTTACTCTACACTAAGGTTTCTATTTGCTTTAAGTGTCAAACTTAACCTTGAAATTACTCACTTAGATGTAACTACAGCATTCCTAAAAGGTTACTTAAATGAAAAAGTGTATATGCAAGTTCCCCCTAATTTAGATTGTAAATAAAATAGTGTTCTTAAATTAAACCGTGCAATTTATGGTCTAAAACAATCAGCCAGGGCTTGGAACGAAAGAGTAAATGATTCTTTATTAAAATTAAATTTTGTTAAGTCAAAGTTAGAACCATGTCTGTATATAAAAATTGTGAAAAGGAGCAGATCATAATAGCAATTTTTGTTGATGATTTCTTCATTTTTTCAAAGAGTAGTAATATGGTTAAGGAGTTAAAAACAAATTTAATGTCAAAATTTAAAATTAAGGATTTGGGGCAATTAAAACAATGTTTGGGTATGAGAGTAAAAATGTATCAGAATGGCAATATTTCCTTAGATCAAGAAAAGTTTGTAGACCATATTTTAAGTAAATTTAATATGACAAACTGTAAAGTTGTTGGTACTCCTATTGAGAAAAATTTAAAACTAGAGAAAAGTGTAGATGTTTGTAAACAATATCCATTCCAACAACTAATAGGAAGCTTAATGTACTTAAGTGTTTTGACTCGCCCAGATATTTCCTATAGTGTGAGTTATTTGAGCTAATTTAATAATTCATATTCCTATACTCATTGGAAGCATGCGAAACGCATCCTAAGATACTTATGTAAAACTAAATCTTATGGCCTAATGTTTATCAAAGATAATTGTAAATTAGAGGGTTTCGTTGATGCAGATTGGGCTTCAAACACACTAGATAGGAGATCCGTACAGAGGCAGAATATATGGCAATTGCCGAAGCCTGTAAAGAGGCTATTTATTTAAAAAACTTGTTTTCTGAAATTGTAAACAGTTGTGATTATGTAATTATATTGTATAATGACAATCAAGGCGCTCAGAAGCTGTCTGAAAATTCTTTATTTCATAAAAGAACTAAACACATAGATGTGCGTCATCATTTTGTTAGAGAAGCAGTTGCTAACAATCTTATAAAGATAGTCTACATGCCAACATCTGAAATGCCAGCAGACTTGCTGACCAAGGGTTTAGATAGTGTTAAACATAACTATTTTGTAAAAAAGTTAGATATTCAAAACATTGTTTAATAGGTGACTATCTGTAAATTAATAACATTTTTTGCTTTTATTAGTTTGTTAAAAATAATTTATATGTTACAAAGTTCAGATTATTTTGATAAGTGGAGATGTTAGAATTAATATCAGAATAATGTATTTAATGTACTAATAGGGCCTTCTATGTGGTATCGTTTGTAACTACCTACCTAAGGTTAATATTAAGAAATAAATTTAGTCTTTGATCAACTACCGTACATGTTTTATTAATATTTCCATTAATTATTTGCGTGCTAAACAAAGTCGTTCTTGTAGTACAAGAAATATAATTACTAACCGCGTACATATGTACACGCATCATTCCTTTGCGTTTTTTCCCCTTAACAATGACTTCGTCTTCTACTGTAACAAATGTCTTAGTGTTACATTGTTTTATATGTTTGTAATTGAATGAGTGCCATATGTAATTGGATGAGTACTTATACAAGCATTTAACTGCAATAAATGAAGAGGAACACTATATTACATTATGTTCATAGTGATTAGGTTATCTAGTGTTTTACGCTCATATGCATCACACATTGTCAGGACAGTCAGTGGGTTTTAAAGACAGTTAAAACGTATTCCTGTTTCTCCTTTGTCAGTCGAGTCAGAAGAAGAGTTTACTTTACAGACCGTACCCTAGTACACTGTCCAATTCCTAAAGTATCCATATAAAATACATTTTTAACTATCATTAAATCCGACTGAGTCCTGACTGTGCATGGTGCATACGGCCGTTAAAGATTCAAATAGTAAGAAGTTAACGTGGATGTGAGTATATCTGGCGTAAAAGTATACAAAAAGTCAGTAGGTACACAAATTATATTATTTTAAAGAATGAATTTCGAAGCATGACGATCACGATATCAATAGAAATTTGCATTACAAAAAGTTTTTAAGTTAATATTTCGGCAGAAAATTTTAAAGATAATTTATTTCAGCAACTTTTCTATTTAAGGATTAAATGTAGCTTTTTATCTTTGGTATTTAATGTATTTATGTTTTTATTTGCATTTGTCGCTAATGCTTAATGTAATATTAAAATATTTGAAAAATGGCGAATAACAAACTTCGTAAAATTACATGTACATAAACACTAATATTGGCCCGCACATTTATGCATGCATAGATATGCAATAATATGAGTATAAAAAATATACAGCTCACTTAGCTGGAAGTTTATTTAAAATTCCTCTGAGAATAACGACATGACATAAATTCAATTATTAAATGCCGCTATAATAATAGCTATAGCATAATTACTTCATTTTTAGGATATGGTGCTCGTCATAGTTCCTTAAAGGGCCTGGATGAGCAATGGTGTGAATATATGGATGTACTAGAGATCTTCTATGAAAATGAATAGAGCTTTTCGTGGAATGTAGCTTATTAACATTCAAATTATGAAATTACGGTATAGCGTGTAACGTTTTCTGGCTGTACCACTTAAATCTCTACGAATTTATTGAGAAGGGACGGATTTTTCTTTTGCAGTGTCTCACTTATTTCTAACACGATAATCTTAAATATAGTACAAGACCACTTGCATCTGTCATGTGTTTTGAGAAGTTTTCACAGTTTTCCAACTTTATGTACGCTGTTGTTTACTACGGTACACATAACCTGTGCTTTATTATTTTTGTATTAATTGTAAATAAATGTTTATTTAATAAAGTCACCATTTTATGTAAGAAATTCGTAATACTTTATTTTTTCATTACGCTATATTTAGTTCCTGTAATAATCTTGTCTTCTATGCATATTACTTGTACGAACACGATGTTTCACATCTGCCATGGGTCCCGTGAGGGTTCACTGTTTTTATTTTTGATGTGAAACATCTATAGGCGCAGGTATAAACCGGATTGTTGGCGTGACGACGCTTGCCTTGGCGACGGGTCGCCACGCTATACTAAGGTATATATATATAGTCTATATGTAGTAGAGTGTACGGTACGGCGACGTGTCGCCATGCGCAACCGACTACGCCACTCCCTCGTCACTCAGTTCGACGCTGTTGTTTACTACGGTACACATAATCTGTGCTTTATTATTTTTGATGTGAAACATCTATAGGCGCAGGTATAAACCGGATCTTTGGCGTGGCGACGCTTTCCGTGGCGATGAGTCGCCAGGCTATACTAAGGTATATATATAGTCTATATGTAGTAGAGTGTACGGTACGGCGACGTGTCGCCATGCGCAACCGACTATGCGACCCCCTCCTCACTCAGTTCGACGCTTTTGTTTACTACAGTATACATAACCTGTGCTTTGTTATTTTTGTATTAATTGTAAATAAATGTTTAATAAATAAAGTCTCCATTTTCTGTAAGAAATTCGTAATACTTTATTTTTTCATTATGCTATATCTAGTTCCTGTAATAATCTTGTCTTTTATGCATATTACTTGTACGAACACGATGTTTCACATCTGCCAGGCGTCCCGTGACAGCTCACTGTTTTTTTTTATTTATTTATCTAGTTTAATGTATCTAATTGCTACGAGAGCAATCTCTTACAGCTAGTCCTCGCGGTACGCTGCATCGTAAAAGGCCGAATGCCTTGTGACCAACCCAACAAACCACAGCGATGACACTCATGGGAATCCCAAAATTATTTTTTTAATCTTTTTTAGGTCTCTCTCATTTCTGAATATATACAGAAAAATGTGCAAATAAACACATAATTCCCCCTTTATTTCTAAAATTATTAGGTATAAAATAATAAAAAAAATTAAATTTTTGAAAGGCTACCCAAAAGTTGTGGGGAAACTACATAACGATGATTCTAATTATCATAAGTTTTACCGTGATCACCGTAATACGTATGTCAACCCTGCTCAGTTCTATTAGGTATTATTAAACATTTATTGCGATGAAAAATCTATGTTAGGGATGACTTGTATTAATTAAAGTAATTTCACTTCATGTTTTGAAATTATTCATAGCATATAAATTGTCATACACCCAGGTTCTATGTTAATTTATATGAGGAATAAAATCGGCTACGAACCACTTCATTCGTATCATTAAATTAGTTCCACTTAACCATTCGTTATAACTAACGGACTTGCCAAAATTATTATACCGACTGCGAAAGCTTCGATATGTGACAAAACTGAACGGTTGAATTCATTTAATAAGTCGAATATATTTGGTAACCGATTAACTATAGCGGTTTGTGCATCGATCAAAACGTCAATAGCCAATATAATACAAATATAAAAATAAAAAAAGGTAGTATTATACATAAAATCAGGGTGGAAGTAATGAATAGAAAAAAGCTTATCATGATTTCTTTGAATGAGAAAGATCACTCAACAAATATGGGTTTTCTCTCCAGGTCTACTGATCTTAAATAAAATTATAAGCCCTTTTCAATAGACATAAATAAAACAGGAGATTCTCAGTTTGTCTTTTTTTGTGTATATTATCCAATATTTCCGGCATTTATTAACGAGTTTAGATGATTATTTGTTTTTTTGTTCAAAAGAGCAAGTTCCTAGTACGTGAAGTCAAAAGTGGGAATTTTATTAATTTATCTGAATATATGTTCATTAAATTATTTTGATTTCAATAAATGGGACATTACTGAGTTCTTCGTAAATTTGTGACTTCCTGGGTAATATAGGATATCATAGACCTTAGAAAGGGAAAAATAAAACTTTTCCCGAAGAAATGGAATCGAGTTTTAATAATCTCGGTAAACTCGGAACTAACTTAAAAGGATATGATAATGGAAATATGAGAACTTATTCGGAACACTTGCGGTAAAATACAGTTTCCGAAAGTAAATAAAATTGCACAACACTGCGACTGCTAGATATTTTTGGAGTCGGTGCTAAATTAAATGTAGCACAACAGATTATTAGTATATGTGTGACAGAGAAAAAGGAGCATCGACTTTGTTTTTCGTCGAACATTACATAGTTAACCATGTCTTTGAATACTTTAACTTATGTCATCTAAGGAAAGAAAATTTCAGTCAGTTCAGTTTGTACTATAATCAAATTTGTTACATTTTTAAATATTTTTATCAATTTAATATAAATTTATTGTATTATATTCTCTGATGTTCTAAACTTTGCTGATCACAGTTTTAAAGGAAAAAATGTGAATATAATTTAAAAAAAATTTTGAACTGATTCACAATATAAAAGAATGAAGGTAAAAACAGTCATTTATATCTTTTGCTGTACAATATTGTAAATAAATTTGAAAAATACTTCCACGCCTATATACTTACCTAAATGTTTACTTTCTCATTTCATACTTGGAATAAGTCAAACGACTCCAACTCCCCATCACCTCCATTATTTTATCCCGATTTTGCTGCAGAGGAAATTTTTTTCATCTTTAGCGTACCTAATTAAATTATCGTTAGATCATATAGGTGTAAATTGTTCAAATTTTATTAGGCTAGATGTGCTATTAAATGTTAAGTAATCCTATGGCATATATTCAATTACATAGTCAAATTCTACCCAAATTCTCAGGGTAGTATACTCGGATTTTACTTTTCCGATTAAAGAAATTTTTAATTTATGACGAAGGTATGACGTAACATACAGAAACAAGAAAAAAATGCAGTTAAATTGAGAACCTCCTTATTTTTAAGGTTGATTAATAAGATGCTCAAATATTGGAAAAGCTTATATTATAAAGCGTCGTTATAAAAGATGCATTTGAATAGAAGAGCAACTATATAAAATATGTTTCATACATGTTTCAATCGTGCACTTATTTGAAAAAATTGCATTGCCACTAATACAGATAAATTAATAAGAACTGGTTTGTAATAAATAATACGCGAGAGTGAAAAAGTTTTATTTTTTCTCAAAATTTTGATCAAAGCTTGAACGAGCAAACATTTTTATACGTCAATATTTCAGGTTCTTTAAATATAGTATGTAGTTTGAATCTAACCGATGAATGAAATAGGTTTTAGTCCATGTCTAACTTTACTACAAAACTTAAATTACATCAAAATAATCAATAGAAAGTACTATTAAAGAATAATATGACTAGCTTAATTGCTTCAGCATTTATTTCATTACCGAGGTTTGAAATCTGATCACTTGGCTGTAGTGAAATTCTTCGATACAAAATTAGTCCTTTTTTTATTCCTCAGTCTTAGTTCCGATAATTTATTTTTCACTTGCTTACTGAAGAAGAATTATGGTACATTGGCTTCATTGCGCCTCTATGTCAGTGTTTATTTTATTACCGGAAACTGGCAAGCTCACACGTTTGCTGCCAGGAGATTTCTTCAATATGAATAAAGTAAAGTCTTCGTGTAATATTCTTGTTTGTAACTGAATTCGTATAATTTTGTTTTCGAGTGTAAGTTACATATTTTTAGTTCTCATTTCTATACTAAATGATGGAAACAGGGAGAAGGGAAACGTGAATGCCATTAATTTGGACTATAGAAGAGATTCAGAACTATTTAATATGAACTAATTACGAGAGTTCTATTTGAAAAGACATTGCCGCTAGTGTGATATTATAAGGGAGTAAAGTTAATACTCAATATCGTGACGCAAGGTCTAAAAAACCTAAATTGTGGTCGGACGGACGTCTCATCGACTGCTTAAGGTGTGTTAATGATAAAGTTTATACAGCATTTTCAGAACCGTATATATAGAATATAATCAATGAGGTTAATGAGTGTAGTGTTAAATCCAGCCTCCAAATGCATGTTAACAAAACAAAGTTTGTGATGAGTCAAGAATTAGAACAAATGAATAAATATAAATATCTCGTATCCTGGCTCAATCGAAACTGAGACATTGAGGCGGAGATCAAAACTCGCATAGAAATTGCCCGCGATGCCTTTGGGAAAAGGAAAAGTTATTCTGTAATCGTAGCTTCAAAATTTCATTTCCAATTCGTCTTCTTTAATGATACATCTGGTCAGAACTTTTGTTCGGTCTGGACTAGTAAGTAAAATGTCAGGAAATATAGAGATATATTCGAAATATGGGTCTACGGGCCCATGAGTTCTGCATTTTGAACTCAGAAAGTCACTAATGAAATGGTTTTAAAACAAATTGGCCAGAAAAGTAAGCTTTTGCAAACCTTCTACCAACGTAAACCTTCTAGCAACCTATATGAAGAATGTGCTCAGAAACAAAAATTACTAGATCTTTTAATAATAATTATGGGTGAAGGAAAGTTGGTCATAGAAGAAAGGCATTATGAGTGCCGCCGAATTCTTTCACCTTGCCAAGGATACGACTGACAGAGCTGACTGCCAACTTTCACTAGTTAGAGAAGCACCCTTAGAGGAAAAAGAAAATTAATGCGATTTAATACTGCGATAACTACTTGAGATAGAGTTATTTTTAATTCTATTAAAGTTCTTTGTTAACTTAATCATCTCATTTTCGCTCACACGTTTTAATAGCATGTTTTCGTATAAAATATATCTGGCGTTGATTTGATGAATGTTTTTTGCAAAATTTTATGGCGGTTACGGAAGCCAGTCTTGTGTTTCGTGATCATATTGTAAACATTTTTCAAGATACGTATAAAATTTAAGTTAATTTAAATCCTTACTATATCAATACATAATAATCGGGAAGTCCAAAGAAAAGGTAATTATTTGATCTCCATATAAAATAATTTGTTTAAAATATCTGTACACGTGCTATTCTTACTTAAAACTAATGGTTTTTATTTCAAGTTTTGTTGATTATTATAACTGTTGAGAAATGTATAATATCTAGAGAAGCATTTTTTCATCTTAATCGTAGCCATTCATGATTTGAAAACTCGGAATTGTGAACGCTATTAGAATGAGTGTACATGCTTTATTTTATATCTTATTTCCAGGTGCAAACTTTGACCAGCTGAATTCCAATTTGGGGTGCATTGTCATTTTATAACACTTTTAAACTGGTAGAAGAGTATTAAAATGTGAGCCTATTATCGGCTACATCTCAAAAGCCTAGTAGTTACGGAGTAAATACTTTAACCTAAATATACTAGAGAATCGAAAAGAAAAGCAAAGAGTAAAACTAAAAATTATAGCAAAATTAAATTAGTTCACGTATTTCCAAATCACGTCACTGTAACATTATTAAAATCATAAATGGAAAAGGAAATATGGAACGATTTAGAGTCATGCCAAAAATAGGATTGAATAAAATAAAGTATATCGAAAAAAATAATGTATTGCCTACAAAGGCAAAACACAACACAAAATACGGCTTCGCACTCTAACAGAGCAGTTGCATTTTCTATGTAATTGTGATCTACTATATCTAAATTCCTTCTCTTTCTTCTTATTTCTTTAATCTTTTTTTTTTACTTATCTCCTTAAAGCAGATCTCGTGTTTAAAGCACATCTTCGTTACTGACACAAGCCAATTGCCACTTTGAAATTTTATCGTCTTTTGCTCCTGGTTGCCTTCATTATCTTTAATTTCCAGATTGCAACAAAAGCGCTGTTAACATAAATAAGGTTTACTGCCTTAATAATAATAAAATCGAAATGTTCCGTTGCTTATTTTAATATTCTGCTTTACTACATCTAATCCACAGTACAAGAGGTTGTACAAGCAAGACTATACAAGTTTCTAAGTATTGTAATGTGGCCGTATCAGTCGGCTTAGGAAAGTAATAATTATTTGTCTATTTTATCTTACCATAATGAAAAAAAACGTTAATTATTATTCATACAAGGCACAAAAGAAATGATATATAGTGAAAGAAAATACTACTTCTAAAATAAACGATGTTACAAGATTTCTACTTGGAGCAATGTCACTTAATAAGCCCCGCGGCATGGCTGAACAAACATTGTTATTGTTTATATACGATGTAATAAATAGATTTATGATGACTATACTCTGCGAATAAGTTCTGTAATAGATGTGATATGTTCTGTAATACTATTTCTCAGTGATATCGGCAAAAGGATGGCCTCGTGGCATTAGCATTAGGCACAACCATCTTCCATCTGGATATCGTTGTGAAGCCCAGATTTATTGTGATATAATTGTATATGTGTGTAATGTATGTACCGAAATTGAAATCCAGGCTGTTTATTTGGTTCTTTCTGAACATTAATTTTTTTTTTATATAAATTCCCTCTAAACCTAATTTCTTGAAACCAATGTCACAAGATGCATTTTGGGAATGTACTTAGAATAGTAAAAATAGTAATCTTTCTCTTACGCCCCAAGGCTACATTTAGTTTTGCCCATCTCGGGTTTTTGGTTTAATGGGAATTTGATAGAATTACTTTTCCATTTTACTTATTACATGTAACTTACCAGAAGCGTCAATTGTTGCTTGCAGCCTGGCCGGAATGTCTCGCAGCGTGACGGTGGCCGTCGCATATATAATGAGCGTGACGGGATTGCCTTGGCGCGAGGCGCTTAAGGTTGTGCGTGCCGGCCGCGCTGTCGCCAACCCCAATCTTGGCTTCCAACGCCAGCTGCAAGACTTCGAGAGTTATAAACTGGTCGAGGTGAGAGAAACGGTTATTTTACAAGTTTAAGACAGAAAGAATCTTGTATGCTTTAGAGATGGACGGAGAATAAATTTCTAAGTGTTACGCAGATATATAAATAACAACTAGCCAGATGCCCACAATAGTTTGTGTGTAATGAATACAGTTCAATTCAGTTGCTTAGCATTACATTACCATAACTGTTGCGAGCGGCTTCAATGGAAAAATTTGTTGAGAAAAAAAGAACCTTGTCTTTATGTTCATTCCAGAAGTGCAAAAGTACCAGTGGTAACACAAATTGAAATTCCCTTGAAATTCCCAAAAATATTTCGGTGAAATATTTTTGTATTTCGTTTATTTTTATAGATTAGTTCGTTTTTAAAAAAATATTTGTGTGATTACCTAAAAATTAAGTATTTGTGATTACTTTGTAATATTTCTCTGTATAACTTAACATTCGATTGAACTACTATTCCTATCGAAATTTTTGGTGTTATTTTATGTTTTGTATGCTTATGAATTGTAAATAAGTAATATAAATGTCTGAAATGGAATAATATGACATAGGTGTTTAACTATGCTTACTTAAATTTCATGTTATCAGAAATTTATGTGATATGTCTAATTTTTAGTGCCATTTTTAATCAATTTTTATCTAAGCAGTATTTTAACATAAATTATAACATTACGTAGCGATTAATGCATTTTGTTGAACGATATATGTTTACCCGCGTTCGTGCGATATTTTGAGATAATGTTTTATTTATAAATAGTTGAATACTACAAACCGTTAAATATTTAAACTATTTAATAAACCGAAGAGTGCACAGAAGTCACCAAGTTTTATTTGTGCTTAAAAAATTTTTTGTTTTACTTTTTAATATATATAAGTTTGTAGTGAAAAAAACGAGTAACCAAAAATATTTAAATAAAATCAAAGGTGAAAATTTTCGAGAATTCTTGACAGAGATATGTTAAAATTTCAACCTTGCCTATTAGTATTTCGTCATTAGTTAAATATTTAATTTTCGACATGAGCAAAATATGTTTAGCTTGTGGAAATATTTTGGTGAAATAAAAGCAGTTTCTAAGCGCAATTATTTTATAAAGACCTTTATTTTTCACTATGACCTACAGAGCTGAAACGTGGACACTCATAGTTGGCCTGATCCACAAATTTCAAGCCACTTAGAGAACGATAGAAAGAACGATTCTCGGAGTGTCTCTGAACGACAAAATCCTAAATGAGGACATCCAATGGAGATGAAAGAAATAACAACCGATGAAGTAGGCGAGTTCTCTAGTAGACACAGCAAACCTCAAAGTACATTGTAGGACGCCGCCTAGCCAAATGGATTAATGATCTGGAAAAGTCGGCGGGAAGTGGTTTTATTTGTAAGGCGAAGTTGTGTGTCGTGGCGAGCCTTGAGAAACCTAATTCCAGTAGTGTATAGTAATAGGCTAATGATGATTATAATGATAATAATGACATGTACGTGTCACATTTAACACAGTGATCAAACGTATAGTAAAGAACATGAAGGAATATCCATTGTTGTTTTGGTAATAAAAGTTATATTAAAACATTATAAATACTGAATATATTCTGCGTTAATTTTGTAGAAATTCATTGTGCACAATTAAATGAAACTACGTGATGTATTATTATTTCTACTTTCTTTAGTTTCGTTGCATTACAACATCTTCAGGTCATAAATAAATAAAACGGATGATACGTATAATTAGTGGTATAACATTGTTCTATTAGATACCCTTGCTATTCTATAAATATTTTACTGAGAATAATATTCGTTTAATTTTATTACAACCACCGGAAAATTTGCATTGCATAACCTCATAGAATAACATCAATTTAATTTATTGTCACTACTAAAATTCTTGTACATTTTATAACTTTCGAACGTATAATAAAAGCTCCCCCGCTCCCCTACAATAAACTCATTACATTAAGCAGTGGGAAAACCCGCACAAACCTGGCTTGCGCTATTGTTTTGTGAAATATATAAATGCTGTTGGAAGTTCCTAAGAATTAATCTATGCTTGTAGCCCACCTGACGACGTTGTAATACAACTAAACCTAGGTCGTGGTAAAGAAACTAATGAAAGTATACTACATCGCGTAGTTTTATTTGATTGTGAATATTATAAATGTTATATTTTAATATACGTTATATTATATATTCCCTATATATGATTGAAAGCGCCATAAACAGAAGCAGACGATGAAGCTTCGATCGGAAATTAATGGTTATGTTGATAAAAGTGCGTGTGTCCACCTAGGAACAATCACACACAGAAAATTTAATGCTCCCACTATCTATGGAAGATATGTTAAAACAATGAACAAAAATATGTGTGAGAGTTATTCAATGACGTTATCTGAAAGTTTGTGACCATGCTCAATTATCTGCTTCCAAAAAAAGCAATTTCAAAATTTAATAAATATCGGTTTTAATATATTATATTTAAGGGTCTACATTGGAAAGATGAGAAACATACTCAAGTGGATTTGTTGTCATATACAATTTTCTTATTTACAGAAAAATTTGGTTTTTAGAAAATTCTGAAGATTTCTTAGAAAATTCTGCTTTCAGAGCTAACGAAATTATCCTATCGCATCTCCTTCATCTGTCAAATTTATTAGGCTTACCGAACTATAAGTAACATAGCTGAAGTGAATTTTATTTTCAATCCGGGCGCTGTAAATCTCAGAAATCTAGACTTCCTCGTTTTACTTATTAAGAATCCATTTATGTTATCAAATCTCAACACGAATATCATTATCATATATTGTTTGTTTTTCTGTTCGCTTGTATTGATAGCGGTAATGAAAATTGAAGCAACAGTTTAGATACAAGTTACTCATTTTCAGAGTTTTGCAGTGAAACATTACATATATTTGTAATTTTTTCCAATTTTTACCCTTATCTGCTACTTGTTAACTTTCAAAGTTATACAAAAAATATTGAAAAACGCATAAAGAAATTCTAATATTTCAATGCAATTATTCAATTAACTTCACCTACAATTTCAAAATATGTAAATAATTAGGCAACCCTATGTTACACATGTTACGACACGTGCTTGGCTAATTTAATTAATTTATTTATATCATGTTGAATGCAATATAAATAGAGAAAACTAAGAAATTATTGCTTAAAGGGCAATATCTTCCAGTGAACTATACATTATGTTCCATTTCCTATTTAATCATTACGGCATACTTTGTATTTGGTAATATAGCTTTTATTACCAAATACAAAGTATGCCGTAATGATTAAATAGGAAGTGGGCGACATATAAAGGAAATAGTGTTTTAATAACCATAGTTTTATCCATAACATCCGTCTCAAATTTTGACGATTAAAAATCATATTTATTTGAAATGAAGTACAAGGAATTATATTGAAATAATGAGCCAAACAATAAAAGGAAATAAATCCTACCCTCTAGTTATTATTTGATTGATTGATTGAATATTTGTTAAATGGCAGTATAAATTGGGTAACTTATATTTATTATTGTTACAATTATGAAGAATAAGGGCTTTGATATTTCAAAAGATGTCATTTCAGTCACATAATATATTTAGAGCTTGTTTGTTGTAATGGCTGGTCTCTTAGAGACAAAAGATCATCTAACTTGATTACGATTTGTCTGTTACAAGCAACCGATCATCAAACTTGATTTAATAATTCATTTACGATGAATCATTAAACTAAGTTTAATAATTCGTTTGGTTTATTGTTTCATCTACGGTTCATCTGTTATAAGTAATAGGTCATCAAACAATTCGTCTGCAGCTCATCTGTTACTGGCAAAAAGCCAGTCAGTTAACTCGTCTACGGTTTGTATGTACATTTCTGCATTTATTAATAGAACCAATCACGGGAAATTATTAATCAAAACTAGTACTCAGCGCTTTTCTACCTAAATACGTTAAATTTTCTTATAGACTTGTTTCTCCATGCGATAGAAGTGACAAAAATAACAAGTTACATTAACAGAATACTATTGTCTTCACTTACATCATTTTATCCCCATGTATTTTTTAGTGGTTTGTAATTTATACTGAATATTCTTAATATTCAAGGTTTAATACGTTGTCAATACAAAAAATGTGTTAATCGTTGAAATCACAATTATTTTATTAATATTCATCCAAAAAACAAGTTCACGCTCAATAATTCTGAACAAGTCCTTGAAAGACTAAACAGAAATCTGGAAAAAAAATTTTCAATGTCCATTCGCCAATTCAAATTTTCTTATAATTTTAATCGGAAGCTCTATTCTTTTGATTGTGCTATTTTCATAAAAATGTTCAAATTAGACCCTCTTCATCTTTTTATTTCCTTTTATTCAGTTTATATAAAGTATTAAAGCGATAATTTTATCTATAACAATCATTGTTACTTGACTAATATACGTACCTCAAGGTACTGAACAATGAGCTTTGCAAATGCTTGGCAGCACGTTAGCTCTCACATTCGGAGCAGAACCGCATCGATGGAGAAATTCTCTTAGCTGTAAACATGCCCTTACTCTCATTTCTCTTGTTTTTTTACAAGACGATGTCAAAAAACCTTCACACTTATTCTCTTTTAATAAGATATATTTACCCGGATGTAAGTTAAATATGGCCTCTAAAATATTATTAGTTCTTCAGATACTAGTATACGACTTCAACTTCGTTAGCCTGTAGTTTGTTTGATTTGCACTTACACCCTCTCTTCCCCCAACGTTCCCAACGCCTGACATCAACGCCTCGCGGAGAGGTATCCATTCAGTTTTGGGCATTCCAAAAATATTATATTCTTTTATTTGATTATTCGAATATCGTATGGTTAAGATTATTTATTAAACAAAATAATGACACCGTATACCAATTTTTAAATTGTGAAACAGAGCCATGACATTGTGGGTAAATTATTGTCCTTCAGTTATGAAAACAAAAATCACAAAACTTTTGATAAAATACTCAACAATTTTTTTTAAACCTTATTGAGATGAACAATTTGTTCTTAGATTATTTTGTTATATTTGTAACGGTTTAGCCGACGTAAAACAAGGAAACAGTAAACTTGTTTGTTTTTTTGGGTTAGTGTTACGAATAGTGCTATGTCTTACGGAATCCTAAACTTTTAAAAATAAAGCCTGACTGGATACATGTCAGGCTTTATTTTTAAAAGTTTAGGATATTGTACGTAATATTGTATCTTTATAAAAGTGGAAGAATTACTGACATCACTTCAACAGCTTTTGACTTTACTTCTTACGTATAATTGAACAGAAAACAAACTCTCACTGTCCATTTAAAATGTAATATGGAACGATTTGTTTATTGGACGTAATTAAATTGCAAAAAGAAACTCACGAGTGGGATTGTGATAACAGTAATATTAGTGTTATATTACTCTTGCTGTGTATAGATATAAGGATTAATAGATGTATTGCTGTTGATTTTATTGACAGTATTGATTTTGTTAGAAAATATACAAAATCTATTCAAGATGACCCATGACAGATCAGTCTGTCGGAGCCGCCACATATAATTTCATCAAAGTAATGAAAATAAGTATTAGGACATGCATTTTTAAAGAAAAAAAAATCTGTCCGCATGAAGTACATACCAATGAAAAAAGTAATATTTTACGGTAAAGTAGATTCTATTAAAATAAAAGGATTTTTTTTACAGTAAAGTAGATACCAATGAAAAAGAAAATATTTTTTTACAGTAAAGTACAATAATAACAAATAAAAAACAGTAATTTTTTTACAGAAACATCGTTAAAACATACTCAGCTTGATGCACAGACATACGTTTTCTTTATTGCGCTCTTTACAATAAAGTTCAATATATTATATCAAACAAAACGCTGATAACACATTGCGGATTATAACCACATTTTCATTAAAGTAGAGAACAATACTTGCATGACGCAACACTGGCTCCATTAGGCGGCATATTGTAAGGAAGTATTACAAGGAAGAGTTCTTGACTTTATTAAGTAGTACTAGTCATTGATTATGATCATCGATTATGACATTTTTAATAGATATTTACTAAAGCTTATATGATTTATTGAAATTTGACTTTAATCGTCACTTCCAAAGAATTTGTGGCTCAAAATCATTATGTAATTAGTGGTTAAAGATTAATTTTTGCATATAGAGTACATACATTTATGTACTACAGTGAGTATTTGGTGATATAAAAGAAAATATGAAATTAAATTCGGTGTAGTTTAAATTAGGTAGTTGCTGAGTATATGTGCGAATGGTCGAATTTATTTACGAAATTTAATTTATATTTAGGTGTTTAGCTAGGATGCAGTGCGGCAAAATGTTGATTTTAGAGATAAAATTTCTAGGAGAAGAATGAAATGTTGGGATAGTTTGGTCATGTTAAATCTATGGATAGAGAGAGATGGATAAATATTCTTTTGCGGGAACTCTTAAAGGGACCTTTAGTTATAATTAGAAACGTAGACAACCTAAATGGACGATTAATAAAATGAAAGCATTTTTAAATGATGGAAATATAAGGATCAATAAAACTTAAAGAGCTTGTACGAAAGCAGTCAAGAAGATTATTGAATTAAAAAAAAGGAATTGAACCCACATTTTCGAGAAGTATCCATAATATTCCAGAAATGATTGGAATGAAAATTTTCCAATTATTTCTGGGTTATTATGGATACTTCTCGAATATATCTGGTAAGTTATATAAAAAGAGCAACCTTGGACCTTATTTTCAGTTAGGAAATTAGTTCCGGTGATAAAGGTAAACAAAATACGGAAATTTAATGAAGAAAACTTAGAGCTTACTTGCTTTATGGCTATCTTGAATTAAATTTGAGGCGAAAATTGAGCGAAGCAATATAGAATATTAGGACAATCAAAAGTCGAATGAAGAAAATTTTAGTCATCCTGATAAATCTTATCCAGTGAGACCTTCTATTTTAAATTTGGAAAGTGTATGAAATCTTATTCAAACGAATATCAGGTTAATTTCACATTATCTGGTATACCTACTTTTACGTTCTTGAAAAACGAAAACTTATCTTCTGGGAAGAAATAACAATATTCGGTTTGGTTACCACTAGGGCTAATATTGATGTTCCAACCTAATATGTGATGATACTGAAGCATGGCGTTCCATCAACCCTATTTACTCTGCCTGGACGGCAAGTGGTTTAGGTATAGGAAGAGCGTGTATAGAGAGTATTTCTGTGTATAGAATATAGTTCGGACATTGACGAGTCATTGATCGATGTACATATATTGATGCGATACAAATTAATGTATCTCGTTCTGCTTAATGTACATATTTTTTTGTGAAAGTAAACACATATCCACTTTTTTTAAGTAGACACATAACTTTAATTAAAATATTTAACCAGTTATTAGGGACGACAAAAGTATTTCTTTGTGAATATTTCAATTCATTTATTTTTTCATGCGTAGAATATAGGATTTCCTTGTATATATTCCTTATTTAACCATAGTCATTATACACCTTACCATAGTCATTATTACCACAAATTCCACACGTTCATCGAAGTTCCAGAACGAAGTTCGAAGAGTCGAAGTTCCAGAAATTTCACACGTGCATCATGCACATGTATAATAAAATATAAGAAATTCTCATCGAATAACAAACGTAGCTTCTTGAGCTAGAAGCTACATGGAAATTTGGATGGGGATGAGACTTAGAATCAAAGGAAAGGCGGGTCAAATTCACAAAATACGCCAAAAATTAATGTAACAGGAAAATAAAACTGGATTTTTGTTTAACTTAAAAACGAAAAATTTCTTACTCCTCTTAAACCTCAACTTATTAAGGGTATAGGCAGGAATTTTCCCATAAGATATTTTTAATACTTCTACTTTTAATACTATGTATATATGTATATATATATATATATATATATATATATATATATATATATATATATATATATATGTATGTATCTCAGAACTATTGAAATGTTTTCCGTTTCCGTTTCCGTTCAAAATACGTTATTAACCGTATTAAAGCAGGCGAATAGTACATGTACTGGTGTTGTTATAGCGACTACTGAAACATGATGTGTGGAAAACTAAGTGGTTTAATTTATTCATCAAACCCATTATTATCGATAACCAATTAATTTTCGTCGCTTATGATCGATTAAAATATTAGTAGTTAGTATAATAGAAGTATAAAAATAAAAAAATATATGGTAGTTATACAACAGCTCGACACAGAAGTAACGGATAGAAAAAAAATCTACGACGAAGTCCTTGAATTAGGACGGGTACAATCCTCCAAGAAATATAAAATTCGTTTCCAGGCTGACTGATTTTGGATACAAAATATCGGCCTATTTTTGTTGCATAATATTACTGGTACATAAAATATGTTGCAAGTTACTGAAACTTAATGGATAAATTATCATTCCTATAGAGATAATTAACTACTTTTTTGGATATTATAATTGATGTTTGCTAGAGAATAAAAGTGAAATAATAAATTTTGAACAAAAGAGTTTAGACGCGCATTTGTATACGTGAACATGTAGATTCGTTTGTATCATTAATCTAACCAGTTAGAGGAATAAATGTCATATCAAAATTGTCGAAACAAAGTAGTACCAGACAGTGATATTACAAGCTTATTTATTTCATTACCTCAATTTAAAACCCCATCAGATTTCTACCCGTGACCTTTATGAATAAAAATGAATTCATTTCCCTTCTAACATTTGTGTTTGTAATTAAATTAGAATAGCCATATTTCTCAATGAAAAATGAGTAGCCATTTTTGCACTGAATACAAATGGTGTCACTGGCTGAAATACTTCTCTATGTTGGTGGTAATTTTAAAACCCAAAATTTGCATTCTCAGCAGTTTACTGTCAAGGAACTTCTTCAGTACTAATTAAGTTACTTCTTTGTCCAATACTCATGTTTGTAATTGAATTAGCATAGTTTACATCTGAGTGTTAGTTTAGAATATTGAGTTATGGCTTCTTACCAAATAAAGATGTCACTCGCCTAATTACTCATCTATGCCAGTGTTTATTTTATTGCTCGAAATTTGCGATTTTATTGCCAGCAAACTTCTTCAATACGAATTAAGTTAAATCTTTGTGTAACGTTTGTGCTTGTAATTGAATTGACATAGTTAAATTTGTCAGTCTTAGTTTCAAAACTTAAGTTGTCGCTGCTCTACTGAATGGCGCGAAGACGGAGTAGGGGATCGAAAATCCTTTGAATTCTAGTTATCGGATCCAGAGCTATTTAAGTGGAGGGGATTAGTAAAGCTCTCTTAGCCAATTTATAAAAAGACGTTGAAGCTACTTAATGATGATAAAATTATGAAGGTTGAGGGAAAAATAATAATTCGAGATATTTATGTAAGAACTAGTGTGATTGAAATTTTCATAATAACAATACAAGGAAGGTTTATCTTTTAATCTACTAAAGTTCCTTGTAAATTTATTTTAGGTCATTTTTCCCTTTTCACATATAGCTTCACATATTATGTTTTCGTGAAATAAAAACGAAGCTACAAAAAAATAAAAGCCGACTACGTCAAAAAAACTGAAAAGTAGAAACCAAATTAGGTGATCATGATGTCACTGAAATATAGTCGTCACCGAATTGTGAAGCTGTAGGTGGAGTTCAGTTTTGAGGTGTCAATATTATTTCCAGTAAAACATGTTTCTATATACAATATGTGGCCAGTTGACGTTATGTCAAACGTATGTGGAACATTGTATCTTTAGTTCGAATGGACGAAAAGAAACGAATCGAACACTGTTCAATTGATTCTTTTCGACGAGTGAGATAGAGATATGTATGACGCTCTGTAAAGTGCGAAGTAAAGAAATATTTTTATAAACAATATATTTTTGTCTAAGTATTGTAGGTATTGAGAAACACGTTGAAACTGGTCTCATATGTTCTAAACTCCATCAATGTTGGAAAAGATAACGCATAAAAGCAATAAGTAAAACTAAATATTACAGCGCGATCAAGTTTGGGCTCATATTCCCCAATTATATCATCAAAGCATTTCTAAAGTCAGAAGACGAACAGAATATACGTCATGATTAAGCCATGGTCAAAATGGAATAAAAGAACATTTATATTTGTATACAAAGCCAACAAATGAAATAAAATATGCCCTTTAACCCCAGCATGACAATAGACAGTAAAAGACGTCTCGAACATCGTGGTGTTTTTTGTATTTTAATTTTTTCCATAATTATAATTTTCTGTATTTAAATATCCCTTTACATGCCTTTTTATCATATTCTCGTATCAGAACGAATCTCTTTTATAAAATTATTTTTCTATTTACACAATACACAAGTCGCACAGAAGAGGATTTTTTAAAATTCGCGACCAAAATTTCAAATTTGAAAGTCAAACTTAACACTACAAATGACTTATTTCTCGAAGTGATTTGGTATTCTGTAGCCAGTGACTGTCCCTGCGAGATTTAAACCGAATATTATGCTTGAACAGTAAGTATCGTAAAGTTACGAATAACAGCAATATTCATTATTAGTTAACAATATTGTCATCATTAAAAGTGGCTTGTTGCTGTGTTTTAGAGGTGCTCGTTTAAGATTTTCTTTATGGACTCTGAATTTGAAGTTGTGAACCAACATAATTTGATATATTATAAATTATGATTTATTTTCATTTTGATGCGATTTAAATACCAAAACGAAATAACAATAAAATAATTCTTAATTTGTTTGTTTTATTCGATTACTGTGCTTTGAAGTTTCGAATTCATTAGAAACTTTAATATACTTATTTATAATAAAAATTCTTATTTCAACTAAATATTTGCAAAGATTTCAGTCGTTAATAAGTGCAAATACATTACAAATTAAATTATTAATTACTGAGGTATTGACAGATTCAAAATATGCATATATTTTGTTTTATTTGTAAAGTACATTCGTATCGTTAGTTTTAGGTTCATCCCCTGAGAATGTCAACATATTTTGCAGGAAATTAGTAAAATATTACAAAGACTGTAGTTTAAAAGATAAGATAAGACTGTCGTTCAAAAGATAACAGTAAAACTATTTAAAATCTGGTCACTAAAATAAAGAATAGTCTACATATGAAAGATGATTCAAGATAATCACTATCAAAGTTTATTTTCAAACACGGACACAAATGAAATTGTACAGAAAGAAATAAAAAATATTTCAATACAAAAGAAGCAACCTAGCTTGATACGAATCTTAGATTTATCGTTAAAAAGAATATTGAAAAGCAAACTGTTCGAAGACATTTAAAAAAGTTTTCTGAAGGCAGTGACGTAAGCATAAAAAAACTGCGGACCTCACCTCATCTCATAGAAAAATTACTAGTGAACTGTTATTTGCATCTGATATGAAGTTAAGAGAAAAATGTTAGTAACCATTAAAAGCCCCTCTCACCAGACAGGATACGGTTCCGACAAAATTATATACACCTTATGCAGCAAATGAAGCTTTAGTATTTATTTTTGGTGTAAAACTTATATAATTTCAATACAATTCAATGCATCAAAGTGCAAATTTTGAAAACTGTAATTTGTAACCATCATGTGAAAACGTTACTTCCACATGAAAACAATGTTACCCCAAAATTACAACTGTTAGTGAATAACGCATGGAAATATTTCTTCAAGAGCTATTAGACCATACAGCAAAACTTTAGCAGTCATTGGAAAATGTGATTTCCTCGCTTCCCAAAATCGTCTTGAAACTATGCATATGATCCAAAATGGCGATGTGATGGAACATCGAGGCAAGCCGAATATAAGTAGCTATTTCAAGATGAGACAGTCTCCTACTCAAACATTTTTAATATCTTTTGCTCCAGTATTATTAGAAATAGATAACAAAAGATGGTTATGGCAAAACGATTGTTTGGAGAAATCCCACTAAGTGCTCTCATAGAAGTTGCAAACAAGTAAAGATCGTTTTTGTCAAAGAACCTACAAAACTAACTAAATATCAAACCGACTACATAAATACGTAGTCATTAACGCCATCTTAGCTAGAATTTAATGGCAATAAAATATTTCTGAATCATCATTTAATCTTTTCTATGATCGATGGAAAACAGTAAATGTCATTACGGAAACTAAACCCTATCAATGATGCAATCTGTGCCATTTAACATCAAAAGACTTGAATAATATTTGACTTTGCTTAGCCAAGGTAGTGGCTAAAAGAACTTATTTAAATTATGGAATATCCCCACTATATGCGTGGATTCGTCTGTTCAAGTGTTTAATTCTTGTTAGTTACCGATTAGATATATGTTAACGGCAAAAAATTTGAAGCATGTAAGAAAAGACCAAAATGGGAATTAGAAAAAAGCATTTAAAACAATTTTGTTAAAAAATGGAACTTTTAGTGGACAAGTCTAAACCTTCTTTTGGTAATACAAACTATGGAAATAGAGCTAGGGATTTTTTTTAATTTTACAAAGATTATGCAGAGGTAACATGCATCAGTAAAAATATTATTTATCGATTTTTTTATAACGCTGTTAATTCTCGCAATCCACTCTCCGATATATGCAAACAAGTTTAATATATTTTTGAGGAGTGAGGTCACATTTATAAAGTATTAACCATGGTCCCCTATCTACAACTGTCCATAAAATATTGTTTCATGGAAGTGACATTATTGAAAATTGTGTAGTGCCTTTATGTTAACTCTCTGAAGAAACGCAGGAATCAAGAAATAAAGAGATAAAAATGTACAGACAATTTTTCAAAAAGTATACTAGTACACAAAATATAGAAAATGTGTTGAATAACTTTCCAGTGTTACCTGATCCTTATATTACAGACATTTCTAGACAGTATTCTAAGAAGAACCAAAAGATAGAGAAATACCCAAAAGAAAATATTGAAATCTTGAAAGACGAAAAGTTGATAAATAATGTTTTTTTTTGCAATTGCATGTAAGTAAATGATTATTCATGACTAAATACATAATATTTGATAATTGTTGAGCAATTTTTAGTCTTTTAAAAGATTTGTATATATATAAATATATATATATATATATATATATATATATATATATTTGTGTGTATGTGTGCGCCGCCTAAATTTTTTTTGTTTGGCAGCATAAATGGATTTAGAAAAACAGTCACTCCTTGCTTGTTTTCTTGTAGCATAATGACTAAACTTTTTGCAAAATGTTTACAATTATCAACATTACAATTAGTGGTAAAGATTGATGAATGTATTTCATTTTTGAGAACATTACGATATTATTAAGATTTTCGTGATCTATTTTTTAAGGTACCTTTTCAAAATGGTAAATATAAAACCCTCATGGTGATATTGCGTTATCCCTCCCACTGTGTCACCTATATGTATATCACGGTTAATTTTCTTAGTAACTAGACGTAATATCTATTTAAAAATAAATATAGTCACATAAGTTTTGCGATCGATGCAAAAATCTTCAAAATTTTCTTTTTTTTCGCTTTCTGAATGGTCCAAAAGGTCCCCTACCTTTCGAAAATATTACTTTGTTTAGTCGGATACAGCATTGTGTCATGTAAAAGTCTTTTTTTTGTATCATTCTGAAATTGTTTTTACCATAATTTTATTTTATGTATTTTTCTGCACATCAGCAAAAACAAGTCATAAAGTATATGAATCTCCGAAGGGGGAGTGTGAAAAAATGTTTTATTATTTTCTGATTTAGTAAGAGAATAAAATTATTGTAATTGGAACACTAACAAATTGTTGATTTGGTAATGTTTGTGTTTGTACCCACTTCGAACACTTCAAACCTCTCTTATCTATTGAACCAGTCATTAAATATGGTACGATAATAAAATGATAACCTTAAATATTAAAAAACGTTTGATAGCTTCGTTTTTTTTCAAATAATGCTACCATTACACTAATTTCATATAATTTTTTTGTTAAAAGAGATCTGATGACAAGTTCGGATACTTCAGTGAAACGAAAATGAACGAGAAGGAATCGAGATAATCACCGTCGATAAGAATTAAAGTCCACAAGAGCAGCTGATTTATTCAATTGTCGATTTAAAGTTGATTTTAATTGTCTATGTACAAAGTTTTTATTTAGATGACTGTGACTGTTTTACCTAGATCAAAGAGAGTCAGTGTGACTACTACTGAGTCTTGAAACATATTAACTAACGGCAGCGGATGTGCCTTTATTTCCACTAAGCTCAAAGCTTCTAGAATCCTTGAAAATTGCTGTATTGACCTACATTAAATTCGAAAATCTTCCATCAAGTAGTAAATAACTTTGTTAGTTGGCCATGAGTTGAAGTAAATAAGTTATAAAGTGGATTTCAAAGATTTTAGAAGGTTGTTTAAATTTTATTTAAAAGGAAATTTTTTGTAATGTTTTCGCTATATGATGCATCAATTATAATTAGCCATAATTAGAAGAGGCTACTTGCCGGAAGATTAATTAGTACTAAATTATGAAATTTATAATAATGTTTATTGAGTATTTACTGAACCATGTTGATTAATTTATTAACGAACTAAACAAATTAACCAACGTACGATTATATATACCTTTTTTTAAATGATTAATATCTGAGGAAGCTGAATTGCTTTGATTGTACAAGATTATATGATAAAATTGTAGTTATATTGTGATATAATGTGAAATTATTCAATTGTTTGTATTGGTAAAAAAATTCTTTTAAAATGGAGTATGCAAAAACAAAATATAAATAAGTATATTACACGTGGAGAGAAACACATTATTTATGATGATATCTGGGAAGCGCAAGGCAAACTACAATAAGGTTATAGTCTAGCGATACATACAATATACAACGTTTGAAACAGTGACCTACAACGTGATATACACTTTGAATCAATTCCAAAAGTGATCATAAAAATATGCATCCAACTACATCATATGGTCGCAAAATCACGAAAACCCTGAGATGAACGGTCTTTAGTATGAAGAATATGCGACGACACTCAAGAAAACTGAACCTTATAGAAAGATTATCAACAACACAACAGGAGGTATATACTTTGAAAAATGCGCCCTATAATTAGAAAAATATATTAAAAGTTGCTAGTGAATTTACTTCAAGCTAGCCGTGGCTAGAGTAGCGTTTTTAGTGGTTAAAAATGCTAGATTCCCAATGGATCGATCGAAATTTTTTTGTAAAAAAGATATAAATTATAATACTAACATCAGCCCCAATTAAACTAATGGAAAATAAATAATAAAGTCACTTTATATTCCACGCACACACACTTCAACTCGCTTTTTTTTACTTTTAATGGATTGCCCTGGTTCACAGGCAATACTTGTAGTGGCACTATTCGAATATTTCATGTATATTTATATTCTTATGTTTTTAACAATTAAATATGAACGAATTTCTTATTGTTACAGTTCAATTAATAGAGAGTACGTGGCCGGTTTATTTTTTAAGTTCCCTGAATTTTCTTGAATAATTTCTGTCCTGGCTTATTTTAGTTTTACTTTTGAATTTTTAGGTTACAGCCTTCTTTCCGAGAATGTCATTTTTCTCCTTCTTATTTATGAAACTTCTATAAATTTGTCTTTACGATATATGCTGTTACATTGTAGAATAAATTATACATTCATTTTTGCAATGGGTTAACAGATATTTTCAGTTGAAGAAAAATTTAGAACGATTCGGTTGTTCGCCTGGCCAAATTATTCACAATGTGGAGATTCCTTGCAATATTTATATGTATGTACTTCCAGAATCCAAACACCCAATTAGATCTAGGATGTATTTTTTGATGTACTTTTTGATATCCGTATGTCGGTTTGTTCTCAACAAATTAAATTTAAATGATTTAATATTTACTTCTTAGAATAAACAATTTAATAAAAAAAAACAAGTAGTAATTTTAAAAAACATTATATGTTCGTAAAAAATATACTTTTATGGTACCTATATACGCGCATATTTATACATACATCGGTGTTAATATATGTCATGTACCTAGATATCTCTTTCTTCCATTTCATACTTATCAAAGCCGTATTTATTTTGCTTGTATGAGTTTTAAGACCCGATATGTTAGACATTTTTTTATTCTCTAATAATATGAAACATGATTTATGCATTTCACCTATATAAATACCCACATATTGTGTTTCTTGTGAATAGTTTATCAATACACATTATCAGAAATAAAGCGTTTGCATATGATAGTAAAATGAAATTAAGTTCAAAAATATTTTCTGAACGAGCATCTATTTATATTATTACCTGTATCAGCATGGATGAATGAACGGACGGGCGATCGCAAGTACGCCCGCGTATGCTCACGTACGCACGCACGCACGTACGCATGAATGCTCACGCAAACACAGAGATACAACTGTCGACCATCCGTTCTCTCTCCGTCTAGCATGCGTGCGTACGTGTGCCAATGTATTTGTGTGTGTGCAATGCCGGACGGATAGACGAACTATGTATACATATACGTATAAGTATATGTGTGCATATATAGTACAGATAAGAAATAAAAGTTTATCAATGATTTTATACATAATTAGTCTATCATGGTAAATTCGTCTAGTAGAATTCACTGTCTATGTTAAGGGAGTATTTAAAAGCATCAGTGTCCATCTCAAGATAAAAATTTGATGACTCAAAGGTTAAAGGTCCACTTAGTTGTTTGCAAAAACATTTTGTTGAAAGATTCATAAAAGCAGTTTAATACTAATTATGTTTTAGGGATCCTTATATTTCGCACTATGTAATGTTTAACATGGTAATCAATGGTACACTTGAGAGACATGGAAAAAAAATTGAAGTAATATCCATAGTTGTTGTTTTATATAGGCAGTCGAAACTAGACCGAAGGGGTTAGTAATCGTAGTGCTGTTAAGTGTTGTTCATCTAGAAACCATTACGTACGGAAAACTTGAAGTGCCTATTGTCTAAACTATGGAAGATTCTTTAAACCAATGAATTAGATACACGTTAAGCAGTTATTCAGTAATGCTATGTAAAACTTTTGTGACCACATTCAATTATCTCTGTCGGAAAAATAAACAATTTCATGATTTAAAAGTTATTAATTTTCACATGTCATATTTATAGGTCTACATTAGGAAGGATGGAAACCTCCAGTAGATTCTTTTCATGTACAATTTTCTTATTTACAGAAAGATTTAGTTTTTAGCGTAAGCGAAAAGAAAATTATGCCTAGAGAGAAAACGGCATTATCGTATCGCATCTTCTTCATCTGTCACATTTATTAGATTTATCGCACTATAAGGATAGTTTAGGTGTAAGCAATGTAGCTGACGTTATTCCGGCCGCTGTAAGTATCAAGAAGCCGGACTTTCTGTTTTTATTTATTAAGAAATTCATTTATATTTTCAAATCTTAAAGTGAATTTCATTGCTGTTTGTTGTTCATTAATCTGTTCGCACATATTATAGTTGATAATGGAAAATGTAGCAATGACTTAGATGAAAGAGTTACATTTTTACGATTTCATGATGCAATAATGTATCTCTATAATTTCGTTAGGTCCGTTCATAACGACGTCCACCTGTCCCAATATTTTCTACGATTATAAATATCTGTCTATTTTTTATGTTGTAAATTTTATTTACCATTTACCATTTTTGGAGTTTACTCCTTAAGAATCGATTTTCATTTATAATGCCAGGTGTGAAATTTTATTAAGAGTAAAATTAGAAGTTCAGAGCATTAAAAAAAGTTTAACCGTTGAGTTCTGATCGTAAGAAGTTCAGAGCGTTTGAAAAAGTGTGTTAGGTGGCCTCTCCGCACAACATTTCTGCGCATCTTCAGCTTGAGATATCAATATGTTTATTTGGCGATTTCTCACAGCGTAAGCGCAATGACGGAGTGTGACACACATATTGGCATTTTCTTATAGCGTAATCGCAATGACGGAGTGTGACACACATTAATATGTGACATAGTTTATGTGGGTCTTTACGCACGTGATCGCCGGTCGCCCAAGCGACTCGGCGATTCGCCGTGCAGTGACAACCTACAAGCGACTGACCAGCCATTGTTACAAATAGGATTACGCCTCTATATGAAAGCGGGCATACTACGAAAAACTTTTAAGGCGACCGGACGTCGCACAGAAAAATAGATCATACTTTCAATACATAAAAATATATATTAGAAATAGAATTGTGAAAGTTTTTGGAGCAACGGTTATCCCAAAATAATTTGGTTTT
Organism: Druceiella hillmani; assembly: GCA_039881145.1. Taxonomy (NCBI): domain Eukaryota; kingdom Metazoa; phylum Arthropoda; class Insecta; order Lepidoptera; family Hepialidae; genus Druceiella; species Druceiella hillmani. Next base: position 3,105,209 of record JAYKKI010000080.1, read on the forward strand.
TTTTTCCCTTTTTTTCTAATTAGCAATGCTAATATTGCAATTTCTTTGACGTTCATTCTGCATGACTGTACAAGAAACACTAATTTAATTCAGTCGCTCGGCTTGGTGTTCCAATTTAGTTGCCTATAAAGTATTTGTTCGCAGAGAGAGCGAGTTGAGGGCGAACAGTAGACAATCCTTAATGACTTTTAAAGTGATGTAAATTATGGCATACTTTACACACCACAGATTTGTCTAATTTTTTTAAACCACACATTTTTTTTTTTTTTACTATCTTAAAGAAAATTAGTACCTGAATAGAACTTTCTGTAATAATTTTTTATTATTCATTAATTAACAATACTTATTCAATAATTAAAATTAATTCGGTTGACATGCGCATATTTATAGCTAAATTTTTTTGAGTTCAATTATTAATTAATTCCGATTAAATGATTAATCGAAAAGAGTGTCACTATAATCGGAATGTGTTATGTAAAATTACCTTGAATTGAGATATTGAACCTTAAGTTTATTGTTTCAAATTTGAGTCAAAATATAACTAGATGCGATGGTGTAAGAAGAGTATATCGTCCCAACAATTTAAGACTGGAAAATTTATGACTAAAATACTTTGATTTTAATTATTCATTTAGGAAAAAAATATGACGAAAATCAAGGCATCGTTCGATTTCTTTGCAGAAAGAATTAGAGGAAATAAATTTCACGGTGACAAAGAAGTAAAAGAGAATATTTCAGCTCCTTTTGAGGAGAAAAACATAATTTATTTCTAGGGGACATACAACATTCAGAGTTCTGAAAAATGTATTGAATTGTTTTTCTAAAAAATGTGTTCGAACAAAAATAGTTTTTTTCTCTATTTAATCTACAATTCGAATTTTTCGAACTTTTTGACCTTTCGTCACGGATATATTTTTAATTTAAATTATTTTCAATTCAAGTATAGGAGTTTTATTTGAAAACTTTTTATTTTGTTCCGTTATGTTGAATCTAATATGTTGAACAATATTTTATAAATCCATCTCGTAAACCAATATTTTATTACGGTCCTTAGTAATCCAATTTTTATTCCATACTTTTTCTTTTACTCAGAGTCACACTAATAAAAATATTTCAAGACTGAATTACATTCATAGTTTTTTTGCAGATATTTTTAATTCTTGTCCTAACAGCAGTTGAAGTGAAATTATGTTAGATTCTCCGTCATAGTTTTTCACGCTGCCTAAGTGAGTGATATGGTATATCTAAATATGTAGTTTTCCTTAGAAAGCTAGTAATTTGGATTAAGATAATGATTTGAGTCTATATGAAGGCACTCATACGTAACCGTTGCCATATTCGTTCATTTCACTAGCGCACTGTAGCGCGTAACGTCTTCAAATGTATGACGGTGCGTCTGAATCTCAACGAATTTATTACTGTATTTTTCTTTCATGGCTTCTCAATTATTTCTAACACGATAATCTCACATCTAGTGAACGACGACTTGTACCTGTCACACATTGTCAGAATTCTAGTTCCCACAAGAATATGTATCCTTTATACATATTGCAGGTTTTAAAAAAAAATATAACGACCACTAATAAAAGGAGAAGTCATTTTCCGAATATTAGAAAGAATAAGGTTATGTTATCGTGTGTATAAGCTTCGATTCCTTTAAATTTTAAGCAATGATAATTAAGAATTCAAATTAGGTATCAACAATTGACTCTTCTTCATTAAGTTGTTACAAGTTACTCTTACTGGAACAGAAACTAGCGGTCGGACAATATACGGTTAAGCCCCGATTCGTGACACTTATGTTACGTTTTTCATTCATTATCGATGAAAGAGGTTTAAATTTTTATTATAAGATAAAATTTATCTTTTCGATAATTAATAATATTCGTTTCGGTTAAGGTTGTTCTGTGGTAACTGGTTTCTAGTTTCAAGTTTAAATATAACATTAGTTTCAAATAGGATAGGTATATTTTGATTTATATATGGATTTTCATAACGAGTTTTATTATATGCGAATAAATTAAACATATTCCATTTCATAAACAGTTCTTAAAAGGGTATAAACTTTCTTGTACTTAGAAGTACAAGAAAGTTTATTAACTGGAATCATTGTCGCCTCAGACATTAATTGACATAAAGCCATCGGAATAAGTAGCAAGGATTAGGCATCAATAGCAGGAAAGAACTTAAAGAAACGTTCTGTTATTAGTGGCTACAACATTAGCTGTTTATTGTAGGCTAACGGTGGAAAACGTGTAAATAATACAAATTTTGTTACAGCTGATATATTATTATTCCAAATAATTTTGATACTTTTTCGAGGAGATATGGAAGTAATGTACATTGCTGTTGAATATCAATTATCATTTTAAACTTATTTACAATGACGGATTGATTAATATAATAAGCAATAAGTCAAAACATAAAAATACAAACACAATCATGACTAATCTGCTGCTAATTCGTTATTGACGGAGAATGGTTGTTACATAGCATCACCTAGCCTCATGGAACGAGCAATGAGAAATGCAATGTATTATTAACTACAACAATATTGTTTATTTATTCAAACGTATTTATTCGTTTGTATCTTTTAAAATAAATTACAATATTATATCGTAATTAAACTATGTTTTAAGTTTTCACGCAACGATGTTAAAATATTTTAAAACTCTTCTCGATAAAACTTATTTCGTTTAATTTATTCTCTCTCCAATTCATTGATCCCTTTTAATTTATTTTATAGTTCAATATTTATAATATATATTGACCTCTTTAAGTTGTAGGAAACTTAAATGTATTTTGAAAAGCTTCGTAACAAAAAGAAAACATAGGTTACGAATTTCATGACATTCAGGATTTGACTAAAGGTAGTTTATGTTTGATAGACAAATAAAGAATAATAAGATTAACAACAAAATGATACTTGTTTTTAAAAATGGTAGAATATTATAAATCTAATAGAATAAAAGAAAAGTGGTATATTATAACTTCAACTTTACTTCTAAAAATTATGGAAAGTCAGGTGAAAGCACTACATATATAAGCTCGATTTTTTAAATACTAAGCTTACTAGCCCACAGCGCTAACACTTAACCGTAAGAGAAACAAAGATAACGTATTCGCTGTTATTGTTATCAACAAAGCCTTTAGGGTTTAGGTGAACAATGCTTTTGTTACGATCTTCAAATAAAGGACAATAAAAGCGACCGACAGGATCGCAGGGCAGCAAAACATTGTTGCAGCATTCGTGGAACATATGAAAGTAACCAAATATTGCTTTGAGAAGGTATAAAATATTTCATGCCTCGGGGACAAGGGTCTTAACAGTACGAGATATAATGGCACGTAATTATAAACCAGCATTGAAACAGACGTGAAGCCCCGATCTCCATTGCATTAGGGTATTAATATCGAGAGTCAAAACTGTATTAAGTAACGATCTAGGCGAATTGTCATATATCAATAGTTATATTGTAAGAGATTATCAATTTTAAGAGCCTTTTTCAACATCTCTGCTAACATAATACATGCGAAAAGTTATTTATTTCACAGATTTCTTTATATATATAAAATATGGGCTAATTTAAAAGATAGGCTATATATAAGTATGCTCTTATTTAGTAGAGCCGAACATTGAATATATAATGAGGCAAAGAAATTGTAGCTGCACTTGGAAAATTCGAATGTGCTGCCACAAATAAAAGAAAATTTCGCAACGACATACAGCTAACATCAAAAAGATACAACAACAAACGTTTTGATGCTAGTATCTTATATTTTCCAAGGAATTCATTCGAAGTAGAGCGACATTTTTGAATGAAATACAATTATGGTTAAAAACAGAAATCATTTTAGGGCCGGTCTCAGTTAAGATTTGTTTTTTAAGCCAAGCTTCTTAACGAACGTTTGAGATGGGGAGCTAACTGAGAAATAATGAAACGCCGCTAACGGGGCGAGGAGACGGCAGCGTTTTGAAGCTTTCGGTTCTTAACGGAGAAGGAGGATACACTTATTTTATTATTGTTCTATTCTAGCGTTTATTAAATTTATTATGAAATTAATGTAGCAAATGGCTCGGAGGTTGCGAATCGATTTGACATTTATTTACAATAAATGTGAAGAATCTTGCCGGTTTGCATAAAACGCTCACATAGTTCGAATCGTTCGGATTATTTGCTAATATAAATAATAATATTGCTTAGAATATTCTATTATCATGAATTACAAAAAAATGTTTATGAAGAAGATTATTTTTGGGGAAATAACCACCGAATGTGAAATGACCGCCAAATAATTACCTTCTAATTTAGCTTATGCAATAACCACCGAACTTTTGCTAATTACTTTCCGTAACTTACATACCTCTTTTTTATTTATAATTATCTCCTCATGTAAACCAGTATTGGAGGAGCTTTTGGGCGAATACATTATTTAATAAAATTATAAATATTACCTAGTTGAGAAATCAAAATAATAATTAAGCATATGTTTTTAAAATTATTTTAGAAAAAATGTAGACTTAAAACTGGATTGAAACATTACATTTAAGATATTTCCTTTCCAGTATTGTCGACATTTGCTTGTTCTGCCTATTATATCCGCAACCACTTATCCGGAAGGTATTATTAAAAGTTTGCAATTAAAACATAATAATACTGTATGAATAATTGTGCTTTCCCAATAGTTTTATTTGCAATTTTTGTCCGTATCATTTTTATCTTGAACATTTTATTTTATATGCATAAGTGGTTTATTAATGATGTATTGTAATTTTGTTTATAAACATTTTAAATTATTGCTATCAAATATTATATTAAAATATCAATTTAAAGAGAAACTTTCAAGGATTCCTGAAGGGGTCTTTTCAGGTTTTTGCCATAAGATCCTCTAGAAATATTGTTGAAAATGTTATTAAAAAATTGCCCCTTCCCTCATCTCTCTTATCAAATAAAATCATTTCTCATGGCAAAATTATGAAAAAGGCAGCGTGAATAAAGTAAACTGTTAAAATGTTAGCCACATTTTTACGCCTGTGAAAGACGAACTAAGCCATATATGTGCATAATTAAATAAATATTAACATTTGTAAATATTTATATAAAAATACTATACACCCTTAAATATTTACCTAGTCTGTAGTTTTTTCTATGACATTTCTTAACTAGGCTAATTTCTTTCATCGTCCTAAACGTAAAATATTTTAGTGCTGTTGAAAAACACAACCGTTTCCGCGAAAATCGCCTTCTAAATTCAAAACTTCCAAAGTTAACTCTTTGTAACCATACTATTTTTTTGCTTTTGTTACTACAAAGTCTGCTACTCTCAGCAAGATAAAACTTTAACAACTATAAGAAAAGCTTTTCTGAAAATAAAATATCACCCTTAAAATGTTGACAAATTTTTTCCACAATTTTCAATGCATACAATTTTTGTGAAGAAAAACCTAAATATGAATTTATTAAAAAAAAAAGAAATATTTATTTTCTTTTCCTTCTTTGCTCCTTCAGAACTATAAGCCACATTAAAAATGAAGTGACGTCGTAGGGAACAAGAAAATAATGAAGTGAAGTTAAGAAATGATGAACAAGAAAGTGTCCACCAAGCACTCGTAGTGCGAGTTTTAGACACATTTAACATGTTTCATACTTCTTAACATAATTTTAAAATGATGGTGTATGTGTTTCTATTGTTCCTATATTCATATCTTATTATTAAATGAAAACTGTGAATCAACGCTAATCGTAATTTTCCGTACCAAGACTCCACCAAGTAAACATTGTATAATTATTGTTAACTCAAGATAATTATAGTTAAACTCAGAATAATTATTGTTATTTAGTCTGTAGAATCATTATTAATTACAAACTGGCGAACAAACCGGCTAGATACAACTTTGTCATCTATTTTATGAATACAGCTGATCCTACGTGCCATTTTGTTTTTTTTTGTTTTAAAAACATTAAACTTTTGCTACCATTTATTTTCATGTATTTTTCCCTCAGTTCGCTCAGATAACGCAATGACAAAAATTTATAGGCACTCCTCGTTAGACAACGTCACAAATTATCGTCTGTGTTCCTTAGATAGAAAATTGCTTGCTTGAAAACTTGCAAAAATTGATTTCCATCGTTATATTTTGACGCGGTGCTTTTTTTGTTAATTTTTTTTAATTCATTCGTACGTGTTTTATTGAATTGTATGATTATTAACTTTTTTACATCATATAGTAAAGAACTACAGACATTGGATAGATTTTAACTTAATAGGAAGTGTATCCTATGCGCATTAAAGTAAAGTATACAAATTAATTCTCGTTAGGTAAATTTACTACAAAATATCAAATGATAGATGGTTTAACATAAATGAAAACAGATAGAAATAAAAATTAGCTTAAAGATCATATTTTGAAACAAATTATATACCTAGTGAAGTAAATTGTGCCACTGGTTATTTAAATTACATTAAAGGAAACATTTGCAAATATATTTATAATTTTGAAATAATGCGTAATACTTGAATTACATTTTATTAATATTTTTACGCTTTTAACACTACTTACATATTTATAGTCTTTTCTTTTTAACATTATCTTAATAATGAAAAAGAAAGTACTTATACAAGGAAATACCAGAAAAGTATATACGAAATACCTACATTATAATTAATTCAAAATCCACTTAAACCATCCTTCGTTTGGAATTGGAAACGGTAATATAATATTAAAACAAGTATATTTCCACTAAAACTGGATTCAAATACCCTGTCTGTTTCGTTAATTGTGTCGATAATATAGCGTACTTTATGGTAGTTTAATTTAGGTAACTACACAATTTATTTCACAAAAGTAAAACAAAAAATAACCTTAACCGATTAAACAGTTACGAATATGTTCTTTAAAACAATATAAATCAACAAAATGGACCCCATACTAACTTACATTATAACTAATCTTCTCACTTAATGACCCCTTTACAAAAATTATAAATATGTAACGTGAAGAATGGATAAACAAGTAACGTCAGTTCACTAAAAATATTTTCCCTGTAACTGACTCCCTGTCGCGTGTTAGCACAAAAGGGCAGAATGTTGATGGCTCTGCAGTAGCTTTTTTGGTATCACCAAAATAAAAAAGGACCACTGTTTAATATGAAATACAAAAACAGTCGGATTTTGTTTCGAGCGAATAAAATACCTCAATTATTAAAAAAGAAAACGAAATCGAAATTGTAACGGGAATTATTTAGAAATCACTAACATAGTACAAAAACACGAAATTACAAAATATCCCTGTGTATATACGAATATGTGCATGCGTACGTTCACCTTTCATTAGTTTGATAAGTGCATAAAAATTTAGACGGGATACGAATAAATTTCTTATTTTGAAGTTCGATAATTTATATTTGTGACTATGAAAAAGTTTCGAAATTGTAAAAACTATGAAAAAGTTTCTAAATCGTACTTGGGAGAATCACGCTTGATATTTTTCTTTAAATTCAAGTAAGAAGTCAAAAAAATCAACAATATCTATTTATATTATTCCTACCATATGAACTGGAATATAAACCTCTTCCTCTGATATATTCCATGAAGTGTAATCAAATTATAGAATATAATCAGTATATTTAATTTCATTAATTTACATATTTTATTAAATTTTACCGAAACGGAGGAACTAAGATCACTCGTTACGTACGTATATAAAAATCTTGTCGGTTCTTCGCGTTTCAGCTGAAGTAAGCGATACGTTGAAAAAAGAACAAAGGGCTGTTTTAAAGATCTAGAAGCACTCAAAGATCAATTTTTCAATGCTTTAAACGATAATATGAAAGATAATAAGTCACTAGTATGTACTTCCTGTCACAATAAGTATTTAATCATACCTAATAACGACTAGTTAGGACTAGCTCCTTTCAACCATATCCAATATTATATACGGAATTTAAAAAGGTTTTTTGAGTAATTAATATGCTTCTCCCACCCTAAACTTTTTATATAAATATTTTTGTGTTAGCTTTCGATACCGGTGGCAGTTCAATTTATTTGTTTAATTAGGCGTAGTCTTCACGTTTCTACGTCACGATGTTTCTAAGAAAAGACGGCCTTGACTCTAAAATATAGGGACACTAAAAACCTAGCCTATATCGAACAGTAAAGACTTGAAGGAACTCGGAAGAAAATTCTAAATATAATTGCCAGCTTTATCTATTCTGCATGTTTCTTTCGTACTTTGACAATAGAAATCTAAATTCTTCCCGCACTTTAAATAATACTGTCCTTTAAATAGAATAAATACTAGCATGTATCTCAAATAAACGGAGAGAAGATACCAACATTTTCCTTAAATTATAATTAATAATATGTAAAGGGAAAACTGAACGATCAATTTCCACAAATTTAATTCTTTTACGCTGTGTAAATCATTTTGTATATGTGATAATTTATATTACGAGTGGATACTCCAACCTAGGAGGGCGTTCGAAGTAATACTTCAAAGGATTTTCTTAAATTTGAGCTCGTTATGAAAGAGATTTTTTTATCATGAATGCAATGAATTATTTAATTTGCTTTATAATTACGTCATTAAAGGAGTTTTAATATATTATGACATATTGAATATATTTGGCGTTAATTTTGTAGAAATTCATTATTCACAATTAAATGAAACTACGTGATGTAGTATTATTTCTACTTTCTTTACTTTCTTTAACCACGACCTAGGTTTCGTTGTATTACAACATCTTCAGGTGGGATATTAGCATCATTGCTAATATCCCCATTGAAATAATACTACATCATGTAGTTTCATTTAATTGTGGATATATTATGATCATAATTAGGTCGTTGAAAGGCTGTGTAAGGCAAAATTAAGTTGAAAGGCTGCGTAAGAGGGAGGGGGTTAGGGGGTATTCTTAGACTCATTTCAGTCGCCATTTGGAAAATTGAATTTTTTTTTAGATCTCGGAAATGGTAAGACCTAAAAATAATAACTAACAAAAATATAATATAGAGTATATAATCCTCTCTAAATCGTGTGCATATGTTTCCTTAAAATCAATATTTCCCAAATTTTACTGCTTTAAATTTGCAAGAGAGTTATGCTTATTTTAGGAAATAATTTTTAATAAATATTCCGAAAATCACTGGACTGGCGAAAAAACAGACCTTTATTGTAGAAAATCCTTCATGCTCGTGAACGTATGGAAAATATTTTTATCCAAAATCAATTATTTCAAAATTACAGCACATAAAACTATTTTAGGTACTGGCAATCGTATAGTCACAGGTACGTGATGCCAGTAAGAACTACTAATGGCGAAGAAGAAAAGATTATTATTTTGCGTAAGTCTGGTCGTTTCCAAGATGTTTGAAAAAAAATATCTTTCAAAATAATAGCCCAACCCCCGCCACACCAACATAAATTTAGACTGAAGGTGAATCCACAAATAATTTTATTCTGAATATATCGCATTATCATAAGCAAAGGGGTAGTTGATAGGTGTCCTATCAACTACCCCTTTGCCAATGGACTAAAATGTAGCAAGTACTATTTTTACATTACTGATATATAGTATTTTATTGACATTTCTTGCTATATATCCATATACACTGTGAAATATATGCAAACGATACAACGAAACAAAAAAAAAACACTTTAAAATTTTATATTTGTCGACGAGTATCCAAAGAGTTTGGCTATTCGCAACTTTACGTTGTAACATCCCTGTCGATTAACAGCGGTGCCATAGAGTAAGTAATAACATAGATAGGAAAGAAGCGAGGAGAAAGAATTCTTTTTTTCTATCCTAATATAGAGTAAGTTCTTGACTAGAGCAGAACTGTATTTAAAAAAAACTTGGTTAAAATAAAATAATGGGGGGACCAACACCCCATTTTTAAAAAATTATTTTTAATTATGTTATATTAACATTAAAATTATTTTCAATTCTTGATGGTTAATATTGCAAAAAAATTTCTTTACATAAACAGCAATATAAAGATTGATGGCAAAACTAAGCGTGGGTAAAATCCAAACTCCGTTTTTTTTTCTTTTCTTACTAAAGTTTCAAACTTTATTGAATTGTTTTCTCATGTTTATTTACTTATTGACGCGATAAGTTTATATAACTTAATTAGAACAATTAATCAAGCAAAAATTTATAAAAAATGTGATCATCAAGCGCACTTTTGCTCAAGCATAAAAAATAAGATTAAAGAGTTTGTGAGTTAACAGTAGGGAGTAAAGAAAAAGAGCAAGAGGGCCCGGACAAAACGGAGGCCAAGAACAGTCATCGCGCACGAGAAGATTAGAACTATTTGACAAGTAGCCAAAATCAACAGACTTCAAAGTCATACTTATATTTCAAAAGCAACATTTAGTCATTATACAAATTAAAAGTAAAACTGAAAATTTTATAATTTTCATTTTCCAAATAATAAATACTAATTACAAACTTTAAATTAGCCGAGTAATTATTAGCTCTATAGTTTAAGCTCTAGTTATTAAGAAAAACGTGAGGTCCATTTCAAATAACCAATGACTAAGAAGCATATAAAAAGTATAAAATAATGAATATTTTACAAGTATTTATGACAATTAGAGAATTGGAAAAGTATTCGGTCTGCAACTAAGAAACTCTGTAGTTTTTTCGACAATTTCTGGAATTTTACGGAAGTTTCACAAATATCTATGGCAGGGAAACTCCATGAAGAAGACATAGAGTTCCCTAGTTTACGGATTGCATTTAGGGTTAAAAGTATGCAAACTAACGCGCAATATGCGCAACGATAGATGATACCCTCATGCATTAGCTAAGGACAAGAACATTACGCCCTCTCCTGTCTCCTCGTGTGCTAAACCTTATTACATTTCACTTTAACCAAACCCATGGATGAGGTAACTACTAGATAGCGCATAAGAACACAGTTGTATGAAAACCAAGCTAGCCACTACTCATTAGGGAAAACGTACCATGTGACACCGTTAGCCAATCAGTGCTTTGTCCCTTGAAGAAGCATAGAGATGTAGTTTACTCGATACTTACGTATTTTCGATATGTGTCTAAGTAACGGTTTTAACAAATTAAAAACATCGTTATTTAAAAAGAAGATTTTTATTATATTATAATTACTATATTAACTTAACTTATCCATGACGAAACCATTGACATGTGTAATATGAAATTTTCTCCTCGGAACTCCTGCTCATATTAATATCTTATATATTACCATATCTTCTCACAGGGGCTGTTTTAAAATTGTCTCACCTCACTTTCTCGTCCTTTATTTGGTGGCAGTAAGAAAGACACTGTTCTGGAATATAAGACCGACTTTATTGATAATAATATCGAATATATTTGGTGTTAATTTTGTAGAAATTCATTATTCACAATTAAATGAAACTACGTGATGGAGTATTATTTCTACTATCTTTAATTTCTTTACCACGACCTAGGTTTCGTTGTATTACAACATCTTCAGGTGGGATATTAACAAAGATTGCTAATATCCCACCTGAAGATGTTGTAATACAACGAAACCTAGGTCGTGGTAAAGAAATTAAAGATAGTAGAAATAATACTACATCACGTAGTTTCATTTAATTGTGGATAATAATATCATTAAGTTTTTTCCGTTTACAGTTTCGATCCATATTTCTTAATCAATGTACAAAGAATTAGCAGATCCTCTTCTGAACTTTGAAGCCATGATATAAAGTTGTCGAAAAAATATCAAAACTTTGTCTCAAGTCAAGTAAATATTTGGGATACATAAATTGTTGTGTAAAATTTTTTTGTATTTTTTTAAGGTAAGGGAAGTTTTTATTGTATTATGAGTTATTTCTCCCTATCGTGTTGCATCATGAAGCATATATACTATTTCTGCTAGTATGTTTGCCCATCAAAGGTATAAGAAACTCCATGCTTTACATATTTTAGCAAAGCAAATTAAAAACTATAACAACTGCCAAGAATTTGTTTGTGTTGAGGGGGTTTTGAGAATCCTCATCCACAGAGACTTCCTATACTAAATTCAGGAAATATAAAAAGTGTCTTCAGTTTTTAGTTTTTATTCTATAGGAAAGTTTAAAATTTTGTCAGGTATTTTGTTAAAAAAGCAGCCGCCATTACCTATGGAAGACTTATTAGTTATGTATAACCTAAATTTAGTGTAATTAGATTATTTTTAACATAGCTTAGGTTTTCACATATGTAAAATGACAGCAAGCTCAGGACGTTTGCCTCCTTAAAACGAATCATTACAATTTCGAGATTTCATGTAACAGGTGGCTTGTACTGTTCACTTTCGTTGAATAAAATTATTTTTAATATAAGTAGCGCTGTTCCATAGCATAATACCATGCGACAACGTTGTAGGAATAAATGAAATAAAGTGGCTGGTCGTCGCCTCATCTGTTAGCTGCTTAATTTTTCTAACTATAAATGCAGCTAAGCTTAACCTGCCAGCTTGTGTCTGTATGTGAGTAACCAATTGTAACTTCGGATCAAGGGTTATATCCAGCAAACAGTAGTTAATATCCCAAAGAAATTATTTACACTTGTTAAAATACTTAATCCTTTATTAACGTTTTCAAATTACCGAATCAATTTTAAAAAAGTATTACATTATAAATTCCTCAAGAAAATTATAAAATACTCAAGATTAATTTCAGGGCAATTGGTGTACATTCTTAAAAAAATATAGCTGACAGGAAACAGCCGGAAAGCTGCATTTTGCTCATGGTTGCTCTATTCCTCATGCTTCTCATGCTTCCATATTTTAAAGAAAAAATAAACTAGGAGAAAGAGAATATATATCTTATTATGTGAGAAGATAATTGAGTGGAATAAAAAAAATTAAACTAAAAAGTTACCCAAAAAATTAAACAAAAGATATATGGCTAAATGAATCACATTTCATGAGGTCTTCCGAGTACTCATATGATTTGAAACAAAATTTGAGGTTTCCAATATCTTTAAATTATTGATTTATAACTGAAGAGAGAATTTCCTAATTCTTTTTTATATTGATTAAAAACACACTCAAAACTATAAACGGCAAAACATCTTATTATTATTAATAAAGTTGGTCGTGTATTCCTGAACACTGCCTTCGTTACGACTATAGAATGAAGGACGAGAAAAATAAGGGAAACGTAAGGCGAAACAAATTTAAAGCAGCGCGTGTGAGGAGATAGGGCAATATACAAAATACTGATATAAGAATGAGCTCCGATCAGAAAATTTTACATTGCACGCGTGAAGGGATTTAGTTACCGTGAAATATAATAACACTGTATACATAAGTAGAGAGGATAGGGCGTAGAGTTCTTGTTGCTTTATGCGCATAGACAAAATCCATTGTATGTTAGATTTTACACGAACCAATATTGTTGAGTAAAAATCTAATATTAGACTTATGAAATAGATCTTATATACAAAACGTGACTTTGTGAAGCAAAACATAATTAAAAATCTTAACCTAGGACTTGAGAGACTTAAGTGAATTGTCATATATGCATTGATTTACCTGATTCAGCGTCACCAACATGAACCTGGCGGCTCAGCTGGTGACGCGATCCGAGCCTTATGTTTCCAGCCTTCGTTCACTGGGATCCGGAAAGTATTGTCGAATCTGGATCATATGTGTAATTGAATTGTAAACCGAACCGTACCGGCACTTATGATTAACTGTAACAGAAATAAATAAATTCTTCTCAATGTTATTTTCCTTAACAAAGTCGGTTTTGTTCCTGCAAACAGTGATTGTGTTATGATCTCTAAACTGAAGGACAATAATAATGGGAAATATATTGGAGCAGCGTGTGTGAAACGCTAGTTATGTCCAATGATATCCCCTAAAGCACGAGGTCATCTGTCATGTAGCGGAAGCCATCTCTCTACGCCTTCCAGTCGCCACTCAAAAATCTTTCTTCCTTAAAGGTCGTCGGTTCTGCCCTCTATATGGTCTATCTCTTGCTGTTTTGATATTTCAGTCCTGTAACTTACGTCTGGTAACCTACGTTTTCTTATGAATCTTAGTTTCCGAGATACCCTATCATAACCACATTTCACTTCCGTATATTATCTGGCAATGTGCACTGGTTGAAGATTTTTTTCTTCCAAAACCAAATTGAAACTTTTTAAAACACAATGAACAAATTTATTCAAATATTTTATTACCAATATTTAGATAAACATAGGTGAGTAGTTTTGGAACTCCAGCAAGATAAGCGGAGATTAAGCGTTAATAACATCGCATCTGGATCTGAGCGAAGAGGTGCACGACACAAGTCCTAAATTCAGAGTACAGATCTTCCAGGGTAATACAGAGGAAAGATCGCCAAGGAACATGGACTTCGTCTCAATATTAACTGGTCTTGGATAAAAATTATAGGACTCTTTGATTGCTTAATATGCTAGTACATGAAATAAGTTAGAAGTTGCAGAAAATTCCTATAGATTTTACTAACTTATTTTCAGATAATATAACGTTTGTCAAGGAAGAAAAAATTTCATTTAGATCAAGTTGATAAAGGCAAATAATTTTATTAAATTTTTAAAATATTTTGTTTAATTCAGGTTAAATTGAAGGTATTTTTTTGGATTCAAAATCTATTATAATTTAAACTCAAATAATTTGAATTTAGCCGAAGATATTTTTATTGTAGTTTCTAAGTAAACAATTACGATGGTAATGCGAAAAATGTGGCCGAAAATTAAAACAGCGTATACAGGAAAGCATGGATATGTTATTTGAGTGAAAAACGAAATATACTATTTTCTGTACTTATTTGATTTATATATTCAATTGAAAAAAACTACGTTGTTTAAGTAAAATGAATTAATAATAACTTGGTTCATAATAAATCATAGTTTTAACTTGAGAATTTAAATGTGTATTTTAATGAGTTAATATTTTGTAATTTTCAGGTTCTTTAGATATAAAATATGACTCTGTTCTAACCAGTGAAAAAAATTTGTATTTGTCGATGTTTAATTTTACCACAAACGTAAATCACATGAAACAAGGTCGAACCTAAGAATAATAGTGCTAGCCTAAATGCTTCAGTATTTATTTTATTACTAAAAGTTTAAAATCTCATCTATTTGCTGTCAGTAAATTTCTTCAACACAATTCGAGTTATTTCTCTGTCTAACATTTGTGCCTCTAATTAGATTATCATAGTCCTATTCCTCAGCCTTAGTTTCGAAAGTTTGTCACTTCTTTACTGAAGACGGACGATGTCTCTAACTTAATTGCTCTTTTATGTTGGTGTTTATTCTATCATTCAATCTCAGCAGCTGGCTTCCAGCAAACTTCTTCAATACGAATAAAGTTAGGTCTTCGTCTAACATTTGTGCTTGTAAGTGAATTAGCATAGTTCTATTTCTAAGTCTAAATTACAGAATTTTGGTTGGCGCTTATTTAATGAATAACCCAAAAAGGGAGTAAAGGACGTGTCGTTAATTCAAGCTATAAGATTCAGAATTATTAAATGGGAGCTAATTAGAAGGGTTCTGTTCCTACCCAATGTCTGAAAAGACGTTGCAGCTGGTATGCACTTAAAAAGAGACAAATTTAAAACTATGTCTTGGGTTGTCGAAAAAATCTAGATGTTTGTATAAGATATGATGAATTTGAAGGTATTTTAATATTCTTTGAAGCAGGTTTATTCTTTAACCTATTAATGTACTATGTCAACTTTTTCCATTTGACTTCCTTTGTATGTGTCATTAGTTGGCATTTTTTTCCTTTGTATGTGTCATTAGTTGGCATTTGCAACAAAATAACTTGCGTCGATCTGATGAGTGTTTATTTTCAAAATGTTAGTACGTTTAAGGAGGAAGATCTCATATTTTTAGAATATGTTATAAATGCTTGTAAAAATGATTATAATATTTGTGTTCATTTAACCCCTCGAGCGCCCATGTCACTTGCGGGGTGACATGGCAACAAATGCGACTCTAACTTAAATAATCAGGTTAAAATGAGATAAATATATCGAAAATTATATATCACAATAAAGTGAGAAATGAACATAAATACAACCGTTTGTAATGTACAGTAATTTTGCCGCTAAAATTTTTTAAAACTCGTTTGTGACTGTATTTTTGATTTGTTCCTTAACGATAAAAAAAATGTTAGGGTAAATTATTTTTTTGCGTTTACATTTAAGTATTGTACAGACCTTTTTATAATAATTACAACAATTAAATTTTATAAAATCTTTACCTTTATGAACTTTTGTTTTTTGTAGAAATGGGCAAATTTTATTTTTATTATTTTTGTAATTTTAACTAGGGTAAAACTGGGATAGTTGCCTTAGGAGGATAGATGCCCCATAATTCATATTGTAACTTGTAAACGCACTATGGACGCAGCTAATATTTGTAGTTATAGAAGAGCTCTCACCTCGCTAGTGTGCGAGCAGCCGCCGCGCTGAATGGACGTGTTTTGTTTTTATAGAGAAAATTTGGTGACTTCGCTCATGAGAATCGCATATTACGAATTAAGTAATTTTGTTAACAAGTTTAACTTTTGAACTTTAAAGGTTAGTAACATTATTTTATTTTTATTAGTATGTGCATAGTTTAAATATGATTGTGAGTAATTCTTTTCTTTATTTTTTAATGGTATTTTGTTTGAAAAGGCAAGACATCCATCTTTACTGAAAAAGATAGTTGCCTCGATTTTTGTGAGTACTGATGCCCTTAGGGGCAGCTATCACCTTGGGGTATTCTACTGCTTAAGCTGATTTTTTCTATTCAGATATGCCTCGCAAATATGTTAGAAAAGCTGGAGCTCCACCATGCTCAGAATGAACGCAAGAGTCATTAATATCTGCTATGGAGGAAATTTCAAAAGACTTCTTGGCATTAACGAAATTTCACGTAGATTTGGAATTCCTTCGAGGACATTGAGAAGACGCTATGCAAATAAGAATAAAGAAATACAGACATTAGGTAGGAATTTTTTAGTATGATCAATCCTTAACTATTTTGTAATATTAACACAATATATTGAGGCGAACTATCGAGGCGAGGCAAGCTAAAGTCAAAGGTCATTAGGAATACCATGCGAAAATAAACATCTATCATCTGAAACAGCTGTGAAGCCTAAAAACTCTAGACTCGGAACTAAGACTCAGAAAAAAAAGATGTGGTGTCGCGGGACACCAGGTAGGAACGAAGTTCCTTCGGCTAATGTAGAATCGACACAATTTGCAAAAAAAAAATCGTGCTCAATTTTATGTAGGTTTTCTTAATTTTTCTCTTAAATTTTGGTGATTAGTCTTTATTTAAGTACAGGAAAGTATTTAGGAAATTCAGTATTTTAGGAAATAATAAATTATGTAAAATAAAAAAAATCGTTATTCAAATTATCAACTAAAATAACAAAATATGTCTCTTTATTTTTGTTTGACAACATACAATTACATGGAAATAGAAATGATTACAAAAAAAGTGTATTATTATTATTATTATAAGTAATTTTTATTAATCAGTCTCGTCATTAAATCCTATTGCTGAAACTATTGGCTTGTGGTAAGTAAAATATGATACATATGCTTGCGATTCTATTTTATTAGTTTATTTAGTTTAGTTGTACGGAATACGTATAAGTAGATTACGTAATAAGTAGATTACGTACGTACAGGTGGAGTTGCTATCAAGCTAGAGAGAGAAGGGATGAGAGAACGAAAAGAAAGAGGGAGAAAGAGAAAGGTATTATACACTACTCGCGTGTGTATACGACTGTCGCGCCTGCGCACGTCTCATTTAACGGTTTTATTCCACGGACTTTTTCTTATGGTTTTACTATCACATTTTTTTCAGTTCGGTCGCGCAGCAAAATGCCTATCTCCTCCAAGCCTGCCGTAAGGAACTTTGTTCCAAAAACAAGCATATAAAAAGCCAAAAGAAATTAAGGAATATAGTGGAGAGATGTCCATTTCGAGTGAATCTGATTCAGATACACAAAGACGCTAGATGCAAAGAACGTTTTGATGAATATTGTAATACTAAATCTTCTTCAGATTGGATTCAATGTATTTTGTGCAAGAAATGGCTACATGAAGATTGTATTATGTATGGTGACTATTGTAATAAATGTGGAAGCACTAAAAATATAAATATAAAGAAACATCGGCTGAACTGAAGTATTTTAATTTTTGAGACTGATTAATATAAAAATATGATAATTAATGCCAAAGTGTAATATACCATTGCTAATTACATAAATAAAGCTTGTTGATTATAAATATGCTTTGAATTATTCCTAGGGGCAACTATCCCCATAATGATAATATCCTCAAGGCAACCAACCCATATAATAGGCATCTATACTTACAACCAGTCCTTTTCTATTTGGCATATTTTTTTAATATAAACAATAACTACATCTAATTACTCTGAATCATGTAGTAAACCATTGATATAAGAATCACTAAATTAAAAAATAAGTTCAAATATTAACTGTTAATTAGTATAAAATACTGTATTTCAAAATCTGTGGCAACTATCCCACTTTTACCCTATATAAACTAATACCATTAATTCTTCGACTAAACATTTTGAAGAACTGTTTTAATTATTAATAATAGAAAGACTGCCAGTGATTAATGAATACCTGTTTAGATGAAAGATGTTAGCTAGGCTCTTTTATTATTTTCCTATTCTATTTTTGGGGTTCCTTTACATAATGATAGAAATGGAACGTTTATATTAAGACTTTGCTGTCCATGCATCTGTATGTGTAAATGCATGTTACGTCTTCTTTTCCCAGAAACATTGTACCTCCTCAAAAATGGTATAGTTATTTCAATTAATTACTTATGGTGGTGTCGATTATCTGAAAAATGTTTTTTGCACTTTCTGGATGGCCAAATATGGGTGTGGAATTGCTATTATTTTTAACTGGCTTAAACTATTTTTCACTAATTTTATGTTGCATAGTTTTTCGGCTCACTTAATTCTATGTAAGTCGATTTATGCAATTCTTTGTAGGCATTAATAATAATTTACATAAACGGTTGTGTAAATCTCCAAAGTCTCGGAAGTAGAAAATATTTTTAAATTATATGCACCCTAAATAAGTCAAATTTTCATCAAAATGGGAGATGACATGTTGGTATAAAATAAAAATTAAGGGAAATGACGTAAGTTGAAATCTAATGTTCTTTTGACTTTAAAGGCGTATATGGGTCAAAGTCTTCTTTATTTTTTCTTTATACTGAGCATTAAAAATTAGTCAGGCTAATAAAGGGATGAGGGTGAATTCGGTTAAAATTGCAAAAGAACAGTATTTATTACATTTTACCTGCTATGTGCTCTTCTGATTAATACACATTATTTTATTCTTGGAGAAAATCTAGTAATAACTTCTCAACCTAGAATAAATCTGTAACAGATGAACGGGAAAGATGGAGTAGATCATGGAAGTCCACCGGAGTAGCCGATTTCTTCAATTGTTGACTCAAAATTGACTGATTTGGCATAGGTCGGGGTGAATCAGTCTGACTTCTTCTGCTATTTGAAAGAGATTGACTAACGAGAGCGGATGCATCGCTATTTACACGCAGATCATAACTACTAGAATTTATAAGGGTTTTCGTATCGGTTTACTTTAAATTTGAGAATCTTCCATTAAGTATTAAAAAACTTTGTTGGCTGAACAAGAATTGCGGTATGTAAGTTGAAAGATTTTCTTCAAAGATTTTACAAGATTATTTTAATTTTATTTAAATGAATTTCTGTCATAAAATATCTCCAATAACTGGTGTATCGATTACAGTAACAATTACTGGCTGCTATTTTCAAGAATGTTATTTAACATTAAATTACGATAAATAAAATTATTTCATTACTAACTAAACCAATTAATCAATGTTACATGGAATTGATTTATTTCCTAACATTACTAATTTCTGAGTACCAAAACAGAAAAATCGCTAAATATGTTTGAAATATGACTATTCCATGACCATTCATGTGATTTAGTAGAATAGTTTTTGGACAAAAATGATTTGTATGACTGGTGTAAAGATTTTTCGTAAAAGTACAGAAAAATCATAAATTCTAAACTATTCGTTTTCGCTGAACTAACTTTTTTTTAAAGACTTAAATCTAAAAAAAAATTTGGATCGCTGTAAATGAACAATTTATATATGCACCGAAGCATATGCGGATCCAACCTAATGTAATTTTCATTTTTGCTTTATAGGTTTTTATCTTATTTTTACGTACACACTTTAGTTTCTAAGGAAAATACGGATAATCAAAAATATATAAATAAAACTGCATATTATATGAAATTAATCAAGAAATTTCGTTTGCACATAAAGTATTAAAAAATAAATAGATAATTAAATAAACGTAAATTAAATATTTTCTATTTCATTTTCGACTTCAGTTGCTATATGTTGCAGATTTACTCAAACTTGGTTTTATTGATTTTCAATGGGTTGCCATAGTTGGAAATCAATGTACGTAGCTCCACAACTGTTTAGAATTTTGTTCTATTATTTTAACATTTAAATGACATACTTAACTTCTTATATTTCTAAAAAATTATTTGCTATTTTTCACATTATTTATCACTGTAATTTCCCTAAGGCTTCTTCAGAAGTTGATAAAATAAAATTAAAATATAACTCTCTTCTATTGAAATGAATGAGTAAATATTTTACTAAAAATTACTAAACCAAATAATAATGCCTTCAAAAATTATATATTCACTCGGAAAAAATATCACCAATTTACTGATAATACAGTTCAGCAAATGGGAAATCCCCGGCAAACGCATTCTTGACGTTCCCTGCGTTTTCTTGGAGACACTAAATATTTTTGTGGCCTGGCTTAAGTTCATTATAATTTTTAATTTTTACAATCTTCTTTCTCAAGAAAAATTGTTTGTTCTTCTTTTTTCTGACTATAAAATCAATTTATATAAATTATACACCCATCTAGCCATTGAGCATCTTGCTGGATGTGATGAGTTAGTTTCCGTGTGTATCGATGTATTACGCTAAGAAATTAATATTATGTTGTATTGAAGAAAGCAAAGATGAAGGTAGTTTATACATGTATATATATATATATATATATATATATATATATATATATATATATACACATATATATATATACACACACATACATATATATATGCATATGTGTATATATATATATATATACATACATACATAATATTTTAATTACAGTAAACTAACATTCGTTCCGTACATAAAATCCGCACAAATGTACTAACTAATGTACATTTGTGCGGATTTTATGCACGGAATATTACATCATCACGGCGAACGCACTCCTCCAAAGCGTAAGGGCGAATTTGCAATGACGCGCCGCAGAAAGTCGACTGAGATAATTCTCCCTTCTTCCCTTATTATAGCCTTCAGCTGCTCCAAATTCATAAGAGGGGTATCTAAAATTTGCTTTGACACATAGAAAAAAGTCAGCTGGGGTTAAGTTGGGCGAATTGGGTGGCCAAATTATGTCTCCAAATCGGCTTGTGACTTTTCCCTGAAATAGCACTTTGTATCTATGGAGAACCTAGCTGTGTTGTCAGTGGCCCCATCTTGCTGAAACCACACATCTGATTCGTCAACATCCTCCTCTTATAGCTGCGGTACAAAAAAATTGGTAATAATTTCGATATCCGCTCGCTCCTCATTGTAACCGTTGCACTGCAGTCATTCTCGTAGAAAAATGGCCCGATAATTTTTTTAGACAATATTGCGCACCATTCAGTAACTTTAGGGCTAGGTAATGCTTTCTGATGCTTTTTGTTGGATTGGTCGATGACCAGTAACAATAATTTTGACGAATACCGTAACCTTCAAGATGAAAGCGTGATTCATCGCTAAAATGAACTTTGTCCATCTCATTTTCCTCTCAAAATCTCTAACATTTTCTGACAGTAAATTTTAATAGTTATTAAGTAATTTTAATAGTTATTAGTATGTATTTTATAGAGATGTAATTTTAAGTATAAATTCAAAATTCTTTGAAAATTCGATTGATGGAAATTCAAAGAGTCAGCATGTCTTCTAATTTTTATTGATGCTCTTCGACCACCGCGGTGACGCGGTTAATGTTTTTAATTGATCACATAAGTCTATTTCGAGGTCCATTTGAATAACTTACATCCTTACACTCTGAACTTCCCTACCCACAACTTGATTAAATGAAGACTGCGCCCATCATTAACACGCTGGATTTCAAAATTATTACGAAATTTACATCGTGCCTCACTAACAGAAAAACCGTTGCAGAAATATGCTTCCACAGCGTAAGCGCGGTGTGCGCCAAATACTGAGACATGGTGACTAAAAATCTGTACAATGACGTAACTCATTTAGATCAATAATTGTTGCATTAATAAAGTGTCAATTATTTTTAAAAATTTATTTTTGACACACAGTATCTTTATCATTCACTGGTTATTATAAGTATGGTATTTAATGTAGTCGTCAATGGCATACTTAAACCGAGCGACCGAAAAAATCTTTAGAACATTAATGGTGGTATTGATGAAATTATGTAGTTCGCTTATAGGATGTCCACTTGGAACAATCACATACAGGAAACTATATGCGCCTACTGTATCAACTCTGAAAAATACATTAAAACAATGAAAGAGAGGCATGTGTAACAGTTATTCAATAATACTACATGAATATTTGTCATCATACTCAGCTTCGTCAAAAAAGTACGCTATTTCATAATTTAGGAAAATTGGTTTTAATGTATCATAAATAAGAACTTACATTAAGACAACAAATATAAACCTCAAGTATATTTGTTTTCATTTACAATTTTCTCATTTACTGAAAGTGTTTTTGTTGGCGTCAGCAGAAGGAAAATTCTGCTTATGGAGATATCTACTTTATCGTATGGTATCTTCTTCACTTGTTAAATTTATTGAACTTACCGCACTCTAAGCAACGTAGCTGAGCTGTATTTTATTATCATTCCATGCTCTGTAAGTCTCAGGAAGCTGGACCACCTAAAATTTGCGTAGATTGATAATAAAGATGCGCGATTTCTTCAATTGTTATACTTAATATCCTAGAACTTATATTAGAGTTACTATATATATATATATATATATATATATATATATATATATATATATATATATATAATAAACTAGAAGACCTATCCTTCTTCCTTAATTTTTAAGAACTTTTCAACATTCCCTTCTAAAAACAACAGAAAAATTAATATAAGGACATATTTACTATGATGCGGATATCGCCTTTGAACACGAGGGCAAACGCTATGCAAAATATCCACAAATCACATTGTTCAATACATTACGGTTCCCATATTAGTACTGTAATATTGTAAGGAACATTATTATAACAATTATTGCTTATATTTTTCATTTAAATTCCAAAAAAAATGGAAACGAAGGAGGGTTCAAATTTACCTCCTCATTGAAAGTAATCTTTTGAATGGAGTATTCAGTAGATATTATTATGATCTTTAAGAAGACGAAAAAAAAAATTTAAATTATTCGCAAATCTTTTTATTCGCTCCTGCAATGGATTATTATACAGTATAATTTCGGTAACATTTCAAAAATTATCTCCTTGTTAAATAAATAATGCAAAGTATCAATTTAACCGCGAATACCAATAATATTCAATATCAATTACAAGATACTATAAAAATATTTTAAAAATTCGGGAAAGAAAATAAAATATTAATCTCCTCGGCCACGTTAATATAGAAGGTCGTAATATTTTTTTGTCGCCGGTTTTTAGCAATATATTTCCTATGTTCCATATTGGATGCTGAACACTTCTTAAAGAATTATTTGCGATTAATTTAACATTCTCTGTAATTTATAGCACTGTTCAGGTTTTCAGGTGTATCAGGTTTTTTTTCATTTATTAAATGGCATAAGAGTAATATGCATCGAATGGCGAATCGGTTAGATTTATTTTGTTTACTAAATAAAATTAATCGAGTACGAACGGAACTAGCACTACAAGGATTCTCCACATACTTAAGTATATACAGTTGTCCAGTGGCAGATTTCAATGTTTGAAAAATTGTAAAAAAAACTACACCTCTAATACGAAGTAGGTTTATTTTAACTTTATAACAACAAATGCGGATTTAACTTTTTAAAAACCATGTTTTTGAAAACTCGAGTTCTATTTTCGATCGAGTCTGACACACTCTTCGAGACTAGCACGCATGTTTTCAAAAACGAGTTTGCGGAGCGACTGGGGTATCCTACTGATTTCGGATTTCTTTAATTGTGTCACAGTGCTCAGATTTGTTTTGTAAACAACGGATTTTAAGTATCCCCATAAGAAAAAGTCACATAGGCTTAAATCGGGTGACCTAGGTGGCCACGGTACGGCACCGTTTCGGGATATGTTTTTTTCTGGAAATAAATGCCGCACTGCATTCATGGACACATTAGCAGTGTGAGCTGTGGCCCCGTCCTGCTGGAACCATGTGTTTTGGTTGAAGGATGGACTATTCTGTAGTTCTACTCTGAAAAAGTCATTTAACATCTCGGCATATCTCTCCGAATTCACAGTTACAGTTTGGCCACGTTGATTTTCAAAGAAATAAGGCCCTATGATTGCAGATGCAGACATGGCACATCAGACTGTTACTTTAGGCTTACGTAAAGGCTCTTGATGCATTTGTCTTGGGTTGTAAACATCCCAGTAACGAAAGTTCTGCTTATTCACATATCCTCCAATGTGAAAGTGAGCTTCGTCACTAAAGAATATATTGCCCATCCGGGTAGCAGTACGAAATCTCAACAACATCACCTCCGCGTAAGTTTTTCTTAATTCAAAGTCAGAATCGTGTAAATCTTGAACAATTTGAATTTTATCTGGATGGAACTTGAGCTTTTTTCGCATTATTACCTGTAAAGTTGATTTCGGAATTCCCAATATCGATGAACGTGTACGCAGTGATAAACGGGGATTTTCAACGACAGAAACCATAACACGCTCGACATTTTCATCCGTGGCTACCAATGGTGTAGGTCCTAGCCTGGGCCTATTTAATGTTGATCCTGTAGCTCTGAACCTTGCTACCCATGACTGAATGAGGTTGATCGATGGTCCATCTCGTAATCGACGAATACTGTCACGATTATTAAATCGACGGCGTGCTACAGACAGCGAAAATCCACTCGAAATGTACGCCTCGACGGCAAAAGCGCGGTGCTCTCCACTCCACTGTTCCATGGCTACTAAAACATCCGCGCCGCTTGCGCTTCTAACGACGCCCCCCGCGCCCCTCTTATGTGTTCCGTTCAGAAACTATGTTTGTTCCAACTTTGAAATCAGCCACTGGACACTCTGTATATAAACATTTAAGGGTAATAATATTTCTACTAAACTAACTTTGCAAATATTAATATTATATATTACCATATAATAAATCCCTTAGTAACCCTTTCACAGGTATAAAATATCGCGAATTTGTTAGAAACTATATGATTTAGAATCATCTCCACAGTTTTCCGAAAAATTTTAGGTTGGCTCTTTTTTTCATAATTTTGACTAATAATTCTGCCATAAAATGAATGGGAGACACGATATGATTTTTCTGGACGTTATCAGCAATATTTCTAAAACAGTTTTTTAAAAAAATCGTAAACAATTAATTTTGTAATTCTTATAACTACCTTAAGCTTTAAAGTGATTTTATAAGGATTCCATCAATTTTACTTTTAAATATGGAACTCTAAAATCATATTATTATTACAAAGTCAATTAGGTTGTGTTAGAACATTTTTTAAATTAACTCTTAATAATACAATAAAATAAAATGATAATTCTGTCAATATGGCTTAATATTTGTATTAATTCTATCATATTTATAAACTATTTCATTGGAGAATATGCAATGAAGAAAAAAATACGGGTTAGCTTAGGCAGTATATCACCGAGTACAACTTTTGTGTATCAATTTTGTCGTAACAATTAACTGTAATAATAAAATACAATAACAACAAGATTCTATCAATATGGCTTATTATTTGCATCAATTATATCATATTTATTAACAATTTCATAAAAGAATCTACTGGAAATAAATGTCGGGTTAATTCTTTTAGACAGTAAAGCACTGAGTTTTATGTAAAAATTTCTCGTAACATTTAGCAGTTAATAATATAATACAATGACTAAGATTCTGTCTGACACGGCTTGCTATTCGTACGAATTATATCATACTGATAAATAATTTCATTGAAGAATATATAGGGAAAACTTCAGGTTAACTCTTTTAGGCAGTGCAGCAATGAATACGAGTTTTGTTCAAAAATTTATTTTATAAATAACTGTTAATTGTAAAATAAACATTATTTGCCTCAATGATACCATAGCGATGACAATTTTATTGGAGAATATACCGGAAAAAATTGCATATCAAATCATTTAGGTAGTAAAGCACCGAGTATAAATTCTGTTTAAAAGTTTCTCGAAATATTAAAAAGGGTTAATATTAAAATATAATGAAAATAGAATTATGTCAGTATGGCTTATTATTTGCATTAATTCTATCACACGAATAAACAATTATATTGAAGAATATACGGGGAAAAAAACTGAGGGTTAAAGCTTTTAGCAAAAGAACGCTGAGTATGAGATCTTTTTAATAATTTCCGGCAACAATTAAACGGTAAAATCAACGACAACAATTTTATTAGAATTTTATAACTTATAAAGAAAAGTCCAGAAAGAAAATTGATAATGTAACTGTGTAACACTTATTTAAATTCGTACATACCTACTGATAGACTTTGATGTCGAGTAATTATTAGACACATGTTAGTAGAACTCCAAAAACAAATATCTTACGTAAAAATTATTGCTATAATTTCAATTATCGTTAACAACACTATCGAACAACTACAAACAATAGATTTTAATGAAATTCGCGTTGATATTTAATAATATAAATGGAATCCTTAATAAATAAAAGTAGGAAACACAGCTTTCTGAGACTTACAGCGTGCGGAATGAAAATAAAGCTCACCTCAGCTACGTCGCTTATGGCGCGGTCAAGTCCAATAAATATGACAGGTGAAGGAGATGCGATACGATAACGCCGTTAGCTCTCTAAGTAGTATTTTCTTTTCGCTGACGGTAACAAACTAAATCTCTTGGCAAATAAGAAAATTGTACATGACAACAAATCTACTTGAGATTTATTTCATTTCTTCCTAATATAGACCCTTGCTATAAATATGATGTACTAAGACAAATATCTTATAAATCATGAAATTGCTTACTTTTCCGAAGTAGATAACTGAGTGTGGTCATAAACTTTCATATCGTATTAGTAAAAATGTATCATATATATATATATATATATATACATATATATATATATATATATATATATATATATATATATATATATATATAAATATAAATATATATAAATATATATACATATAAATGTATATATATATATATATATATATATATATATGATACATTTTCACTAATACGATATGAAAGTTTATGACCACACTCAGTTATCTACTTCGGAAAAGTAAGCAATTTCATGATTTATAAGATATTTGTCTTAGTACATTATATTTATAGCAAGGGTCTATATTAGGAAGAAATGAAATAAATCTCAAGTAAATTTGTTGTCATGTACAATTTTCTTATTTGCCAAGAGATTTAGTTTGTTACCGTCAGCGAAAAGAAAATACTACTTAGAGAGCTAACGGCGTTATCGTATCGCATCTCCTTCACCTGTCATATTTATTGGACTTGACCGCGCCATAAGCGACGTAGCTGAGGTGAGCTTTATTTTCAATCCGCACGCTGTAAGTCTCAGGAAGCTATGTTTCCTACTTTTATTTATTAAGGAATCCATTTATATTATTAAATATCAACGCGAATTTCATTAAAATCTATTGTTTGTAGTTGTTCGATAGTGTTGTTAACGATAATTGAAATTATAGCAATAATTTGTACGTAAGATATTCGTTTTTGGAATTCTACTAACATGTGTCTAATAATTACTCGACATCAAATTCTATCAGTAGGTATGTACGAATTTAAATAAGTGCTACTCAGTTACATTATCAATTTTCTTTCTGGGCTTTTCTTTATAAGTTATAAAATTCTAATAAAATTGTTGTCGTTGATTTTACGGTTTAATTGTTGTCGGAAATTATTAAAAAGATCTCATACTCAGCGTTCTTTTCCTAAAAGCGTTAACCCTCAATTTTTTCCCCCGTATATTCTTCAATAAAATTGTTTATTCGTGTGATAGAATTAATGCAAATAATAAGCCATACTGATATAATTCCCTTTTCATTGTATTTTAATATAAGCCCTTCTTAATATTTCGAGAAACTTTTAAACAAAATGTTTACTCGGTGCTTTACCTCCTAAATGATTTAACATGCAATTTTTTCCGGTATATTCACTAATAAAATTGTCATCGCTATGGTATAATTGATGCAAATAATGTTTATTTTATAATTAACAGTTATTAATAAAAACATATTAAGCCATATTGGCAGAATTATCATTTTATTTTATTGTATTATTAACAGTTAATTTAAAAAATGTTCTAACACAACCTAATTGACTTTGTAATAATAATATGATTTTAGAGTTCCATATTTCAAAAGTAAAATTGATGGAATCCTTATAAAATCAGTTTAAAGCTTAAGGTGGTTATAAGAATTTCGAAATTAATTGTATACAAATATTTTTAAAACTATTTTAGAAATATTGCTGATAACGTCCACAAAAATCATATCATGCCTCCCATTCATTTTATGGCAGAATTATTAGTCAAAATTATGAAAAAAAGAGCCAACCTAAAATTTTTGGGAAAACTGTAGAGATAATTCTAAATCATATAGTTTCTAACAAATTCGCGATATTTTATACTTGTGAAAGGGTTACTAAGGGACTTATTATATGGTGATATATAATATTAATATTTGCAAAGTTAGTTTAGTAGAAATATTATTACCCTTAAACGTTTTCTTATATACCGAAGTATGTGGAGAATCCTTGTAGTGCTAGTTCCGTTCGTACTCGATTAATTTTATTTAGTAAACAAAATAATTCTAATCGATTTTCCCTTCGATGCATATTACTCTTATGCCATTTAATAAATGAAAAAAAAACCTGATACCCTGACCGAAAAACAGTGCTATAAATTACACAGAATGTTAAATTAATTGCAAATAATTCTTTAAGAAGTGTTCAGCAACCAATATGGAACACAGGAAATATATTGCTAAAAACCGGGGACAAAACAATATTACCACCTTCTATGTTAGTGTGGCCGAGGAGATTAATATTTCATTTTCTTTCCCGAATTTTTAAAATATTTTTATAGTATCCTGTAATTGATATTGAATATGGTTGGTGTTCGCGGTTAAATTGATGCCTTGTATTATTTATATAATAAGGAGATAATTTTTGAAATTTTACCCAAATTATACTTTATAATAATCCATTGAAGGAGCGAACAAAAAGATTTGCCAATAATTTTAATATTTTTTTTCGTCTTCTTAAAGATCATAATAATATCTACTGAATACTCCATTGAAAAGGTTACTTTCAATGAGGAGGTAAATTTAAACCCTCCTTCATTTCCATTTTTTTTTTAATTTAAATGAAAAATATAAGCGATAATTGCTATACTAATGTTCCTTACAATATTACAGTACTAATATGGGAACCGTAATGTATTGAACAATGTGCTTTGTGGATATTTTGCACAGCGTTTGCCCTCGTGTTTAAAGGCGATATCCGCATCATGGTAAATATGTCCTTATATTAATTTTTCTGTTGTTTTTAGAAGGGAATGTCGAAAAGTTCTTAAAATCGGAAAAAAGTAAGGAAGAAGGGTAGGTCTTCTAGTTTATTAGAGTATAACTCTAATATATATTCTATTATATTAGGTTTTTAAGAAATATGATCCAACCATTGAAGAAATCGCTCATCTTTATTATCAATCTGCGCTCTCCAAGTTTCAGGTGGTCCAGCTTCCTGAGACTTACAGAGCATAGAATGATAATAAAATACAGCTCAGCTACGTTGCTTAGAGTGCGGTAAGTTCAATAAATTTAACAAGTGAAGAAGATACCATACGATAAAGTAGATATCTCCATAAGCAGAATTTTCTTTCTGCTGACGCCAACAAAAACACTTTCAGTAAATGAGAAAATTGTAAATGAAAACGAATATACTTGAGGTTTATTGTTTGTTGTCTTAATGTACGTTCTTATTTATGATACATTAAAACCAATTTTCCTAAATTATGAAATGGCATACTTTTTTGACGAAGCTGAGTATGATGACAAATATTCATGTAGTATTATTGAATAACTGTTACACATGCCTCCCTTTCATTGTTTTAATGTATTTTTTAGAGTTGATACAGTAGGTGCATATAGTTTCCTGTATGTGATTGTTCCAAGTGGACATCCTATAAGGGAAGTACATAATTTCATCAATACCACCATTAATGTTCTAAAGATTTTTTCGGTCGCTCGGCTTTAGTATGCTATTGACCACTACATTAAATACCATACTTAGATATAGTGAATGATAAAGATAATGTGTGTCAAAAATAAATTTTTAAAAATAATTGACATTTTTTTAATTCAACAATTATCGATCTAAATGAGATACTTCATTGTACGGATTTTTAGTCACCATGTCTCAGTATTTGGTGCACACCGCGCTTACGCTATGGAAGCATATTTCTGCAACGGTTTTTCTTTTAGTGAGGCATAATGCAAATTTTGTAATAATTTTGAAATCCAGCGTTTTAATGATGGGCCCAGTGGTCAGTTAATCAAGTTGTGGGTAGGGAATTTCAGAGTGTAAGGATGTAAATTATTCAAGTGGACCTCGAAATAGACTTATGTGATCAATTGAAAACATTAACCGCGTCACCGCCGTGGTCGAATAGCATCAATAGAAATTAGAAAACATGCTGACTCTTTGAATATCCATCATTAAAATTTTCAAATAATTTTCAAATTATATTTAAAATTACGCCTCTATAAAATACGCTTATAGCGCGGTCAAGTCCAGTAAATATGACAGGTGAAGGAGATGCGATACGATAACGCCGTTAGCTCTCTAAGTAGTATTTTCTTTTCGCTGACGGTAACAAACTAAATCTCTTGGCAAATAAGAAAATTGTACATGACAACCTATCTACTTGAGATTTATTTAATTTCTTCCTAATATTGCTATAAATATCCTTGCTATAAATATGATGTACTAAGACATATATCTTATAAATCATGAAATTGCTTACTTTTCCGAAGTAGATAACTGAGTGTGGTCATAAACTTTCATATCGTATTAGTGAAAATGTATCATATATATATATATATATATATATAAAAATATATATATATATACATATATATATATATATATATATATATATATATATATATATATATATAATATTATATATTAAACTTTGTAATATTACTGTTATTACCAAACAACAATATGTAGACTTTCAAGTTCTTCCTGTATATATCATTGATAGCTATGTTAATTGCCACACTTAGATACAACAAGGTAAGGATCATCGTATTTTTACACAATAAAAATAAAAACTAAATATTCAACTCGTAATCAAATGCCACTTCATAAAATTTTTTACAATCTCCAAATTAAGGCAACAGAGAACGAAAGACGGTACAACTTTGGAGTGACGTGTGGGTTGTGTCAGTACCGAAAAATCGCTTCAAACAAGAAATGGCTATGACGCGAGCATATTGACAAGGCATCTATAGAGAAAATAAAATGCAACAGATTATAATTTTATAGAAAATGAAAATGCGGAACGGCAGATGCCACGGCATGTAGGACCTCATTTATTGTCAATTACTCTGTTAGAGCGGTAAGACCTATTTCATTTTGCATGTTACTTTTTTATGCAAATATTATTCTTCGATATTCTACAGTAATGTAATTGGAGCAAGAATATTAAAAATGTTTGTATGGAGAAATTTAAATGTAACAGATTTTAGTTTCATGGAAAATGAAAAAGTGAAACGGCAGACGCCATAACATCTAGGAAGCCATTTATTATCAACTATTCTGTTAGGACAATAAGACCTATTTCATTTTGTATGAAGTTTTATATGCAAATACAATTCTTTGATATTCGACAGTGATATAATGGCCGAATACGAGATTTAACCCATTCATGCCCTAATTTTTATTTTGCTTTTCTGTTTTTATTTTTTTTTAATCATCAGTGCACATTTGTTAACGAGTTTGCAATATAACTGTTAGGTTTCCAGATATAGGAGTAGATGATCATAGATTTATATTTTAATATGCTTCAATCTAGTTTAAAAAACCAGAAACCGACAAAAAACAAGTCAATATTTCAACTTGATATTATAAAATATCAGTACACCGCAATCGGTGATTTCTGGAGAATATCTATATCTGAAAATGACAAATAAAATAGCTAACATATGAGAAAGGGGTAAAAAAAAAAATTAGAAAATCTAAATCACGGATCGTACGGATTTTCAAATCATGTAGTCCCATCAAGACAAATAAAAGCAAGACTTGATTCAACTTTTTTCTCAATAGGTATTATAACCGAAAACACTTAAAATATTCCAATTTTAAGTATGGATAACATATGAGCAGATATTTTCCTCGTACATCATCGGTAGCGGGAAACAAATCATCAGGAAACAACTCATCTCGTATGAAGAATAAATGGCTATCTTCCATTCACACTTCTCGATTGAACAGTATTAATACAATAACTTAAATTATCAAAATTTTATGAGTATTCCAAATTTAATGGTGAAATATGAGAACGATTTCCACATGGACATAAAAATTCAGAAAAGAAACACTCCCCAAATCAGTGCTAGATATGTTTTACGAACGATACTTGTGATACATATAAAAGAACACACGCTGATAATTCATATAAGAGAAAATAGTAAACAAAAGTTAACAAAGATCTTTATTAGATTAAAAAATAACTCACCTCAAGTAGTTATTAAAGAACTTACTCAATTTGTGACACACTTTAATTTTGTCACTTTATATGTAGACACTAGCGGCAACATATTTTCTGACATGGATTAAAAACAGAAATTTCTCAATAATTTCCATAAAATTGTTCTGATTCCAAAATCCAGAATTAAAGGGAATTAATTTATCCTATTTGCTCTTCGTGTCATTCAGTAGGGAAGCGACGATTCAAGTTTCGTAACTTAAACTCATAAATAGAAGTATTCCAATTCAAATATAAATATTAGACGAAGACATAGCTTAATAACTATATGAAGAAATCGCCTGGCAATCAACTGCCGAGGTTGCAAATCTCCAGTAATAAAACAAACACTAACATAGCAGAGCAATAAACTAGTAGCGTCATCCTTATTTAGTATAGGAGAGAAAAGTCAAACTTTGAACTTAATACTGAGTTGTGGAAATGGGCTAATTCAGTTACAAATACAGACGGAGACATAATTTCATTTGACATTATGACTATAGAAGACTGATATATATACTGACATATAGAAGTAATTACTGCTATATAATTAGATTTATTATAAAATTATACGCCTCTCCAAACAGAATACGTTCCTTTTAGCGGTTACATTAGAATCATAAATTAGTCATTATATGTGTATTAATAAGTTAAATTAAAATAAAACTAGGTGCAGTGTGTGATATTACTGACAATGCGTTAAAATATAACTTACTTTTCACGCCACTGTATAGGAGGCCAGCCATGCAGGCGCGGACAACGATTATTCCAACCAATCAACCAATCAAAGCACAGCACTCACTTCACTTTCGGCTCTGGACGAGGCAATATCAGCGCGGGCGCGTCTCTACCTTTCAATACCTTCATATTTTGACTTTGAATTTATACATTCTTTTAAATTTACATTTCAAATTATACATTACATTCAACCTTCAACATTGAGTTTCTTTATCTTCGCGTAAACCCCTATTTGGCGCGAACATAAGTACACGAACACGAACCCGCAGTTCCGGATTGGGGAAACCAATTTTATCAACTGGACAGAGTCTAACAAAATAGAAGTAACTTTTTCCTTCGTCTCCTTTCATTATTCTACATAATTTCCATTATTGTCTAGCCCTGTCTAAGTTCATTACATATTTGAAGGAAATAATTTCTTTGCACGTTGCCACCTCAAGGTTAATTACTATATCATTGTACCTACCTTTTATCAATGTTGATTTACTTCATTAATTTAATATAAATCAAAGTAAGTACTAAGCAATAAAATGATTACTTCGTAAATATTCAGTTAAATTATAATCCTAAATTTATTGATAATATTTATTATTTGTAGCTTGCAATAGAAATAAAGTACCATTACCTTGTTTATCCATTACATCTTCAATGTGTTGCAATAAAAATACTTCTTGGTACAGCCTTAGGTAAAATACACGATAAATCAAATAATAAACCTTACATTGCTCTGACCTTACTTGATGCAGGTCATTTATAGCTGAAAACGTTAAAAACAATCTGGGCTTTGTACCACTTGACACGGTACCAGTTTGTATTTCAAGCATTAATGACTTTAATCTTAAGATTTCAGAAAGCATTGATATTAATATATTTTCTTTAATTAATATATATATATATATATATATATATATATATATATATATATATATATACATATATATATATATATACACACACACACATATATATAATTTTAACCTTAAATGTGTCGTAGTCCCTAAAATAACAGGTCACTTACGAAATTTTTTAATTGAATCTTTATCATTGCCAATAGCAAATTTGATTAAACTAGCGTATCTTGAATTCTTTAAGCCATCTGATACTGGCATTATGTTAGGACCAGATGTATTTTACAAGCTCATTAATCCTGAACAAAAACTATTGGGACTAAATTCACCAACTTTACAAAATCCAAATCTTGGGTGATTGGTGAATGGACGGGAAGGCGTTGGTAAAACCAATTCAAAAATATTCAGAGTAATTTTAGTTAAGATAAAAGTAAAATTGTTTCTAAAATTCCTATCACACCTAAATACGAAATATGTAAAAAACATTTCATTAATTATAAAAATAATCGCTTTAATCGTGTACCGTTGCGTGGTTCATCCAAACCATTAGGTGAGCCATGCTTTACTTCTAAATTTAGATTTCCGAATTTAGAGATCAATTTCAGTAAAAAGATGAACAGGGAAATTGAGTTTAAACATTTCAAAAGAAATGTGGAAAATTTACAATTCATTAATCTTAAATAATCATTATAACAGTCTTATCTTTAATACTGAAAAAAATATTCGATTTCATGTTAATTAATTAAATTCAATTCTTACGTAAATATTTATTAATTAATAATTGTAAACAGAAAATGTCAATATTAAATTAAGAGATTTTTATCGTGAGGTAAAAATCTCATCTCCATGCATATAACTATCAGCCTACATCTCAATACATATAACAATCTCCATGCATATAACTATCATTAAAATAATGCAACGAGATTTATTTCCAAATAAATTAAGGTTGCTTGAATAAAAAAAAAATTAAATTCAAATTCCTCTTTATTACCATTGTCATACCAGCTCCATTTCAAATATGTGGTGTCGACCATGCGGATCCCTTTCAAATATCAAGTAAGGAGGGATAAGGCAATAAATTATCAAAATGTTACCTTAGTTCGTTTATATGTTTTTTAACGAAGGCAATACATTTGGAGTTGGTCAGTGATCTCACTTTGGGTGCATTTATATTGTGTTTGCGCAGATTCGTATCACGTCGAGGTAAACCTCACACTATTGGAGGTTTACCTCGACGTGATACGAATCTGCGTACTTCTTACGTGGACGTAATTTTGTGGAAGAAAATTATGAATTGGTTTGAAAGTCTTAAGTCCTCTGAATCAACGATAAATACTTTCGCGTTAGAAGAAGGTAGTAATTTTTCATTTATTCCCCCATATTCCCCTACGATATGTTGTTTATGGGAAGTGAGCGTAAAGTCAACAAAATATCATTTAAAACGTGGGCAATGCTAATATGACCTATGAGGAATTAGAAACATTGTTCGTGCAGATAGAGGCTGTCCTTAATTCCCCTCTACTCACTCCTTTAGCGACCGATCCTAACAACCTCCTTAAATCCACGTCACTTCTTAATTGATTGACCTCTCACATTACTCCCGTCGGCACCAATCCCCAAGCATCCAGTCAGGTACGAGCGCATTGAAGGATTAAGACGACATTACTGACTCAGATGGAGTGGAGAGTACCTGCTGGAGCTGCAGCATCGCTGCAAGTGTCGAGCGTCGTCGGCAGCCTCCGCTAAGGGTCGGCGACCTGGTAGTCCTGAAAAAGGATAACGCGCTTCCACTTAAATGAGAATGGGACGGGTTGTCAAGCTATTTCCCATGCAGGATGGTCTTTGCAGAGTGGCCAATTTCGAGACTAGCAGCGGCATTGAGCGAAGAGCCCTAAATCGGGTCTTACTTTTTCGTACTGCGCTGCTAGGGGCGGAAGACTTTCCCGCCACCGCGAAATAAGAAAAATAACACCACATTTTTACTTGCGGTATCCACTCATGTGGACTTTATTAATAGTACTTTACCTTAATAACCTGTAAATGTATGCTCCCACGGTCAATTGCTACTACAAAGTTAATTCATCGTAATCTCATATATATTTGATATAAGATAAATGACCACAAAATCCTTTCAAGACACACTTTCTTCCTTGATTTCAGCCATGTTGTTCTACCGTCTTTTCTTGTGGTTACCCAAATACCATAGACAAAGATAAAATTTCCGTCTTTTTGTATGTTGATGGCAACGTTATTTAATTCAATAAATGTTATATACACTTGGAGGATTAGGTGGGAAACAGTAACATGGATTAAAGATTCTATTAAAAAAATTATGGTCAGTGGCTATCGTACTAAAGCGAGGTATAGCGTAGATTCTAGCTCGAATCAGTAGAAGATTTTCGAGAGTTTAGAAATAGCTATTCACAAATGTGAAGAAATTCCAAAAAACGCTCTATTTCTATATCTATTTCTCATCATCATCATATTTGGTACGTTAGCCCAGGGTAGGCCAAGGCCTTCTGTTGGAGATTCTTCCAGGAAGTACTACTCTTCGCCTGGGTTTTCCAGTTCTTTACTCTAAGAATGTTAAAATTTTCTTCCACTGAATCGATCCAACATAATTTTGGTCTACCTCTTCTATGGGTTGCTAGAGGTTTTGCGATGAAAACTTTCTTTACTGGGTTTTCATTGTTCATTCTAGATACGTGGGCAGCCCAGTTCATTCTTTTAATTTTTATGGTTTTTATGACATCAGGCTCACCGAACAACCTATAGATTTCTGAGTTAAGACGTCTTCGCCAAATACCATTTTCCTTGACACCCCCAAAAATTCTCCTCAGAACCCTTCTTTCAAAGGCTGCTATTTTATTCTCTCCTGTTCTAGTCAAAGGCCAGGTTTCTGAACCATATGCTAGAACTGGCCTAATAAGTTTTAAATACTAATAATTTTGTTTTTCTTGTAAGAAAAGAAGATTTATGGATGGAGCTTAGTCCAAAAAATGCTTTATTGGCCGATGATATGCGATTCTGAATTTCAGAGATAGTGTCATTCTTATTGTTAACACAAGACCCAAGGTATATCATTTCTACGTCATCTTAATCTATTAAATTTAACTTTTTCTAAGCAACCAAATTTTATTTTTCCAAAACAGCAAGCAAATTTTATTATTTCTTCCAATCTGGTTGTTAAGTCGGTAACTATGAATATTACTTTATTTTTACCTCTATCTACTGTAAATCAATTTAAGCTAATAGACAATTATGAGTTCGAAATTAAAACTAATCTTCATGCGATTAACTCAAGATTCGTGGGAATTAATGGCTTAAGTATTACGGCTCCAGTTTAAGACATTGTAACTCCGGTCATCACTAACATTTTTAGTATTTGGTCATTCATGCCTTTCTTTTGATAAAAAAGGGTATATTTTTCACGTCTTTAAAATGTTATCACTTGCGCAATCTAAAAATGTTTTGTATATATTGATTCTATCGCTTTCATTCAAAATTTTTGAATGAATTTTTTATTCAACGTTTATAAATCACTAAACTCCATTTCAGCCTGGTTTTAAAGCTAGTCTCGTATAATTACAGCACCTTTACTATACTGGTTAAGGTTACTGATAACATACGCGTCGCTATGAATAATACAAAAGCCACCATTCTCGTACTCCCTGATTTCAATAGCTAATTCAACTTCGTGGAATTTCTCATGTTTCTAGCTCGTTTAAAATATTTCAATATATCCCAACATTATTTAGACTAATTTAAATAACATCTCCATAAGCGGGAGTAATCTTTGAACTCTTCCAATATTCATTCCAAGTGGACCAACAATAGAGCTGGTGTTTCTGAAAGAGGAGTTTTTTCTCCTCTCTTCATTGCTTATTCTTGATATTGTTAAGAATATAGCACCAATTATTGCCTCTATGCTGTTATCACACGGACGTTCAAAATTACATTGTATAACCCAAACATTAATCGGGAATACTCTCAATTGGAATCTTACTTCAAATGAAGAGTGGAGTCGGAAAATTGGTCTTTTACTTAATACAAGTATGGCACAAGTTCTAAAGTAATGTAACTCTGTAGATGTCATAACTCTGTATATGAATGCACTGACCGATAAAAATGTTATTTGGTGACCTCAAGTAATCGTATCGAATTTTTAGTAAGATACGTTTTCTCAAGCGTTTTCAATCTTTTTCCAACTAAAACAAAAATCTACCTTTGTCAAGCACCCCTATTAGCAGTAATTGACAATAGAGATTTGTACTATCTTGATCTCGGTGAAGAATATTTAAACAGATAAGAAGGCTTTCAAAA
Source organism: Druceiella hillmani (assembly GCA_039881145.1). Classification (NCBI taxonomy): domain Eukaryota; kingdom Metazoa; phylum Arthropoda; class Insecta; order Lepidoptera; family Hepialidae; genus Druceiella; species Druceiella hillmani. The sequence continues at coordinate 3,144,183 of JAYKKI010000080.1, forward strand.
ATGATATCTTTATTATCAGTAAATATGTTACGATTTGAATGTAGTTCTCACCTAAAATGATTGAAAATCCGCGAAAGACACCAAATTCACATATTAACACCTTTCTTTTACATAGTAACAATTATTCATAGTCGAAATTTTCTCATTGACAGATTTAAAACCTATTCTACTCACGATCTTGTGTTATACTCTGGAATTTTACTCACCCAACTGAATAAGTTAAATATAGTTCTTCCTCTTACAAAAAATACATAACAATCCAAATAGTAATTTTTTTAAGTGAACTGGATCCAGACACAAAATAATATCCTCAATAAATGTTTTCAAGGATCTTTCTCACTTTTGTCCTTTCCTTCTTCTAATCGAAATAAACCTGGTTATAGCGTAAATTCTTTCAAAGTCTACTAAACAATCCTTTTTTAAAAATATTTTATAATTTTGACTGGAAATAATGCTCCAGTCGAAATAAGTCCGATATACGTACTGTATATTAAAGTTTTTAGAGAAATAAATGAAATATTAGAATGACCAATTTAAAATATTATCTTTTAAGGGCATGTCAATATATTAATAGTATTACTCTTTCAGAAATAATACGACTCATAAATTAATTTAACTGCATTAGACTGTTTCTCTGGTGAATATAATAATTCCTGAAGTCACTCGGTTAACAGTTTGGTTATCTTTTTAGTACACCGGTGTAATATTCACTGACAGTATGCAGACTAATTCCGCCCTTGTTTTCTCTTTTGATGAAAGTTGACTATGTGTCACAACCCGTGCGTGATTAAACATTTTTCGCTAAATGCTGACAGGCGTTGAAAGTATTTAATTTAATTAATATCATCAGCTGAATAGTTTTATCAAATCTTTATAAATTTTTCCTTTCACCTGCTATCATATTTGATTTTTTTACTTACCAATATTACGAATGAATCGCAGTTTAGAAAATTCTAGTCCTTTAAACTATATAAAATCTAACTAATTTAATTTTTGATTAAGGTTTTTCAGCTTGGAAACTTATTTGAAAAAAATATGTGTTTAAGTGCATATTTTCCTTAAATCATTATACTATTTAATAAATTCTTGAAAAGATTGGATTCTTAACGAACAAAGACTATAAAGTCGTCGCCATATGGTAACAGTACATGTACACAAATGAAGACAGTAAGCAGGGGGTCGGGACGGTTGCAATTGCATTTCCGAAAAGTACCAAATATTATCTGCCTGCAAAGTCTGCGAACATATAATAATGCACACTTTTATAGATTACACGCTTCGCAACCTAAATCATAATCGTTACTATTTATTCTATTACTTGATATTTGGAGAATAAAAAGATATATTTTAAATTTTCTATCATTAGTGTGGATTTATTTTTATTCATATTGTTTTTTTTAATTTACACTTACTTAACCAATGCAATTTGACGGGTTTTTAGGAATTGAATCTATCTGTTAAATAATTTCATCAAAATATCATTAGTCGCCGCAGAATCAAATGAGAAGTAATGTGAACAAATCGATCTACACCAACCAGACATTTGATTCTGAAATTACTTTCGACCTTTTCCTAACCAATTTTGTTGTCAATAATTTGAAAAATATTTAGTGAATTTAAAATATTGCGTAGAAACATATTAAATAAGTATTAGCATATATAAATCTATGATTAAGCATGTGATTCATTGGATATTACTCAAAGAACCGTAAGCGCAGCAAGTACTTTCATTGGCCCTGAAAATTTATCAAAGGGTAGCCTTCTATAAAGTGTTGGCTTGGTTAGTCTGAATAAAGCTTGGCAGAAAGTAATAACAAAATAATTTCTAGAAGTGTTAGTTATTATTAATTGTATCAGTAGAAATAAAATGATTTAAAATAATTTTAAAATACATTATTGTACTATTGAGCAATAAAAAATAATTTGACAAAAACTCATACCAAGTTTTACATTTTAAACGTCTGAAATACTGTGACTCCTCTCGTTTTTCTGAGAGTAGTTGCCATCTGATAGAATACACGCCATTTTAAGAAACACAAAACAATTAAAATATAACTTGGTAGTATCTGAATTAACATTAACCTACTAAGAATTAGTTGTATTAAAGATTCAAGTTCTCCGGAAAAAAAATATGTCAAGCGAAACAAAAAATCCCCATTATATACTTTTTACTTCCAAATTCTGATATGTAAAACCATGACTATACATATAGAGACAAAGAAAAGTTTTGGCGCCCGCTGGACCGCTACGGCATTGATCGACCGACATTCAGCGACAATTATAATAAATTCAATGCATTTAGTACCATCAACTCTTTTTGGATGCACTTTCTTCGTTGCATGGGAGTAACTAGTGTATATGCTTAAAATAATAATCTAAATGATAGCAACAGTTGGAACAATCAATTTTGCTCCATGTTGCTTTGTTAAACTTTTCGGAGCTCCATTCTTCTAAGAGAAGCCCAAAACGCAAAAATTATAAGGCTGTATGAATCACATCCCGCGTATTTATTTAATTTTAAAAACAGTCCCAAAATTTTTTTCGATAAATTTTGTATCATCGCTTTTATTTGCGAGGAGCTCTTACTTCTTTTTAAAACGGTTGAACAAAATGGATTTAACTTAGGCATTCTCAGCTGGTTGATAAACTGTAAAGGACGAAGCACAATATTATTGTTTTCAACAAAGTCGGTCATGTACACATGAATAGTGTTTGTTATGATCACAAAATTAAGGACGAGAAAGGTAACCGTTAGTAAAGGATGAAACTTTAAAGCAGGCTGTGTAAGGAGATATGGCAATATACAAAATATTAATTTAAGACGAGCTTCGAGCAGATAATTTGGTTAGCGTGAAATGTAATAACGTTGAATACACAAGTAGACAGGGGACCGTAGTGTTTATGCTCTTTTATGCGCCTAGACAAAATGCATTTTGTGTTAGATTACACGCTCATCAATATTATTAAATAAATATCTATCTAATATTAGACTTATGCAATAGATCTTGTATATGAAACGTGATATTATGGAGTGTAAGACATTAAAATGCTAACGGGAAGGATTCGATTGAAAGTACTAAATGGAGTGTTATGTATTTACTAACAATCAATTGTAATAAACGTCTTGACAAATAGTCGATAGAACGTTGTACATTGGTGATCATTTTAAAATTTACACTTTATTTTTGATGAAACTGAAATAAGAGTAGCATCATTTAGATAAGCAGATACAGGAATTGTAAAAAAGTATTTTTAACGATAATGTGAATGTAAATGTTAATGGCTGATATAACTTTATATTGTGATACTTTGTTTTAAATTTTACTTTGTCCACTGTTTGAACTCAAGTATAAATTATTTTTTATGTCTTTATTTTCGGTCATTTTACAGCAATGTTCATTATATTTCAAGTACTTTCGGAGTGCGTAAAATATACTCTGGACGTAAGTTTTTCTGCATAAAATTGAAATGACCTAACAAAAAATATGTGTTTTGAGGAAAGTAATTTGTTACGGAAGATGCTTCTTAAGAACTATTGAAAAGTGAGTCTCTGAAGGACTACTCGAGACCGGGTTGATATTTTGAAATGACTAGTGGAGAAAAAGTGGAAGCTATGGAAAAATTATTGGAATGAGAAAGGCTTTTGGTAATTTAACAGATCGAAGAGATTCAAGTCGAATATACCAGTAGTTTGTCATATTACACATGATCATTTAAAATAATATAAATTTTGTTTGAACAAAATTACTGCGAGTTAAAAAAAACAACCTGGTGTAAATATCTTTCTTTCCCATAAAATATTTGGTTATAACTATATTTCGTTTATGTCTAGACTGTACATATTGTAATTAGTAAAGAAAAGCTCAGGTAAATAAGAAAATATTAATTAAAAACACTTCTCGTCCAATGATATTTTTACATACGGTCGTTATTTTTAGCCATCCGGCTATAGTAGCACATTACTCTTGTAACTTCAGAACAATAATATTTTTGAGCGAGTTAAGACAGAAAAGCTGGTGTAATGCATATATATACACGCAAAGTGTAGGGTTTATTTGTTGTCCACATATCTTGAAAACATTATTAAAATTTAATCAAAATAATTGTTTGAAAATCCTAGTGAAATAAATGTTAGTAATTTTTTTACGTTTCTCTATTGAACAGTTGAAAAGGTTGCGAGAACTATTTTGAAAATATATTAAATTATGCTCGACTCGATGGAATACGGGTAAAAGAAACGTGAATGGGAAGACGTGTGTATATTTTTATTGTATTTTTTTACTTACTAATCTAGATCTCCATATGAAGTTGGATGGACATTCCAAAATCATAAGTATTCGTTGTTTCAGTACTGAACCATAAAAACAGTCGGTGATAGTTACTTATCTCTAAGGAATGTCCTAAAACTATAAAAGCTATGAAAGTAAAGGCTGAAGTACGAGGTGAATTTGCCTGAGAGTATAAAAACAATGATAGCATACAGTGCTATAAAAAGCTGATTATAATAAATTGTTTGCTTTGACTATAACGCTAAGGATTAGTATCTTATAAATCGCGGTTAATACGTAATATTGTTGATTGAAAAAAATCTAATAAAATGGCAGGTGAAAGGAAAAAATTATAAGGATTTTGTAAAACTCAGCTGATGATATTTATTTAATTAAATACTTTCAGCGCCTGCCAGCATTAAGCGAAAGTGCTTAATCACGCACGGGTTGTGACGCATATTCGACTTTCATCAAAACAGAAAACAATGGCGGAATTAGACTGCATGCCGTCAGTGAATATTATACCGTTGTACTGAAAAGATAACCGAACTGTTAACCGAATGACTTCAGGAATTATTATATTCACCAGAGAAACTATTAAATTATTTTATGGTTCAAAATATTTCTGAAATAATACGTATCCATCCATACATTGACATGCCCTTAAAAGATGATATTTTAAATTGGCCATTCTAATATTTCATTTATTTCTCTAATAACTTTAATGTATATTACATATGTCGGACTTATTGCGATTGGAGCAATATTTCCAGTCAACCTTAAAAAATGTTTAAAAGAAATTGTGTAGTAGGCTAGGAGAGAATTTCCGCTTTAAACCATATATAAACCATATAAGACATACTAGACGACTAGAACACAAATATTTGATGAGTTAGAATGGAAAAAGAAAAGGATAAAAGTGAGGAAGATTCAAAATTATATTATAAGATAGGATTTTTCTGTCGATCTTTGAAAACATTTATCGAGGAAATCCCTTTGTGTCAAGATTCAGTTTACTTCAAAGTTTCCCTGTTTGGATTAAAAAGTGTTTTTTGTAAGAGGAAGAAATATATTTAAGAATAAATTGGGTGAGTAAGTTTCCAGAGTATAACACAAGATCGTGACTAGAAAAATTTTTTAATTTGTCAATTAGAATATTTAGATTCTGAATACTTGTTGCTCTAGTAAAGAAAGGTATAATTATGTGAAGTTGGTATCTTTATGAACTGCATTCTGAATGGTCATATTTACTAAAACTAAATACAGAAATTTTGAAATAGTTTTCATCTGTTTAAATATTCTTCATCGAGATCAAGATCTCTATTGTCAATTAGTGCTAATAGGGTGCTTGACGAAGGTAGATTTTTGTTTTAGTGGCAAAAACATTCAAAAAGCTTGAGAGAACGTATCTTAACAAAAACGCGACTACTAAAATTTACTTGAGGTTGCCAAATAAAATTGTTATCGATCAGTGCATTCAGGTTTATATAAGCTGATATCTATAGAATTACTTTGCTTTATAACTTATACTATAATTATATTAAGAAAGAGACCAATTTTGCCAGTCCACTCTTCATTTGAAGTAAGATCCCGTTAAGAGTTTTCCCAATTACTGATTTGGTTTTACAACGTAAGTAAACGTCCTTGTGTTAATAGCATAGAAACGATAACCACTGCTATATTCTTAACGATATCAACAATAAACAATCAGGAGAGGAGGAGGAAGTCTTCTTTTAGAAACATCAGCTGTATTGCTGGTCCACTCAGAATAAATGTCTGAAGACTTTAAAGAATGCTTCCGCTTATGAAGACGTTATTTGAATTATTCTATAGAATGTTGGAATATATTGAAATATTTCAATCGAACTAGAAACATAAAAAAATTCCACAAAATTGAAATCAAGCAGCACGAGAATTGTGACTTGTGTATTATTCATGGCTGTGCGTATATGTGTGGAGTTAAGGTGCTGTAATTATACGTGACTAGCTTTAAAACCAGATTGAAATGGAGTTTAGGGATTTATGAGCGTTGAATAAACAATGCGTTTAAACATTTTGAATGAATGCGACAGAATCGATATATAAAGACATTTTTTAGATTGTGTAAGTGTTAAATTTTGAAACATGAAAAATATACCCTTTTTCCCAAAAGGAAGGCAAGAAATGTTAAAAATTAAAAATATTAGTTAGGTTATGATATAACTGGAGCCTTTTGATTTGATCACATGAAAGATTAATTTTAATTCAAATTCATGATTATCTATTAGCTTAAATTGATAGTTATAAATATTTAATTGACAGTAAGTAGAGGTAAAAAAGAAAGTGCTGTTCACAGTAACCAACTTAACACCTGAGTTGGGTAAAACGGTGGTTTAGAAAAAGGTAAATTTAATAAATTAAGGTGCTATAGAAATAGAGTGGTTCTTGAAATTTCTGCACATTTGTGAATAGCCACCTCCAAGCTTTCAAAAATCTCCTACTGATTCGAGTCAGAGTCTACACTATACCTTGCTTTAGCACGATCGCGATTGACCGTAATTTTTTTAATATAGTATTTAAGCCATGTTGCTGATCCTCTTGTAATTTTCCGCGTTTTTATAATATTTATTGAATTAAATAACGTTGTCATCAACATATTGAAAGATGGTAATTTTATCTGTGTTTATGAATTAGGTGTCCTCAAAAAAAAAGATGATAGGCTGAAAGTCAGGAGGAAAGTGTTTCTTGAAAGGCTTTTGTGGTCATTTAACTTATATCAAATTTGTATGAGATTACGATGAATTAACCTTGTGCTAGCAGTTGTCCATGGAAGCATATATATACAGGTTATTAATGTCAGGTTCTAATAATTAAAATTCACGTGAATGGATACCGCATGCTATTACAAATTTAGTAAAAGTAGATTATTTTATTCAATTTTTGGCTATTCGAAATTTAGCAAAAGTAGATTATTTAAAATTGATTTTTAGGACGTAGAAAAGTATTTGGAATTTACGTTTTAACCTTACAGTAACAGTAATCATATTGACATTTTTGACACGGATTATTACCACCGTAACGAATATAAAGAAGTTGCTGATCCAAGTTACCTGATAAACCTGCCGACATTGCCTTAATCAGAGAAAGCTTACCTACAGTACATATTTGAATGGGTTCTTACAGTAAACAATAACACATACACAGTGATCTTTTAAACGTTAATTTAGTCACAAACTGATCACATACGGCTGAATATTTTGTAACACGATTTTATAAGATAGAAGTAAATATTGAAGAAATGGAGTTAAAATACAAATCTGAGTGTTTAAGGATATCTCTTCAAACACTCAGTTTTATATTTTAAATTTTACAAAATATTACTTTTAATATTAAATTCGAGCAGAATATTATATTTCGCATATCTGAAAATGTTTAATTAGTTTCGGTGCAGCTTTTTAAAAAAATAATCAAAATAAATGCAGTTTAACAAGGTTTGGGAACATTTTTTCATAAATCTCTCTCGACGTTTAGTGGCAATGACATTTTTTCAAAACACCTGCCAAGTCTATATTAGTACTTCTATAATCTGTAAAGAAAGACTTGAGGGACTTTCTTTTTCATTGATTTTGAATTGGGTAGTAACTACAGTTCATTGGTGGACATATCTTAATTTTCTGTTGCTATATAGCACATATAGCAAATTATAATATAACACTAATAATCTACAATCGCAAATATGAAATGAAATCCCAGTAGAAAAAGAGAAATTGGAAATGATAATTTGTGTTTGTTTACGAGATGGTATTATCAGTAAAACCAAACCCCTTTTGGTTAGCGAGCTGTATCCGATCAAGTAAGGATTGTGACGCACATTTTACTTTCATTAAAATAGAGAATAATACGCAGTGGCGTGATGCAACGGTCCTTTCTTATATTCCCCATTATCGAGGGATATTATACTGTAGCACTGATATAATTAAAGACTTTCGGGCGATTTAAAATACTTGAGGATGGGCAAATAACTAATATTAATAACTTCACTAAATGTAGGTATTTAGAACATCCACCGGTGGGCAAAAATGTTTAGAGGAAGTATAATTTGAAAGAGAAATATTCGAAAGTAATTATTATACATATATCTTACTTTCATGGAAAAATCATATGTTGATGAAAATAAGTGTGGTTGATGTACGTATATAATTTGAATTTCATAATTTGAATTGTAAGAAAAAATTCATCTCAATTTTTCATTGTATATATTTATTTAAAATTTATACAAATATTGACTCGTAAAATTTGACGGAGTATGGAGTAATATTGGATATGTTAACCCTTATGTGCTGAAGTAACGAGATTGAACTACAACTAAGGGAGCAATAACAAATAATCGAAAGTCTACCTTTTGATATTAAAATCATCGTTATTATAATAACTACGAAAAGTCACGCGATCTGTATTTCAAGTCTGATAAATTCTAAACTTCAATGGATTGCCGATACTAGAAATGTGTACTCAACGTTGGAGTACATATTCGTGTAATTAAATAGTGAGCCGAATAATACCAGCACTTATAATTAACTGTAACAGAAACAAGGGGACCTGTCTGGGTGTAATTGTTATCAATGAGGTTGGTTGTGTTCGGGCGAACAGTACTTTGTTAAGATTTCAAAATAAAGGATGATAGCAGGAACAGAGGACAGCAAAACTTTAAAGCAAAATGTATGGGGGTGTGGTGATAAGCAAACAATTCTTGGCGATGACATGTATAATGGGATTTAAATAGTAAGAAGGAGCAATTTCACTGTATCTGCTCTTTTCGCAAATGGAACATTACATAGGTATCAGTTTCTGAAGATATAAACATAAAAAAAATTAAAAAACATAAAAATATTAAGTTGTAATATCATTAACTAATTTATAAGGAAAAATATTTATAAATATTATACAAACAATAACTGATGATAGGCATAAAAATATTAAAAGTAATATTATTCAAAACTGCAGTTTTTAATTTTTTCGAACGAAAACGCAGATTTGTGTATGATGTCAAAATTAGGACCCTCGTCATCATTTAACTTTATAATTCTTCTCCACCTATACAAGGTACGTTAAATATTATAGATAGTTCCGTATTTTACTCATTCACTTCTTTCAAAGTTCACGTTCTTCTTAGAACTTAGTATCCTTTATTTCCACATCTACATTTGTATATAAAAGATAAAAATTAGAAATAATCTTAAAACAGAAAATAAACACTGTGTAGCATAAAAACAATAAATGTTGTTGTAAATTTATGTAAAAATAGCTAATAATTAACTGTAAATTATCAAGAGAGTTTGTAAAGTAAACTAGAAACAATAGGTGAAGCCGAAAAAATGTTAAAACCTAGTAGCAACTGGCATCAAAGCCTTGATCATTGTCAACACGTGAAGAGCCTGCTTACTTTACAAGAATCTCTTTTGCGCTCTAAGTACTCAAGGGAAATAAACTACGACTTCGACCTCTTTGATATTAGTTGATGCTCCTTAATTTTACCAAACCTAAAACAATAGGGCTGTAATTACGTTACCAGAAGGAAAAAACTATACGAACAGCGATATCCGGTTAAGATTGAAGGGAATTATATGAGATGATATCTATGAAAGAGACGATGCAAAATATAAAACATTTTTTGGAATCCGTACCTCAAATGAAAAAGGGAAATTAATGTATTGACAAGTTCATTTGCTCGCGTGTCTCAGACGTTTTTCTAAAAAATTACTATTTCGAAATTTGACATTCGGCGACTCATAAAGTTTAATCTACAAATATTTAAATAGCTTTAATAAAAATAATTGTATGGAAATTTTAGAAGAGTGTGGTATTATTTGAAAAAGCTAGTTATAAGGATCTCAAAAAAAAATGTTTATATTTTTGGGAAGTATATTTTAAAAACGTATCTTAGAAAAAAGCATGTAAATAAATATATCGACACCGCCCCCTCTATTTCTGAAATTACTCAACCTGAAATTATGATAGAAATGGGGTTTGTAGAAGCCTACGCAAAAATCAAAATAAGACTATGACAATGATTTTAGGTACCAGAGTCTTTGAGATATTCACCATATATATGTCGCTTTTATTTAATTATATTAGGTATTATTGAGGATAATCTTGGACAAACACTATTTACTTTATTGTTAATTATATTATTACTGGTATATGAAAAAAAGTTATAAGTTGCTAAAAATGATAAATGGATATTGAATTCTGCAGATTCTGAAAAAAACTATATCTTTGTAAATTATAATTGATGTTTACCAAGTACAAACGAATGGCATCTAGGTCAACTCTGTAATCAATTCTATTTTGTTTTACAATGTGATTATACAATGTGATTATTTTAGTACAAATTTAGTTTAAGTGTTATATTTGTATTTACAAACTTAAAATATTGTTATTTAAACTCAAATATTTGATATTTGAATGAACAAGGAATAACGATGTTGGAAAGTATCGATATTACTTTTAAGTAGAAAAATAAAAATATACTATTTTTTTATACTTATTTCATTCATGTTAAGTAGTCTAAAAGAATATTTGAAAAAAAATATGTCCCCTTAATAAAGATAAATTAATAAAGGCTTGGTCCTTGGTAAATCGTAATAAATCTTAAGTTGGAGAGTGAAAGCAAAATAAACTACCTTTTAATGAGATTGTTTAAACGTACATTTATTTGCGTCGACATTTTAGCACAATCAGTTTCCCTAGTTTTAATTTGTGATTCTAATATAAGCAGTGAAAATATCGTGTTCTGTTTGCGTGTAAATTTACCGTCAACGTAGTTATATATCAATAAATACTCCTACACGTTAGTGATTATTTTAGTATCAAATTTTAAAATCTTTCCATTTTGGTGTCAGTAAATTGCTTGCAATACAAATTTAGTTATGTTTCCATCTTATATTTATATTTGTAACTGAATTACCATATTCCTACATCTCAGTGTTAGCTTCGAAGTTTGATTTTTCACTTCTTTACTGAATAGGGATGATGCTGCTAGTTTTAATTACTCTGCCATTTTTTATTCTATTACTGGAAATTTGCAATGTATTTATTGTATTCAATGTATTTATTCTATTACAGGAAATTTGCAATCTCGGCAGTTGATTGCCAGGAGACTTCTTCATATAGTAATTAAGTTACGTCTTTGTGTAATATTTATATTTGAATTGGCATAGGTCTATTTCTGAGTTTAAGTTACGAAACTTGAATCGTCGCTTCTCTACTGAATGGCGTGAAGAGAAAATAGGGCAAATTAAGTCCCTTCAATTCTGGCGTTTGGAATCAGAGCCAAGACGTTACAGCTAGTGTCTACTTATAAGGTGGCTTAACAAAAATTGTGTCATTGTTTGAGGATACTTGTAAAAGAGATGGTGTAATTGAAAATTCTTTAATAACTAGTTGAGGTGAGTTTATTCTTTAAACTACTAAAGATCTTTTTGAACTTTTATTCACTATTTTTCCTTACATATGTATATATATATTTATATATATATATATATATATATATATATATACATATATATATATATATATATATATATATATATATAATATCATTAGCGTGTTTTCGTCAAACATATCTGGCACCGATTTGAGGAGCGTTCCTTTTCTGAATTTTTATGCCCGTACGGAAATCGTCCTCACATTTCATTTTTAAATTTTAAACACTCATAAAATTTGATGATTTAAGTTATTATATTAATACTCTTCAATCGAGAAATTTTAATGTAGCCATTTAGTCTTCATACGAGAAGATTGGTTTCCCGACATTTGCTCGATGAAAATATCTGTTGATGTGCTATTCACAATTTAAAAAAACTGAAGGATTTTAAGTGTTTTCGCTTATAATACCTATCAAGAAAAAAGTCTAATCAAGTTTTGGTTTTATTTGTCTTGATAGGATTACATGATTTGAAAATCCGTACGATCCCCGATTCGGATTTTCCAAATTTTTTTTCAACCCTTTTTTCATATGTTAGCTATTTTATTTGTCATTTTCAGATATAAATATTCTCTAGAAATCACCGCCTGCGGTGTACTGATATTTTGTAATGTCACGTTGAAGTATTGGTTTGTTTATTATTCGATTTCTTGTTTTTAAACTAGATTGAAACATATAAAAACAAATCTATAGTCATCTATATCTATAAACCTAGTAGTTATATTGCAAACTCGTCAACAAATGTGTAATGACGATTAAAACAAACAAAAATAGAAAAGCAAGAAAAAATTACTGCATGAATATTTTAGATCTCTTCCTCCGCAATTATATCCCTGTCAATACCTAAGAATTGTATTTGCATACATAACAAAATACAAAATGAAATATGTCTTACTAGCTGACCCGTGCGAAGTCTTCGCACTATATCGTGATTTATTCACATCAAATATCTTAACCAAATTGTATACTTGGAAATCTAGCGTGTTCCAAGTATACAATTTGGCTAAGATATTTGATGTGTCGCCCACAGATGGCGCTCATGCCAATTGTTATAAAAATTAATTTTTTTATTAACAAAAAGATTTTTTTCAAAATTTTTTATATTTTTCGCCCAAAGTAGAAAACATAAGCTTTAAGTGGGTATTTTTTTATTTTTTTTGGTGCAGTAGTTAAAGAGATCGAGCCGCACGACCAAAAAACACCTTTTAGAAATAATATATTTAGATTGTCCTAATAGAGTAACTGATAATAAACGATGTCTCAGATGCCCGTGGCGTCCGCCCGTTTCGCATTTTCATTTTCTATGAAATTAAAATCTGTTGCATTTTAATATCTCTATACATGCATTTTTAATATTCTGCCCCGATTAAATTACTGTCGAATAGCGAAGAATTGTATTTGCATACAAAAGCAGTATATTAAATGAAGTAGGCCTTACCGCTTTAATAGAGCAAATATAACCGCCAAATAAATAATGAACGCCAAATATATTCAATAAATGAGGTCCTACATGCCGTGGCATCTGCCGTTTCGCATTTTCATTTTCTATGAAATTATAATCTGTTGCATTTAAATTTCTCTATACGAACATTTTTAATATTCTTGCTCCTATTATATTACTGTAGAATATAGAAGAATAGTATTTGCATACAAAAGTAACATGCAAAATGAAATAGGTCTTACCGCTCTAACAGAGTAATTGACAATAAATGAGGTCCTACATGCCGTGGCATCTGCCGTTTCGCATTTTCATTTTCTATAAAATTATAATCTGTTGCATTTAAATTTCTCTATAGATGCCTTGTCAATATGCTCGCGTCATAGCCATTTCTTGTTTGAAGCGATTTTTCGTTACTGATACAACCCACACGTCACTCTAAAGTTGTATTGTCTTTTGTTCTCTGTTGACTTAATTATCCTTAATTTGGAGATCGTAAAAATGGCGGTATTAACTCAAATAAGATCGACTGGTTTCATAATGTTAAAATTAAGAATTATTCGTTTTTAATTTTGGGTCGCTGCTTTATGTGACCTTTTTTTATATACTTACAACGTACTGGCAAGTTTATGCCAGTTCTTTATGTTATAGTTTGGTAGTATCAGTTGAGATAGGACAATGATCACTAACTTCAGGAACTAGATGTGCTATCGACTTAAAAATGGGCATAATTCTGTTAGTTGTTTGTTTACACCTAACAAAGATTTTCTCTTTGTGGAGACTCAATATATAGGGGTAAAAAAAATGTTTCTAATTAGCTAGAGTGGTGTGTCACTAATTCTGTGTGAAAATCATTCGACCAAATTTTACTTTGAGTAACTTTTTGTACATTAGCAAAAACACACGCGAAAAAAGTATGTACATCGCTGAAGCTGAATCAAGAAAAAAATTTAAGTCAGTTATGTAAATTAATAAAAATTACTTTCGCAATGGGAAGCATTTTTATCGGGTAGGTGTACAATAGATTTATATATACATATATATATATATATATATATATATATATATGTATATCGGTTTTGGGATTCTATTATTTTTCCTTTCTATTGAATTTACCATTAAAAAAAACAGTATGATAGCACCATAACGACTCAAATTAATCAAAGTGTTTCAGGAGGGAAAAGTGTTCACTACTTTTTTAAGTTCTGATGTTAAATTATTACTTTCTTTGTTTTTTAGAAAAATCTGATGTTAAGTTTGGATAGTCTTGTAAAATTACCGTTGACAGGAAGAATTCGAACAGGCCACTCATTATGATGGCTGAAGTACATGTGAGCTAATTACAATAATATTTCAGTAGATAATTTATTCAATCGTTGATTCAATATAGATTGCGTTCGTTGATTCAAAGTGTTTTTTTTCTTATATCCCAGTAACCTATTTTTACGTAGATCAAAACATCAGTGTTTTGAAAGAGAATGTATTAATATTAGCGGACATGCATTTGTTGACATGAAGGTCGAGGTCAATAAGAATCCTTGAAAGTTACTATACTGACCTACTTTAAATTTGAGAATCTTCCATTAAGTAGTAAACTACTTTGTTGCTTGGACAAGAATTGGAGTAAACAAGCTGAAAGGTTTACTTCGAAGAATTTATAAAGTTCCTTAAATTTTATTTAAATTGATGTTTATTATAAAGTGTCTTCGGCAGAAGATGCGTCGATAACAGTCAGCGATAATTACCGGCTGCTACTGTAACGTTCTTTAACATTAAGTTATGAAGCTGAAAATTATATTTATTTAATATTTTCCAATCGAATTAGTTAACTTGATTACCGATTAAACGAATCAACAAAATATGTTTTTCCTAAACTGTTAATTTATTAACTGACTGAGTAACTGACTAAGACTAACTAATTGAATAACTGATTAAGTAAGCTAAATAATATTTATGTTAAACAATTATTTAAAAACAATTATTTTGCGTGCGTTAAATCAGTTTTTTTTTCTTAAATCCCAATAACCTATTTTTACATAGATCGAAGCATTAGCGTCTGGAAACAGAATGTATTAATACTAGCACACATACTTCTGTTGACACGAAGGTCGAGGTTAATAGAATCCTTGAAATTTACTATATTGGCCTACTTTAAATTTGAGGATCTTCCATTAAGTAGTAAACTGCTTTGCTGCTTGGACAAGAATTGGAGTTAACGAGTTAAAAGATTTACTTCGAAGATTTTATAAACTTCCTTAAATTTTATTTAAGTGGATGTTTGTCATAAAGGGTCTTCGACAGAAGATGCATTGATAAAAGTCAGCGATAATTACTGACTGCTACCGTAACGTTATTTAATATTGAATTATGAAACTTAAAATTATATTTATTTAATATTTTCTATTCGAATTAGTCAATTTGATTACCAACTAAACGAATCCACAAAACATGTTTTCCTAACACTGTTAATTTCTTAATTGACTGACTAACTGAGTAAGCTAAATTTTGTCATTTACACAAGATTGTATAACAACCAAAAGGAAACTTCCAATTACGTTACGATGTAGCGTGTTTACACCAGACGATAATACGAAACTTATTCGATGGGGTTTTTATAGTTATGTAATTTCTATTCAAGTCAATATATATATATATATATATATATATATATATATATATATATATATATATATATGTGTATTATATATATATATATATATATATATATATATTTCACATGGAGAGAAACATTGACACCTAGTAAATGCAATGTCACCTTCAATAATGTTGGAGTTTAAAGTTTAATTGCAGTATGGATATAAAATAGTTTATTGCAATTATATCATGCATGGAATAACCGTGTTCTTGGTTATTGAGATATACTAATCTCTAAGACTCATAAATCAATAACGTAAATATTTGCGACGGAATGGTATGACGTAAGTACCACTTGTAACATTTAAGGGTTCATAATATTTATGTTAAACAATTATTTAAAAACAATTATTTTTCACAACGTACATATATTGCTTACTGTTTCTTTTAGAAGCAAAATCGTGGTGTATATTTAAAAAATTATAAAATGTATGGTAATCACCGTAGTTTTCCCGTAATCTTTTGGTAGGATTTCGTCAATTCAGTTTATTTTTTCACGGTTTTTGTTTCTATAGTTTTTGAAATAGAGAGGAGGGGGTGTGGGTAATATTTTCGCATATTTATATGATTCTCTATTTTTGCATATTATTATGCAATTTAATATTTTAATAAAAAAATTATACTTTTAATAACTAGATTCTTCCAAGTTATGCTCGACGTAATAAATAGTATAAAGTTATTTTTTTTATTCTATTACCCCCTCCTTAATTATTTTATGTAAAAGTTATCCAATCCATCATATATGGAACAATACGAATTTTTTAATTTGTCAAATTTTAAGTTTTTACGTCGCGTGATTCTGGGAAAATCGGTTATGAATATAAAAAGAAACGTAAACATATTTCCAACTTTATCTTTTATGAGCGTAAAAAAATTATGGCATCTAGAATTATCACTCTCGTTTACTTACAATCTTGGCGTAGACTTTTAAAAACACTATTTTTCGTAATTTTTGATTAAGTGGTTTCCGAAATAAAAATATATGTTTCAGAAACATATATTTTCGCCTATTTTTGAGATTCTTCTGAAGATATGCTACATAAAATTAGGGAAAAAAATTTAAACTTCTTTTAATTATACCCTTCAGATGAAATCCTATTTTACATATGGTGTTAAAATTGTTTCGACTACATAATTTGGCGCCCCTCCTTACGATTTTCACATGAATATTTTTAAGTTTAAGATCTAATATATATATATATATATATATATATATATATATATATATATATATTAAAAAAAATTATATTATAAAGATTCCTTGTGATGTAGGGAATAAAAAAAAAACAATAATGGTATAAAGATTAAAAGAGATTGTACTAATACATAAATATATTCGTAAACGAAACACACATATATCCACTTAACATACATACATACATATACATTCGTTGATGTTAATGTATATCATGTACTGTGAGTACATATTCATTTTTTTCGTTCCAACCTTATTCCCGTGTGTACTTGTTTCAAACTGAAATTTCTGGTCGAATCGAAGCCGTGCTCATTATATTTTTATGAGCTCAAAAATTATAGATATTGGAGATCTTTCGTGTTGCTTAATTAAATTGAAAGATGATTTACAGAGATGAATAATAAAGTGGTTATCATTAAGCTTTATCAAAAGGTGTCTGCATGTGATGGTAAAAGTAAATTAAGTCGAAAAATAAAGATTTCATAATCTGTTTACACTATGTCAGACGTACGCCCGCATGTACATGTGCAGGTACGCATACATGTAAGCATGAATGAGTACACAGACGTACGTCGCTCGTTCTGCAGTTCGTCTGTTTGGCGTGCGTGTACACGTACGTGTGTATGTGGGTGTATGTGGCCATATATATTACAGGTTAGAAACAAAAGTTCTCATCAATGTTTATGCACAGTTTGTCTATTATAGTACTCTTGCCTGGTTGCATTCACTGATTACACTAATTAGAGCAGCCGATAAATATTTTGTATACTCGTATATACATGTGCACTTATGCATACATGCAAGCATGAATGGGCACACACAGATATGTGTATGGCGCCCGTTCGTCAGTCCGTTCGTTTGTCTGGCGTGCGTGTGTGTAAGCATGTACGTAATGGGTGTGTTGTCATACATATAATAGGTTAGAAACAAATCACGTTCTCATCGATGTTTATGCACAGTTTGTCTATCATAGTACTTTTGCCTTGTTGCATTCATTGGCTATACTATTTAGAGGAATCCATAAATATTTTGTAGCACATCTTTTGTGATACTTCAAGTCCAGTATTCAAAAATATTACTGTTTCAATCAAAACAGTAATATTTTTGAATACTGGATCGTCGAATATGGTAGATACGTAATCATAATCGAACTGGAATAGATTCATTAGTACGGGTTTTATAATAAGGGAAGTAATATTACTGATGGTGGTGTGCGTTACACGTACACGCTCTGTGAAATGGGATCGAATGAGATAGTTTTTAAATTGTACCGACTATTGTAATGAATATAAACCTGAATTTTCTGTTATAATTTATTTGTCAATTTGTGGATACGATATCTGGACGATTACGTTACAGGAATCCATGATTCACATGAAATTTAATTTGTTTATTGGTACAAAATATGATTATTGAAACAAATAAACTTAGAGAATTACAAAATAAAAATAATGCTGGACATATTTTGAACCGGTCAGTAGTATTGGTGGCAATAATATTTTTTTCGTAAATTTAGGTTCACCATTCAACTAAATCAGATATAATTTAATTCAGGAATATATTGAAAAATAAGCAAAAAATATTTCAATAGCCCCGTTTTTCCGAAGATATTGAAGATATAATTTACAAAATACAAACAGGCTTTTTATTATTTATTTATTTAGTCTTTAACATAAGATTTGTCTAAATGGCAAATTTATTGCTATAACAGCAAACGCTTCCAGTCAAACAAAAGAAAGAAATATAATTATTTTATAAGTGAATTTATAAAATATTTAATTTAATATAATTAAAAATTCAGAAAGCTATATATTTATATAAATATATATATATATATATATATATATATATATATATATATATATATATATATATATATTTAAATATAAATATATATAGGATTAAAAACAAACACTAAAAAGTTTGTGACAATGTAAGTGATGACAAAACATTTGGTAATACATCAAAATTTATAAAATTAAATGCGCTTCTGACATCAAGGAAAATGAAAATAGTGAGTTGAGTGTCATTTACGTCATCAAAAACATTAATTAAAGCAGCAGAAATGATGTTGTTAGAAACCAGACGAAAAAGGATTGAGAAGTTTATGCTCATTAAAAAAATTCTCTATATGGTAATGTATGACGCACTAGAAAACCTTAAATAAAATATGTGTAGGACATTTTTCAAATTTTAATACCGCTAATAAAAACCATTTTGCAATTTGAAAATTGTTGATAGGTCTTTTTTCCATAACTTTCAATAGGTCATTTCTTTCCTAAGGAATTTTTTTTATTATTCAGAATAATAAGCCGAATCAAAAGCGAAGGGATGTCGTATTGAAAAAAACAACTGTATATGGCACAATATGTACAGTACGCTTGTAGTGCAAGTTCTTCAAACATATAACTGGTGCGTTATTTCATATTGTAACTTTAAAACCGTATTATATATGTTTTTATATGTATGCTTATTATGTCTTTGTTCTTATGATATTATTTTATGAAATGTTTAATACTTCTGAATTAATACTAATCACAATATTTGGTACCAAGATTCTATCAGGTAGGCACTGTTATTCATGTGTCTTTCGAATACTATTTATATCATTTCTAAGTGTCATTACTTTCATTTTATCTGTGGAATTATTATCAATTCTAAATTATCCCTGGTAAACAAACTAGCTAATCAAACTTTATTTGTCTATTTTATGAATTCTACTGACTCTTTCTACGAATTCTACTGACACTTTACTGGATGCTGTCATAGACCATTGTCAGTTACGACAAGAAACTTATCAAATCGACTTCCAAAAATTACTTTTTATTCTCGGTTTTTTGGTATATTATTACCTATACCGCCAATATATGTTTTAATTTAAGGACTTAATTAATTTTTATTTATTTTACTAAATGTTTAATTAATTTATTGCAATATGTACTTACTGATCTTTATAACATTCTATATAAGTATTGTTAAGTTTGAGTGAAGAATGTTTTAATTGTCGAAGGCGAAATTGTAAGACAAATTGTCTGTAAGGTCCTAAGGGAATAGAAAAAATATGAAACTAAAAATAGTTTTGCAAGTGTGTGTATGGTCTACTTACATACAGTAGGTGTGCATTTCCATGTTGCAACATAGCGTATAAAAGTTGAATCAGTTTACTGCAATACATCATGAACACCACTGGTACTTATATAATTGAATAGAAAATTACAAAAAAAGGAGGGGTAGATATAGCAAAGTGTGTAAGGTGATAAATAAGTTGAGTGGTTATTTTTTAAAGCATCTCCTTAAATACAATTTTCTTCACAAATATTTTATTTTCTGAAGATTATGATTGCATAACATTTGATCCAATCTTTTTAATTTTTTTGAGTTTAACAAATGTTTAAAATGATACAAAATACACACATATATATATATATATATATATATATATATATATATATATATATATATGTATTTTGTATCATTTAATTATGGATACATTTAAAATCAGTGAAACTATTTGCTTCACTAATTTCATGAAAATTAATAAGAAAAAAGGCAAAATAATCAACATTTTAACAAAAGTTGTCCCAAAGTTATTCTTTTTTTAATCCATAATTAAATATCTTTCAAAATTGTTTTTCTACTTTGAATAACCTCATTAGAAAATGCATATAAATATACACGCTTACTTTTGCTCATGGCTCCGCCAATATAATATTTAAACATATCCCCTTCTCTCTTCTTTCATTTCATCTACATACGACAATGGTTACCTTTATAGTTACTAAATTGTGAATAATGAACTTGTAATATATGGTGTCGAAACCACTTTTGTAGCTAAATATATTTTCTTGTCAAAAGTGATATTTATTTACATAAGGATTCAAAAGTTTTCACAATAAACATCCATGAATATGATGTTCAACAATAAAGCAATTTTCAGGGGTAATACTTTTGTCTAATATTAAAACGCTTGTGGAGTATTACCTATTGACTAGAGGTATATGCGGTCGAGAACTTCTGCTAGTTTTTATAGCGTCTTTTAATTTTTCATATGCAAGCCTAACTTTTTCAGAGTTTATTCTTACTGCTCTGGCCCAGTAAACGATAGGGTGATTACATATAGTCTGTCTTTAAATTAAAATGTTTGTTAATTATATAGAAAATTTTATTGAAATCCGTTGGATCATTTAAGCGTGAAAGAGAGACAAAAAACAAAGTTCAATTTTTTATCCGCAGGGAGTTTAAATAAGGATGTTAACATTTATAGCGAAAGTCTAACAATGTGATTATTGGATATGTAACAGTTCGCCTAGATCGTTACTTCAGATAAACGTACAATTAAAAGCAAAGCTCCTCATCTTTTTCAGTGTACTTTTGTAATTTACCTGCTATCATATTTCGCATTATCTAGGCCCTCGTCCCCGAGACACGAAATATTTTACTCCTTCTCAAAGTAATGTTCGGTTATTTTCATAAGTTCCACGAATGCCATCACAAGGTTTTGCCACCCTGCGATCCTATCGCCTGCCTTTATTGTCCTTTATTTAGAGATCATAACAAAAGCATTGTTCATCTAAACACGACCGGCTTTGTTGATGACAATAACATGGAGTACGTTACCTTTGTTTCTCCTCCGGTTAATTGCTAGTGCTGTGGGTTACTTGGTTTGATATTTGATAATGTCATTATACAGGTAGCGCTATTACCTTATTTCCAACGTTATGTTAAGATATTTTAATTGTGATATAAGGCTTTTCCTTTATTTTATACATGACTAATATTCTTCTCAACGGGGAAGGCAAGTATCATTTTTGATATTAATCTTATTACTTTACTCTTAAAACTGGATGTAATACAATTAACAACCTTCGTGTTTTTTGACACCGACGGATTTGAAAGTAAATCTAAGCTTCCTTCTACACACATACGTCAATGTGTGACTATAAAGTGGAAATGTTAGTAACATTAAAAAAGAGATAAATATTTTGAGCCACACGATAAAAATATGAAATAAATTACGCAAAGAAGAATTTTAAAACATTTTAGTACTATTTTGTAAAACAACCAAATGTATTATAGTTTAATTAGGAAATAGTGTCGCAACTGATTGCAAAAAATATAAAAAAACAAAACTGAATAGACAAACAATACATCACATTATATTTCTGAGAAAGTAAATGTGCGAGCTACCGTTTTAGAAAGTATTTATGGAGTGTATTATATTCAAGCAATGAAGATTAATTCAGATACGATAATATTCGATATAAATACAAAAATATAAACAAGAAATATCTATATAATATCTATAACAAATTAGTAAAAACGAAGAGGAAAACTAAATAGTAAAAACGAGCCAAATAATATCGCAATTATTTTTATTACGACTAAAAAATAATTTTCATTTATTACGAAAAGAATAAATTTGATCGTGTAATAAAAATTTAAACTTATTTATTGGTAATGTATACTAATAATATAAGCAAACCAAACCTTTATTTTTAGCTTAGTATATTATCTGGCTCAGTAGTCGCCAGTTTAAAATAGAAATAGAATGACTTATGCTAATTATTCT
Source organism: Druceiella hillmani (assembly GCA_039881145.1). Classification (NCBI taxonomy): domain Eukaryota; kingdom Metazoa; phylum Arthropoda; class Insecta; order Lepidoptera; family Hepialidae; genus Druceiella; species Druceiella hillmani. The sequence continues at coordinate 3,166,773 of JAYKKI010000080.1, forward strand.
TAATGCAAATCAAGAAGAATTATCCAAGAAAATAAACCAAGTATATCTACACACACGTGGGAAGGCGTAGCTGATGTAAGTCACCGTTTACTAAATGTGAGATTACCGTATTAGAAATAAGAGACAGGCTGTGGAAGAAAAATCCAACTGGCCACAATAAATCTGTTGAGATTCAAGTCGTTGTGATTTAAATGCGCGAAGACGTTGCACATTATATTGCAGTGGTAAAACGAACGTATATGTCAACACTTATGTGTGAGTATTTACTATGGAAAGCTCTGTTATTTTCCATAGAAAGTCTTGTCTCTTTTTATAATAAAACTCTAGTTTATATATATATATATATATATATATATATATATATATGCTTTTAAGCTATCTTTAAGCCAGGTAGCATCAGAAATTATAATGGGGCACCATGCTCCTCTACCCTGACATAATTCTTTTTCTATTCTTTTGTGATTTCATTTAGTAATTGGATTCGCCCATGCCATTATATTCAGGTTCGTAGATATTTTCATTTCTATGACGAATTATACAGGGAAGCATTTATATTTTATTTGAATTAAAGAGACAGTATATCTAGAAATATCTAATACAAAAATCTGATAATAATTGTTTCAATTTCCTTATAACTTGCTCTTTCACTTGCTGTGACGTCAGTTCACAGAATTAAAAAAATCTATTACCTAATTTATATTTTAACTTAATAAATATGTGATTAATCAAAATAATATCATTTAGGAGGCAGGAGTAAAATCATGTATCCTTCGTGTTCTTCATATAATTAGATTGGCATCCACTATTTTGTTCAACAGTACATCTCGTTATCTACAAGTTATTTCAAATGTATAGGATTTTCAACTTTCTGCACTTGAAACAAAGATTACAGGTAAAACTATGACTATGGAAACTTTAACTTTATTCCCGTTTAATTTTGATATATTTAAACCATTCTTTATACCTAATCAGTATCTTAGGTATTATCTTTTTTAAAAATAATTTTATTTAACAAATTTCTTTACATAATATAGTAATTGACGTAATTTAAGGTAATACAAGTCATATAGATTACGTTCCTTAACTATGGTCGAATGGAAATCGCTCTTTAGAAAAAGTTCACCGTATCTATAGATATGTCGTGTCAAAGATGTATTAACATTTTATACTTTAAATTGGTCAAACGCGTGCCGAATGTTACGTGAAATAGGACTGCGCAGTTTTTAAGTACTTTGAAATTTTATGCAAATTAATCGAACTAATCTAATTGAAAATTGTAACCAAATCGAGGATTTTTTGTGTTTTCAAATACATGGTTAATTCTAAAAGATTTATTTCAAAATGTTCAAACTCACTTTATATATATGAAAGGGCACAATAAAAAAACTTCTCACAATATTTTTTACATCTCAATTGATATCCCCGTCTAACGCAATTAAATACAAAATGCTATACAAAGTAGTTTAAAGTATTACAAAGGCATGGACAGATAGACAGACATCGAAATGAATAGATGAACGAACGGACAGATATAAAGGCCTTAAAAAGATACATTGTATCATAACGAAACCTCAGAAACAAATATCTTACGTCTAAGTTATTGCTACATTTTCATAATTGATAATAATAGGAGTTAAGAACTAACGAACAATAGACGATAATGAAATTCGCGTTGAGATTTGGTATTAAAAATGGATTCCTTAATAAATAAAAGCAGGAAGTATAGTTTCCTGAGACTTACAGTGCGCAGAATGACAATAAAGCTCATTTTGGCTACGTTGTGTATAGTTCGGTAAGTTCAATAAAGTTGGCATGTGAAGGAGATACGATATGGTAACGTCGTTACCTCCAGAAGCAGAATTTTCTTGTTGCTGACGCTAACAACTAAACTTTTCCGTAAGTAAGAAAAATTATACATGGTAAAAAATCCACTTGAGGTTTATTTCTTGTCTTCTCAGTGTTGACTATTTAATATACTAAAGCCAATATCTCTTAAATCATGAAATTACTTGCTTTTCTAAAGTGTATAACTGAATGAGGTCACAAAGTGTTCTATTGTATTATTGAATAATTGTTATACATATTTCTAGATCCATGATTTAATGTATCTTTCAGAGTTTTGATAATAGGCGTATCAAGTTTCCTGTATGAAATTGTACCCAAGTGGACAACACATTATGACACACTTTTATCAACACCACGATTAATGTGCACATAAAACTTCGGCGTTCGCTTCAGTTTTGGTCGCCTTCAGTCATGTCAAAATCTGTAATACAAATATTTAAAATTTGTCATCTAACTGTTAATACCAAACAACTGTTAAAATACCCTCAATTTTTTTTCCGTGTCTCTCAATTCACCATTTAAAACTATACCAAATACCACACTTATATATATTGAGAGATAAACAACCTCATATTTGGTCTCGTTAAAAATACTTCGCGCTTGTTAATTGCAATAATTATCGATTCAGAATAAAAAAATTAATCGAGGATTAAATAATTTAATTTATAATTTTATAATTTCAGCCTTGCAGGCTGGTAATTATAAAATTCCATGTCAACAATTTTTAAAACACCCAAAATATATGTCTCTAATCTCTACTTCAGCAAGCTTTGATTTTGAGAGGACCAATGATATTTTGTTTCAGGTATTTGAGAAAATATGCTACAAAATATTTACCGGCTTTTCTGATTTCCTACCGGTTCTTCAGTATTCATCATTTACTGACGACACTAGCAAGTAAATGCTACCAGAAAATTGTTCTGTGATAGGCTAATGTTGTATAGACATCGTTGAAAAGCTTTTACTTGGAAAAATCAACAATGAGCGTAATGAAAATTTGAAGTGGTCTCAATGCCATGAAAAGGAAATTCTTTCCAAATACATGTGAAATACTGATTTACATGTTGTCTTTCCGAAAAATGAAATCCGTATGCCTAATTAAAATTTAAATGGTATCAATACTAAGGATAGTAAATTGTTCTCCAATATGTATGAAACAATCTGCACGTCTTTTTTATTGACCTACATATTATTGTTTCATTAAAAAATCAACTGTTTAAAAGTTGAAGTGATCTTGTTGCAAAGGGCAGGAAAATGTTTTCCAATATGTATGAAACAACCGACACGTATATGCCATTGATTTACATATTGCTTTTTACGTAGAAAAATTAACCACATTCCGAAATAAAAGTTGAAGGAGTGCCGATGTCCAGAATGGGAAATGGTTTTTCAATATGTGTGAAACAATCGACATATATCTCCTATTGACATACGGACAACAGCCGTTTGTATGTGCCTATTCATGCGTGCGTGCGTACGTGCATACGTCTGGTTGTATATGAGGGCGTGCGTCCATCCATCTACCGATGCGTTCATACACGGAGGTTAAGTGATTACGGAAATAAATATAAAAGTCTTTCTTTTTCGACTTAATTCACGTTTACCTCCAAATGAATGTACCTTTTGAAAAAGCTTTATTATAACTACGCTATTATTCATCTCAATAAATTGTCCTCAAATGTTATTAACGAATACAAAAATCTCTAATATCTATAATCTCCGAACTCAGACTTTTATTAAGCCCCTCTTTATTTCTCATACGAATATTTAAAAAAGTTGGACACCGTAAGATATGTGGATTAATAAGATGTACTAATATGCCAAACTTTAATTTTTTTAAGTCGTACGGTTTCTGAAATAATCGGCTATGAATATGGAAAAATGTACACATTTGGTTAATTGTGTCTTTTAGAAGTGTGAAAACCGCGCGTCTTTAATGGATTATGACATCTATAATAGAATCATCGCTATAGTTTTACTACCACCTTCGCGTGGCAAAAATTACTGTATCTTACAGACGGTTGTATTTATGGTAATTTCTTTATTTTTTTCACTTTATTACGATAAATAAATTTCTATATGTTTATATTTTTTCAACCGGATTATAATTTAAGTTTGAGTTGCGTTAGCTGCCATGTCATATTGTAAGTGACATGCGTGCTCGAGAAGTTAAAATAAAACATATTTTACAATAATTTTTACAAGCGTTTTTAACGTAACCTAAAAATATAAGATCTTTATTCTTAACGTACCAAAATTCTGAAAAGAAACTCCAATCAAGTTCAAGTCAACGCAAATAAAGGAAGTCACATGGAATAAATTGACAAAGTATTTTAATAGATTAAAGAATAAGCCTGTCTCAAATAGATATTAAAGTACTTTCAAACACCTTGTCTTATACAAATATCTAGATTTTTTCGACGGACCACGATATAGTTTTAAATTTTTACTACCAATTTAAAACCATATATCATGGGTTAGTTTGTAACCCATGACATAGTTTTAAATTGTAAATTTGTGCCACTTTCTAAGTGCATAGTAGCTGCAAGGTCTTTCCAGACATGGCTAGGAACAGAACTCTTCTAATTTGCTCCGATTTAGTAGTTCTGAATCTTATAGCTTGAATTGACGACACACATTTTCGTTTACTCCCTTTTTGCGTTACTCATTAAATAACTACCAATTAAAGTTTTGTAACTTAAAGTCAGAAATAGAATTATGCCAATTCACTTACAAGCACAAATGTTGGACGAAGGCGTAACTTAATTCGTATTTAAGAAGTTTGCTGGCAGCCAGCTGCTGAGGTTGAAAATTTCTAGTAATAGGATATACACTTACATAAAAGAGCAATTAAGCTAGAGACATCATCCTTTTGTCAGTAAAGAAGTGACAACTAAACTTTTGATACTAAGGCTGAGGAATAGGACTATGCTAATCTAATTACAGACACACATTTTAGACAGAGAATTAACTTAGTTTGCATTGAAGAAGTTTACTGACATCAAATGGGCAAGATTTTAAACTCTTGGTAATGAAATGAATGCTGAAACATTTGCGCCAGTGATATCATTCTTAAGTTCTACTTTGTTTTGTATGATTTACGTTTGCGGTAAAGATAAAAGTCGACGAGAACTCATTTTGTTCACTGGCTAAAGTAGAATCACATATTACATCTAAAGAACCTAAAAATTTCAAAGTATACTCATTTAAATATATATTTAAACTCTCTTATTTAAACTTTTATTATTTTACATTTGCTCTCGCACATAGGAACTGTTATGGTTTATTATGAACCAAGTAGTTATGAATTCATCTTTACTTAGGCAACGTAGCTTTTTCAACTGAGTATATAAATTTTTATTTACAAACATTTGATAAGTACGAAATATTGTATATTTCCTCTTTAACCCAAATAAAATATCAATGCTTTATTGTATAAGCTGTTTCAATGTTCGGCCACATTTTTCACATTATCATCGTCATTGTTTATTTAGAAATTACAATGAAATTCTTTTCGGCTAAATTCAAATTATTTGAGTTTAAATTATAATAGATTTGGAATCTCAAATAGGAATACCTTCAATTTAAGCAGAATAAAATAAAATAAAATAATTAATAATGAAATAAAATTGTTTGCGGGACAACTTGCACTAGATGAAGTTTTTAGGTACTTGGCAAATGTTAAAATATCTAAATTATAGTTAGTAAAATATATAGGAACTTTCTGCAACTTCTAACTTCTTTCATGTGCTAGTATATTAAGCAATCAAAAAGTCTAATAACTTTGTATCTAAGATCAGTTAATATGAAGGAGAAATCTATGTTCCTTGGCCGTCTTTACTCTGTATTACCGTTGAACTTCTACAGTCTGAATTTACGCCGTGCACCGTGCGCCTCTTCGCTCAGATCCAGACGCGATATTATCAACGTTTAATATTCGCTGATCTCGCCAGAGTTCCACAAATACTCACCTGTGTTTATCTAATTAATGATAATAAAATATTTGAATAAATTTCTTCACTGTGTTTTAAAAAGTTCGAACTTGGTGTTGGAAGAAAAAAATCTTCAACCAGTGCATATTGCCAATAATAATCTACCGAAATTAAATGTGGTCCTTTATTACAAGGACCATGTTACTTACCGTCGTAAATAGATTTCAAGTCAATCAACGAAGTGTTATGTTCGGGTTTATATGTAACGGGCTATGTTCGGGTTTCTTCGGAAGTAAGATTCACAGGAAAACATAGTTTACCAGACAGAACTTATAGAACTGAAATATTAAAATAGAAATAGGTAGATAATATAGCCCGCAGAACCGACGACCTTTGAAGAAGAAAGATTTTTGAATGGCGACCGGAAGGTGTGGAGTGAAATGGCCTACGCTGGATGACAGATGACCTCATGCTTTAGGGGATACCATTTTACATAACCAGCGTGCGGTCGATCTTTACGGAAATCTATGAAATTTGTACAAATAATCAAATTCGTTCAACACATGGGTAATCGACAACATTTTCGTTATTTGTAATATTAAACGTTATTAAATTTAAAAGGGCGCGTTTTTCCGGCATGGTCAAAATAGTATTAGGTCTGTCTCAAAAAAAAAAATGTACATATACATGTGTATATATATATATATATATATATATATACATACATACATATGTGTGTGTATATATATATATATATATATATATATATATATATATATATATATATATATATATATATATGCATAATGTTTAGATACAATATATATAAAAATGTTTACAGATTTTCCATATTATTCAACGTATCATAATTTTATTTTACATCCCAATAGAACGCAGTTTTCTATCACATCATCGAGAAAAATCATAAACAATAATATTTAAAAGTGTTTTCTATCTTATTTCGTTCTTTTCTTACTTTACAATAATAGAAACGATGGCATGTAATTCCTGACGAGGATAGCCCTATGTGTGTGGGCGTGTGTTCTCTTTCTTCAGGTAAATTAGTAACTTTATTGATAATCCTTCTTGAGACTGTCAACATAATTGTAACCCTGTTATTTTAATTTTTTTTGAATAACCACTCTTAAAAAAGAGGCGGAAGTCATAGTTTATTTCATTTACGTACTTAGAGTGCAAAAAATATTCTGCAAAATTGGAATGTTCTTTGCGTATTTACAGTAATTAAGATGATGTTTTCAGATATGCCCATTTTTAACCTTTTTTTCTGCTTTCAGACCGGTTCGTGTACACTTTGCAGAATCACTTGATGATTCGAAATCAATCATTAGCTTTTTTTATGTAGATTTAAATCGTCATGAAATTTTCCATTCGACCCAGTGTTACTTTCTGGTTTTTTTCTTGTTATTCGTCATATGAATGGCTATATATGTGTATATATATAATATATATATATATATATATATATATATATATATATATATATATTTATATTTATATATACGCATTAACTTTATTTATTTCAAACTATTATTATATTCATGGTTATGCTTGAAACACAATAACTAGGTACTTAACAAGGTTATTAAAATTAATTAACAGTCCTTCCTACACTGTTTTATATTGTCCACATGCTAAAAGTTGGGTGGCATCAGGGCTACAATATATTACTCCTTGATAATCGGTGGCTTAAATGATATCACTGCCAATCACACCGCCGCTCGTTATTCTCTCTTCTAATGAAATGTATGTCCTGATTTTCATTTAATCGGATACGGATGCTTACAGAAAGTGATAAGAAAAAACGTTCTAGGCACGTGCGTGTCTTCTACTCTAATTTACTCTATCTACTCTCGGCTCTCGATATTAGGTAGCGCTCTCACTAACTATTAAGTAATATCTGAACTTGAATTCTTTGGAATTCACGTACTAACGTGATTTACGTAAAACACAAACATCCATAGGAGATTTACATGTACATATGCATGCATATATGTATATATATATATAAATATACATATATATATATATATATATATATATATATATATATATATATATATTAGAGTAAAAGACTTGTAAATACTTGATTAAATTTCTGGAAAGGTGCATAGAAATCGGAAAACATAGCGTTTTTATGTAAAATCCCACTGCTCGGACACGACTGAGGCCATTTCGTTTTTCTACAACTGCTGTGCCTGTATGTCAAAATGACGTTGTTTATATTCCAATTTTACCAAAAACAATTTAAGAATTTTAAAACGATTTCCCATCAAAGGGAAACTCATCAAAATCATTGTAATAGCCATTCCATTAACAAGTGTACCGTAGTTGGCAATCAATGAATATATATCAACTCAATTAGGTATCTCAAGTCCTACGTTAAGGTAGTTAATTATATTTTACTTCACAAATACACGTTTCGTACATAAGATCTATTGCCTAAATCTAATATTAGATTTTTACCCAACAATATTAGTTTGCGTAAAATCTAACATACAATGGATTTTGTCTATGCGCATAAAGCAACAAGAACACTACGCCCTCTTCTCTCTACTTGTCTATACAGTGTTATTACATTTCACTTTAACTAAATCCCTTCACAATCTCATTCTTATATCAGTATTTTGTATATTGCCATATCTCCTCACACGCGCTGCTTTAAATTTGTCTCGCATTACGTTTCCGTTTTGTTTCTCGTCCTTTATTTTGTAGTCATAACAAAGGCACTGTTCGGGAATACGTGACCAACTGTATTGAGAATAATGACATGTTTTGCCGTTTATATTTTCAATCAATATAAAAAGGAATCAGGAGAGCCTTTCTTTAGCTGTAAAGTAATGATATAAAGATATTGGAAACTTCAAAAATTTTGTTTCGTATCATGTAATTCCTCAGAACACCTCATGAAATGTAACTCATTTAGTCATATATCTTTTGTTTAATATTTTTTTAAAGTAAGAAAAGTTTTTATTTTATTAACATCGATTCCTCGCAATATATCTTCTCACATAATAAGATACATAATATTTTTCTGCTAGTTTATTTGCTCTTCAACAATATGGATTGCTCCATGCTTTAGCAAAATAACCATGAGTAAAATCCAGCTTCCCGGCTGTTGCCTGTAATTTATATTTTTTTAAACAATGTACATCAGTTGCCCCCAAAATGAATCATTAATTTTTTATAATTTTCTTGAGAAATTTATGAAGTAATATTTTTTAAAATTTGGTTCGGTAATTTCAAAACGTTGATAAAGATTAAATCTTTCCTAACAGCCTACCTGAAGATGTTGTAAACAACGAAACCTAGGTTGTGGTAAAGAACTTAAAGAAAGTAGAAAGAATACTGCATCACGTAGTTTCATTTAGTTCTGACGTTAATAAAGAATTAAGTCTTTCAACAAGCGTAGATAATTTCTTTGGGATGTTAACTACTGTTTCCTGGATATAACCCTTGATCCAAAGTTACAATTGGTTATTCACATAAAGACACAAGCTGGCAGGTTAAGCTGAGCTGCATTTAGAGTTAGAAAAATTAGCAGCTAACAGATGAGGCGACGACCAGCCACTTTCTTTAATTTATTTCCACAGCGTTGTGTCGCATGGTATTATGCTGTGGAATACTACGAGTAAAGAAATGTATAGAGAAATAATGTGTATGAATCTATAAATTCGAAAGCGTACCCATGTATACAGCGCCACCTATCTAAAGTTGTTACACTAAAGGTGCCATCTTACTCTGGCCGCAATACATACGTATTTTATTATCTTGCCCGCACCCCCACGCCATCATATATATACTTCCACATTCATATCCATATGTATATTAGACAAATCTGCGAAGCACGCCATGCAAATTTGACTTTTATTTCAGCATACATAGATGTGAAATTACAGTGCGAAACGTATACACAAGCCAAGTGTTCGACAAATAAAGGTAAGCACGTACTAAAACTTTTTTTATTATAATTAAATATTACTTCATTGTAATACAGATTCTTGCTGGTTTTTACTTACACGCAATTTTTTATTTAATCCTTAATCAAACTTTTTTTCTTGACCATCGAATACAATATATGTGCATATATTTCCTATTGGAAATTAATTAAACTAAAGTTTAATTAAGTCCAAATAAGAAATTTATATTTTTTATTTCGCTGTGTACCAGTTGCATTTTTATACACTCCTGATGTTAAATTTACTACATCAACTTATGCTACACGAGTTAATGCTTGCATTAACTCGATTAAGACAGTAAATGATAGCACTATATCACATTGGGTAAATCGATTAAAAGATTCATTTGGGCTGCAGCCCGATTAGTAAAGTATAATTAAAATAGAAAATTAAACAAAGAATAAGTAACTACATTGATTCAAATAAAATAAGATAGTGAATCGAAGGTCAGAAATGAAGTGGTAACTGAAACGATGGTTGGAGCTCTATAACAAGGACCATGTTGCTTGGTATTTTCTGAAATCATAAAGCAGACAATTTCGGAACGGACATGAAGTCGTCACAAATAATTTAGAAACAAATGTATATTTTGTGTGAAATGAGAAATTATTTCTATGCTTATGATATCTTTTAAATTATTAATTCAACCGTAATATATATTTCTTGTTGTTGCCAACTAATTAAGTGGTTTATTTAAAATTAACAAAAAAGGTATTGCTTATTAGGAATTATCGGCAAATACATTTAATTGTTTAAATATCGCTAACTTTTCAAATGTTATTTTAAAGAGTTTCTAATGATAACAAAGGCTATACTTCCTAGTGGTTGATTAAATAAATATATCTCTTTAATTGGTTTAATTTTGAGGAACATAAATTGCAACATAACAATTTATATTCCTCGAAATAGCACGAATTTATTAAACACTTGCCTTTTACTTTTAATAAACGATTGTTTTTTCGCGACATAATGTAAACGGATTTTTAAATATTCTTCAATTATGCATTTAACTAAAAGTAAATTGTGCCTTAGTGTAATTGGTTGATCTTGCGCGTGGTGGTTTAGCTGCTCAAAAAGTTTTAGAGACATTGTAATAGATTTAAAACATTTGTTAGTCAATAAAATAAAATCACATTCTCTAGAAATTTGTTGCCGTAGTATATTTACGAGCTTTCTAAAAATATTTTCAGTTTTATGACAAATTTTGTAAACGTCTGAAGATGGGTATATAAGACCGCCGACATCTTTTAATACAATGAGTTTATGAAAGTGTAATTTTTTGGAACTGAAGAGAAACAGAAGGCAGGATTTACATTTTAATTTAAAATTCAATTTTCTGACGCCCATCCAGAAATATACCCAACTATTTGTTCAACGCTTTCTGGCAACTGGGAGGTCTTGTTGAACATTTCAGACAATATATCGCAATTAGCAGATACTAATGTATTTTTAGATTTGTTTAAGTTTTTATCGTCAATGAGTTTTTCTGAGTCATCATCAAATCTATATCCTATTGTTGTTTGATTTACTTGTTTAATTGCAGATGAACAATTTAGTATATTAAAATTTTCAAAGGGTATGCAGTTCCCGATAAAGGAGGACTTAAGTTCCAGGTGGTTAAGAATTTTTCGACATATACCGCGAAATTGAACAGCGTTCGGATTATTTTTATTACGACCGTGATTCCGAATCATTGCAAAAAAAATTTCAATGTGATCTTGTAAAAACTTATATGCAGGAGCGTACTTCATCGCAAGCGTTTCGCCTACTAAATAAGTGTACAGTTATTGAAAACATTCGATACATGTTATTACACCTATAAAATCGGTTTTACATTTACAATCTACAATAATTTTTTCACACGTAACAAAGAAAGTGATTTTTTTCTTTTTATAGGTTCTTGTAAATTTATTACGCACTTTTATTTTTAAAGAAAGCAAATATTTTTTTATATAATTTAGAAATTTAAAATAATCGCCGTGATTACCTTCAAAAATAGGATGTTTAAAACCAAGTTGTTTAAGTGACCTAGAATTCAAAATATCAAATGTATCGTTAATTTTTTTAATAAATGTAGCCGTGGCTGAAGATCCATGGAATTTAGATAATTTTAAATCATTTTCGCATAATTCTATAGCTTTTGCTACTAAGCAATTGAGTGGCTAACTTAACTTTCATTATTTGGTTTCGGAATCCTAGATGCTGTTTAGTTAGTTTATTAGCAAAATTTAATCCCAAAGATTCTTGCAAATTATGTACTTCTCGAAGAAACCGCCATTGTATTGTATTACCGTTACCGTCAATTATATTTTTTTTAGATTCAAAGGTGTTTCTAATAAGTTTAACCATATGTCACGGGTCTAAAAATATTACGACATTTTTACCGTTTGAAGGGTGTTTAAAAGAAGTTTTTAAATTTTTTGCGTCTTCCAACTTGCAACCTAATTCTTTCGCCGCTACTAAATTAGAACTACATCGGTCAAATGTTAGGGATACGACTTCGGCACCAACTTCATTACATTTTTCTAAACATATTTTAATTAAATTAGCTTTTCTCTCACCTGATAAACCGTTTATCAAAAAATATCCCAATGGTAATTTCCAACTATCATTAATAGGTACTAACATTAAAACAAACGCCTGTTTAGCTATCTCGTTGGTAGCTTCACCATATGTCACCAAACCTTCAACATCTTTACCATTAAATAAGTTTTGATGTCTTATGCCTATTTCATCTACAATAAGACAGCAAAAAATGTTAAATTTACTGTTTTGACATTTTTTTTGAAGAGCAGGAAACGCTTCACTATTAAATCCTGGATTAGCGTCAATACTTTGATAACATTTAGTTAAAGTGGATGGATGGGGTAAACATTTATCAAAAACTGATCTTGCTTAATTATAGCCTGTGGGAGAATAGTAATTTAATGTTAGCGCAAATTTCCTTAAAACCGGCGAAAATTTAACAGTAGTTCAATTTATCTTTTTATTTAAACACATTCTATTTATAATTTCAGTGGCAATAACATTTTGTTTAGAGCTGCGCAAATATCACTATTTATAAATCTATTTCTTTTTAAAGTTTTAGTTAATTCTTTTAGAGATATATATTTTTTTATAATTTTTTTATTGACCTTTCGCATTTTTTTAAATTTTGTGAACCTGTTTGCGCTTATTTGTGTTGTCCTTTTTAACTTTTTTTTAAATATCTCTTTCCTAGGTGTACATAATGCAGATTCTAAACCTGATAATGGCACGCTGGTGATTGAGGTGATTGGTCTATTAAAAGTGTGGCTTAATGAGCGGCGGTCGTGTATACTGAAATGGTTTGTGGAGTTCCCACGTGTGGTTAAATTAGCAGGCGGTAGTGTGTCCTGAAGTGGTATGTCCTGAAAACAGTTCATATTTTTTTAATGTCTGAAGGTCAAAGTAATTGGTTAGACAATTGATAGTAGTCACCGTTTAGGAAAATGTTACTCACGGTGAATAAGGATGGGACTGATGTCTTGTTAATTTTGCGATATCCTTTTGGTGTCGTGTAAAAATCGTCTTCTTTGAAATGTAAAGAATACAAAACGGAAAATTTTGAAGGCCGCCAATTATTATTCGTTTTGTGTGAAATTATATTTATCCATTTTCTATTTGTTTTGTGATTTTGAGGAATTCTGAAAATAATTACAAAAAAAAATTACGTTTTATACATAAACAAATACATACACATAAAACAATGTATAAAATACACAAAAAGTTGCTAATAATACTTTAAAGATATATGCTTCAGTACGTCCTTTACCTTTATATTTAGTTATGGCGTGCGATGTCCGTTTATCATTAATTTCAAATTGATTTAAACTTAAACAAAATACTTTTATTATCTGTGAAATGTAATCCCATTTGAACTATTATGTTTATGGGATGCACTTAAACAATTTTGTATAATACAGCATGGCATTATAACGTGTTTGTCGATTTAGAAAATAAAATTTACGCTGCGTCGTCTGTCGTCAGGCGTCTAGCAACAGACCGATTGAAGCGCGGTATAATTTTGCAAGGTGGCATAATTTTAGCGGGGTCACTTTTGAGTCGAATATTACTACTCTATATATTTGTTACTCGTAGGTAGAATAGCGTTGCTTATATTAAAAATAATTTTATTCTACAAAAGAGAACAGTACAAGCCATCTGTTACATGAAATTTCGAAAATGTTATGATTCGTTTTAAGGAGGCAAACGTCCTGAGTTTACTGTCGTTTTACATATGTGAAAACCTAAGCTATGTTAAAAATAATCTAAGCGCCTTTGTGAAAAGGTGCTCTTAATGAAAAAATAAGAAACGATAATTACACTAAATTTAGCTTGTACATAACTAATAAGTCTTTTCTAGTTAATGGTGGCCGCTTTTTTAACAAAATACCTGACAATATTTTAAATTTTCATGCAGAGAAAAAATTGAAACCTTAGATATTTTTTATATTTCCTGAATTTAGTATAGAAAGTCTCCATGGATGAGGATTCTCAGGGTATTCAAAATCCCCTCTTTTGAATTTTTGGAACAAATTCTTAGCAGTTTTTATAGTTTTATATTTGCTTTGCTAAAATATGTAAAGCATGGAATTTTCTATACTTTTGATGGGCAAACATACTAGCAGAAATAGTATATATACTTCATGTTGCAAAAGATAGCGAGAAATAAATCACAATGCAATAAAAACTTCCCTTACCTTAAAAAAACACAAAAAAATGTTACCCAAAAATTTATGTATCTCAAATATTTACTTGACTTGTTTTGATATTTTTTCGATAACTTTATATCATTGCTTTAAAGTTCAGAAGAAGTTTTTTTAATTCCATGTACATTCATTAAGAAATATGGATCGAAACTGTAAACGAAAAAACATAATGATATTATTATCAATAAAGTCGGTTCTATATTCCATAATAATACCTTTCTTACTACCACCAAATAAAGGACGAGGAAGTGAGGGGTGACAATTTTAAAACAGCCCCTGTGAGGAGATATGGTAATATATAAGATATTGACATAAGCACAAGCTTCGAGGAGAAAATTTCATATTACACATGTGAAGGGTTTGTTAAAGTGAAATGTAATAAGGTTTAGCACACGAGGAGACAGGAGAGTGCATAGTGTTCTTAGCTGATGCACGAGTGTATCACTTTTAACCCTTAACGGAATCCATAAAACTAAGGAACTCTATGTTTTCTTTGTGGAGTTTCCTGCCATAGATATTTGTGAAGCTTCCGTAAAATTATAGAGATCGTCGAGAAATCTAGAGATTTTATTACTTGCAGTCAGTTTACTTTTCCTATTTGCCATAAATACTTGTAAAATCTTTATTATTTTATACTGTTTGGTATGCTTCTCACTCATTGTTTATTTGAAATGGATGTAATGTTTTTTTCTTAAAAACTAGAACTTAAAGTATAGAGCTAATAATTACGTATTTAATATTTATTATTTGGAAAGTGAAAATTATAAAATTTTCATTTTTATTTTTAATTTGTATTATGACTTAAAATTGCTTTTGATATATAAATGTGACTTGAAGTCTGTTAACTCACAAACTTTTTAATCTTTTTTTATAATTGAGCAAAAGTGCGCTTGATGATCAAATTTTTTATCAATTTTTGCTGGATTAATTGTTCTAATTAACTTGTATAAACTTATCACATCCATAGGTAAATAAATAGAAGAAAAATTTCAATATTCAAACTTTATTAAGAAAAGAAGAAAAAATGAAGTTTCGGTTTTATACACACTTTTAGTTTTACCAGCAATATTTATTTTCGCTGTTTATGTAAAGAAAATTTCTTGCAATATTAACCACCAAGATTGAAAATAATTTTAATATCACCCCACCCCCTTATTTTCTTTTAACAAAGTTTTTTCTAAATACAGTTCTGCTCTAGTCAAGAAGTTACTCCATATTGGGATAGAAAAAAGAATTCTTTCTTCCCGTCATTCATGTATGGGAATTTTACATTTTTTTAAATATTTTCGATTTCAGACCAAATAATTTCTTAATAAATTTAATTACGTAACTTATTTCATTTAGTAGCTAGAAACATCTATGTTGTCATTTACTCTATGGTACCGCTGTTAATCGACAGGGATGTTACAACGTAAAGCTGCGAATAGACAAACTCTTTGGATACTCATCGACAAATATAAAATTTTAAAGTGTTTTTTTTGTTTCTTTGTATTGTTTGCGTATATTTCACAGCGTAAATAGATAGCAAGGAATGTGAAACTATATATCAGTAATGTAAAAATAGTACTTGCTAAATTTTAGTCCATTAGCAAAGGGGTAGTTGATAGGTGGCCATAATGCGATGTATTCAGAATGAAATTATTTGTAGATTCACCTTCAGTCTAAATTTAAGTTGGTGTGGCGGAGGTTAGGCTATTCTTTTGAAAGATAATTTTTTTTCAAATATCTTGCAAACAACCAGACTTACGGGAATAACATCTTTTCATCTTCACCATTAACAATTCTCACTAGCATCACATACCTGTGGCTATACGCTTGCCAGAGACTAGAAGAGTTTGAGGTGCTGTAATTTTGAAATAATTTATTTTGAAGATATGTTTTACGGTGTTGCGAATACTAAGTTTTGTAAAGTTTGTAATGATATATCTAAAAATAAGAGTTTCAGAAAGGTTGGGGTAATAAACAGAATAAAGACACGTCTTTACTATTCAATGTAGGCTAGGTTTTTAGTGTCCCTTTATTTTAGGGTGGCCGTGACCCGTCTTTTCTTAGAAACATCATGACGTAGAAACGTGACGATTACGCTAAATTAAACAAATAAATTGAACTACCACGGGTATCGAAAGCTAGCGCAAAAATATTTATATAAAAAGTTTCGGGTGGGAGGAGTATATTAATTACTCCAAAAATCTTTTTAAATTCCGTGTATAACATGGGATATGGTTGAAGGGAGCTAGTTCCAGCTAGGTGGTATGATTAAATATCTATTGTGACAGGAAGTACATACTAGTGACTTATTATCTTACATATTATCGTTTAAAGCATTGAAAAATTCGTCTTTGAGTGCTTCTGGATCTTTAAAACAGCCCTCTGTTTTTTTCATACTATCGCTTACGTCAGCTGAAACGCGAAGTACCAAGAAGATTTTTATATACATACGTAACGAGTGATATTAGCTTCCTCCGTTTCGGTAAAATTTAATAAAATATGTAAATGAATGAAATTAAATATGTTGATTACATTCTATAATTTTATTATACTTCAAGGAATATATAAGAGGAAGAGGTTTATATTCCAGGTTATATTGTAGAAATAATATAATTTGATATTGTTGATTTTTTGGAAATAATTTATAAAAGGGTTAACTTACTTGAATCTAAAGAAAAATATCAAGAGTGACATCTCTCCCAATTATAATTTTTTTACAATTTCCAAACTTTTTCATAGTCACAAATATAAATTATCGAACTTTAAAATAATAAATTTATTCGTGTCCCGTTCAAATTTTTATGCACGTATCAAACGAAAGAAATTTGAATCTACGTATACATATATACACAGGGATACTTTACAATTTCCTGTTTTTATACTCTATTAGTGATTTGTGCGTAATTTCCGTTACAATTTCGACTACGTTTTCTTTTTTAATGATTGAGATATTTTATTTGCTCCAAAGAAACACGTAAATGAGTGTTACCGGTATTATATCGCCAATTAAATCCGACTGTTTTCTTATTTCAATTATTTTATGCTAACACGTGACAGTTATGCTAACACCTTTTGTGCTAACACGTGACAGGAAGTCAGTCACAGGGAAAAGTTTTTTAGTGAACTGACGATTTTTAATCCATTCTTCACGTTAGGTGTTTATAATTTTGTAAAGGGATCATTAAGTGAGAAGATTAGTTATAATGTAGGTTACTATAAAATCAATTTAGTTGATTTATACTGTTTTAAAGAACATATTCCTAACCGATCGATTCGAAATCAATTAATCAAATCGATTAAGGCCATTATGTAGTTTTACTTTTGTGACATAAATTGTGAAGTTCCCTAAATTGAACTACATAAAGTACGCTGTATTATCGATACAATTATTGCAATGGAGAGACAATTTTAATCCAGTTTTATTGGAAATATATTTATTTTAGTATTATATTACCTTTCTCAATTCCAATCAAAGGACAGGTTCAGTGGACTTTGAATTAATTATAATGTAAAGATTTCGTGTAAAGGTTTCTATTATTTTGCAAGCAGTTCCTGTTAGTTTCTAGTATTTCCTTGTATAAATACTTTATTTTTCATTATTAAGGACATTTGTAAAAGAAAATACTATTAATATATAAGTAGTGTTAAATGCATAAAATATGAATAAAATGCAATTCAAATATTATGCATTATTTCAAAATTACCAATAGGTTTGTAATTTTGAAATATGTTTCTTTGGTCCTTTAGTGCAATTTAAATAACTAGCTGCACAATTTACTTCACCAGATGTGTAATTTGTTTCAAAATATGATATTTAAGCTAATTTTTTTTCTATCTGTTTTCATTTATGTTAAATTATATCATCATTTCATATCTCAATCAATCATATCTATCATTTGGTAATTTGTAGTTAAGTTACCTGGTGAGAGTTAATTGGTATACTTTAATGCGAATGGGATATACTTCCTATTAAGTTAAAATCGATCCAATGTATGTAACTCTCCGCTATATGATATAAACAATTAAATAATTATACAATTCAAAAAAACACGTACAAATGAATTAAATCCAGACGATAATTTGTGGCGAAAGGAATACAGACGATAATCTGTGACATTATCTGACGACGAGTGCCTATAATATTTTTGTTATCGGGTTATCTGAGTGATCTGAGGGAAAAATATATGAAAATAAATGATAGCAAAAATTTGACGCTTTTAAAACAAAAATCAAATGGCCCCTTGGAATAAATTGTATTCATAAAATAGATGAAAAAGGTGTATCTGGCCAGTTTATTTATCAATTTAAAATTTATAGTGATTCTACTGATAAAATGAAAATAATTATGCTGAGAAATGTGGTAAATAGATTACGAAAGACTCGTGAAAGACAATTTTTACTTGGTGGAGTCAAAATATTACTTATTTACTTACTTGTACTTGTACTTGGTACTTGGTACTTGGTACTTGGTAAATTATGATTATCATTGATTTACGATTTTTATGAAATAATATGATATGAATATAGGAATAATAAAAATACATATAACATCATTTTATAATTATGTTAAACAACATGAAACATGTACAATATGTCTAAACTCGAGCTTAGGCATAATTTTCTTGTTCCTTACGAGAAAAAAAGAAAGGAAAATTAGTAAGAAATAATTATTAAGAAGATATTGGTTTTTTTTACAAAAATTTTATTGAATCACATCTATTGAAAATTGAGGGAAAAATTTGTCAACTCTTTAAGAGCGATATTTTATTTTCAGAAAGGCTTTTCTAATAGTTTCTAAAATCTTATATTACTAAAAGCAGCCGAATTATGTGGCAACAACTGTACTAAAATAGTATTATTGTAAAAAGTTAACTCTTGAAATTCAGAATTTAGAAGGCGATTTTCACGGAAATGTTTCAGTTTTTCAACAGCACTAATATATTTTATATTTAATGGCGATGGGACAAACCAGCCCTATTAAGAAATGTCAGAGGAAAAAATACAGTCTATATAAATATTGAAGGATTTATAGTATTTTTGTATAACTATCTTAAAATATTAATATTAATTTCACTATGCGTATGTATATATTACTTAGCAAAAAATATGGCAAAAAAATTGGCGTAAAAATATGGCGAACTGTTTTACAGTTAATATTATTAAATCTGTCTTTTTCATAATTTTGTTTTGAGAAATGATTTTATTTGATAAGAGGGATAGGGGAAACGAATCCTTAGAACTTTAAATTGATATCTTAATATAATATTTGATAATGAAAAAGTTAAATTATTATTGACATATGAAATTCTTGAAAAATTATAATAAATCATAATTAATATACTTATGCATACAAAATAAAATACTCAATATAAAGAACGTATAGGCAAAAATTTCAAATAAAACTATTGGGAGAGCACAATTGTTTTTTTTTTTTGCAAACTCTTAATATACCTTCCGGATAAGTGATTGCTGGTATAATAGACAGAACAAGCAAATGTGGATTATACCGGAAAAGAAATATCTTAAATGTAATGCTTCAATTCAGTTGGAAGTGAAATATTTAAAATTGCAGTTTACATTTTTTCTATATTGATTTTAAAACTAGGTATTATTTATAATTTCCCCAAACAATATATTCGCCTAAAAGCTGCAGCAATACTGGTATAAATGAGGAGATAATTGTAAATGAAAAAGAGGTGGGTGTAGTAAATTATGAAAGGTAATTAGTGAATATTCGATGGTTATTGCACAAGGTAAATTATAGAAGGTAATTAGTGAATGTTCGATGGTTATTGCACAAGGTGAATTATGAAAGGTAATTAGTGAATGTTCGATGGTTATTGCGCAAGGTAAATTATGGAAGGTAATTAGTGAATGTTCGATGGTTATTGCGCAAGGTAAATTATGAAAGGTAATTAGTGAATGTTCGATGGTTATTGCACAAGGTAAATTATGGAAGGTAATTAGTGAATGTTCGATGGTTATTGCACAAGGTAAATTATGGAAGGTAATTAGTGAATGTTCGATGGCTATTGCACAAGGTAAATTATGGAAAGTAATTAGTGAATGTTCGATGTTATTGCACAAGGTAAATTATGGAAGGTAATTAGTGAATGTTCGATGTTATTGCACAAGGTAAATTATGGAAGGTAATTAGTGAATGTTCGATGGTTATTGCACAAGGTAAATTATGAAAGGTAATTAGTGAATGTTTGATGGTTATTGCACAAGGTGAATTATGGAAGGTAATTAGTGAATGTTCGATGGTTATTGCACAAGGTAAATTATGGAAGGTAATTAATGAATGTTCGATGATCATTGTAGAAGGTAAATTATGGAAGGTAATTAGTGAATGTTCGGTAGGCATTTCACATTCAATGGTTATTTCCCTGAAAACAACCTTCGTCACAAACATTTTTTGTAATTTATGGTAATAGAATATTGTAAGTAATATTATTTTTTATATTTATTCATATTAGCAAATAATCCGAACGATTCAAATTACATAAGCGTTTTAATAAGCAAACCTACAAGATTTTTCGCATTTATTCCAAATAAATGTCAAATCGATTCGAAACCACCACAACTTTTGCTACATTAATTTCATAAAAAATTAATAAAAGTTAGAATAAAAACGTGTATCGATGGGCAGACACACGACAGAAACGAAGCTTTTTACGCTTTATAACATATACGTGTAATGTATATATATATATATATATATATATATATATATATATATATATATATATATAATAACTACCATTAGATCTCTCTTTCTCTCAATTCCTTTCTAGATAGAGAGAGAGTTAATCTCTCTCTCATTCTCTCCGTCCTTCTGCGTTAAGTAATCGAAAGCTTCAAAACGAAGCTTCGCTGCCATGTCATTGCTCCGTTAGCGGCGTTTCACCTTTTCTCAGGTAGCTCCCCACCCCAAACGTCCATTAAGAAGCTTCTCTTCAAAAATAAATGTTAACCGTTACCTGCTCTAAAATTATTTGTGTTTTAATCCATAATTTTATTTCATTCAAAATTATCGCTCCACTTTGAACGAATCCGTTAGAAAATTGGGAAAATATAAGATACTAGCATCAAAACGTTTGTCATTGTTCCTTTTTGATGTTAGTCGTTGAGGTACGTCGTTGCGAAATTTCCTTTTATTGGTGGCAGCGCATTTGAATTTTTCGAGCGCAGGTACAATTTCCTTAGATCATTAAATATTCACTGTTCGGCTCTACTAAATACGAACATAATTATATATAGCCTATCTTTTAAGTTAGCATCTATTTTATATATATAAAGAAATATGTGAAATAAACAACTTTTCTCATATAGTAGAGATATTGAAAAATTATCTTAATATTTAAAACGAAGCTTTAACAATTTAACTATTGATATATGACAATTCGCCTAGATTCTTACTTCATACTGTTTCGACTCTCGATAATAAAACACTAATACAATGGAGATAGGGGTTTCATATTTCAATGCAGGTTTTTACTTACGTGCCATTATATCTGGTGCTATTAAGACCCTTGTACCCGAGACATGCAATATTTTATACCTTCTCAAAGCAATATTGGTTACTTTCATATGTTCCACGAATGCTGCCACAATGTTTTGCTGCCATGCGATCCTATCGGTCGCTTTTATTGTCCTTTATTTGGAGATCATAACAAAAGCATTGTTCACCTAAACCCTAACGGCCTTGTTGATAACAATAACATTGAATAAGTTATCTTTGTTCCTCTTACGGTTAATTGTTTGCGCTGCGGGTTAGTAGGCTTTGTATTTAAAAATTCAAGATTATATATGCAGTGCTTTCACCTGACTTTCAATCATTTTTGAAGCAAAGTTGAAATTATAATATAGCACTTTTCTTTTCTTTTTTTAGATTTAAAATATTCTTTCTTTTTTTTAAAAACAATTATCATTTATGTTGTTAATATTATTATTCTTTAATTGTCTATCAAACAGGAACTACATTTAGTCAAATCCTGAATGTCACGAAATTAGTAACCTATGTTTTCCTTTTGCTACCAATGTTTTTCAAAATAAATATAAATTTCCTGCAATTTATAGAGGCCAATATATATTTTTAATATTGAACTGTAAAATGAAATAAAAGGGATAAACGAATTGGAGAGACAATAAATTAAACGAAATAAGTTTTTTCGCGAGAGTAATTACGATATATTGTAATTTATTTTAAAGGATACAAACAAATAAATACGTCTGAATAGATAAACAACATTATTGTAGTTAATAATATATTGTATTTCTCATTGCTCGTTCCATAAGGCTATGTGATGCTATGTAACAACCATTCTCCGTCGATAACGAATTAGCAGCAAATTGTTAAGTAGTTATAAATATTTTTTTTTTTTTAAATGTTCAGTAGTTATAAATATTTTTTTAAATACAAATAATCAAAAATAAAAAAACCTGCAATAAATTATATTAGATTTTTCTTTTCAAATGATAACTATTTTTGCTCTGATGTTTCATCAGTAATATTTGAGTTCTCGATAATGTCACGGCAGATTTGTTGACAATTAGTACGTTTAATGACATCACGGTTAAATCACATCATTGTTTTTTGCTTTAATGGAAATTAAGTGCATATCACTATCCTGCTTCATCAAAAACAGGAGAGTGTTTTATATTACTTTCGAACGACGAAACGAGTGAAAGAAATTTTGAGTGGATCGGTGCATGTACATGTGCATATGTACGCATGCATGCATGTACGTGTCTCAGCATGGGTATGTGCATACTGGGCGTACTTATTCAAAGATTCAAATATTCAAAGATCTTTGCTAATACCTGTAAAACCTGTAAATGTTGTAATACAACGAAACCTAGGTCGTGGTAAAGAACTTAAGGAAAGTAGAAATAATACTACATCACGTAGTTTCATTTAATGTGAAGTAAATACTTGTGACGAGATGAACGAAGAAATTTAATGTGGCATTTGTGATGAGAATTCTAGGAATAACGTATACTCGATAGAATGAAAAATATGGAATAAAAATTGGGTTACTTAGGACCGTAATAAATTATCGGTTTACGAGATGGATTTATAAAATTTCGTTCAACATATTAGATTTAATATGACGGAACAAAATACACAATTTTCAAATAAGGCCCTTTATATTTGAATTGATAATAATTTAAATTAAAACTATATCTTTGACGAGAGGCCTAAAAGTTTGTAAAGTTCGAATTGTAGATGAAATAAAGAAATAAACTATTTTTATTCGAGCATATTTTTTAGAAAAACAATTCAACAATTCAACACGTTTTTTTAGAAATATTAATGCTTTATATCCCCTAAAAATAACTTTTGTTTTTCTCCTCAACAGGAGCTAAAAGATTCTGTTTTAACCTCTTCGTCACCGTAAAATTTATTTCCTCTAATTCTTTTTGCAAAGGAATCGAATGCGTTGATTTGCAGCAGTAAAATATTGATCCTTGACAGAAAATGCTTGGTAAGATCCTTACAGAAGTTCGCAATATCTTTTACGTTTCCGGACTTTTAAAATATTTTTTCTGTATCCTATAACGGATACCGGTCACTATTAAAGTAGTTTGTGATAAATTTAATATTTTATTTAGCTTACAGAGCTGGTTTTCTAACAAAGTGTCTGGTCTTATTTCCCGCTTATTAGGTGAGGTAAGGTAATGTGGATTGATTACGAGGAAATTATTTTGTGCACTTAATAAAGCTTGTTGATTGCGAGTAGAACTGAGACTAAGAGGATTCCCGACATACTTGGGTGCACTCGTGTATATAATAATTAAAGTATCATATATAAAATTGGTATTTGTAAAAAATTAAGGGTATGCTGTATTTCTTCTATATTATTGGATATATTTGGCGCTAATTTTGTTGAAATTCATTATTCACAATTAAATGAAACTACGTAAAGTATTATTTCTACTTTCTTTAAGTTCTTTACCACGGCTTAGGTTTCGTTGTATTACATCTTCAGGTGGGATATTAGCAGAGATCTTTCTGATTAATTTAATATTTTATATTCCAACATTGATATTATTTTCAACACCTAATCATGTTGTTTAGTAAGTCGTTCACGGGTGTAAAAATATCACAAATTATAGAAAATACTGTGGTGCTTAAGATAATCTATATAGTTATCCAGTAAACTTCAAGCAAACTTTTTGCAATGTTGTTTTTTCCATAATTTTAAATTTTAACATATTCTAATTTAAAGAAAAAAGAGAAAAAAGATATATTTTTGTGAATATTTTTAGTAATACATCTAAAATTATTACATAGAAAATTCATAAATAAGTAGTTGTGGATTCATTATAAATCATTTAGTGATCCTGAGAAAATTTTGTTTTTTTTGGCCTTTGCAGTTCGGAACTTAAGGGTACCAAGTAGAACTCATAGCCTATATATACCCTTAAATCCAGTCTTGATATACTATATTTAAAAACTGATTTTCCTTAATGACTAACTTTTAATAATAAAAAACAAGGACCACAGGATTTCCCCATTATGGCCTATTATTTGTATTAATTCTATTACTGATAAGCCATGCGTGAGGAAAAAATGCATGGAAAAAACTCTGAATACGAGCTTTGTTTTATGATTTCTCGTAACAATTAAACTATGAAATTAATAATGATGAATTTAGTATAATTTGCAGATAGATAAAGGAAGCTGCAAAAAAATTAAGTAATACAACTGTGTAATATCCGTTTCCCTATGTACACATGTACTAAAATACCGATTGTGCCAAATAAATGATACCCTACAGAGCCTATAGATAAAATATCTCAGTAAGTAGGTACACACCGAATTATTAGAGAGAAGTTAATAAATCAAGTTAGACGAGTCATTGCCCGTAACAGATAAATGGTGAACAAAGCGAAACCAAAATACATTATGCGGCTGCAATGATATCTGATTCAATATCAAACGGTTTACAGTTAATAAGTTTAATAATAATAAATAATTTAATTTATGCAACGTAAATTCCTATTAATAAATATACACTTAATCAATGTGATATTGATTAGCAGGCTGGAATTAGTTAATTTCATTTTTGTGTTCTTAAATTATTAGATTGACTGTTTTATATGCAAGTTTCAATCGTTAACGTGTTAATTTTTCTGTACAAAAATATTTCTTAATCATTCTATGTGGTACTGCATGCTTTGATTTCTTGCTATTAGTTTCTGAATATAACCACGCTCGCGAAACCGTGGATAAAAGCTGGTAATTAAAGGGAGGAAAAAATCTCCTTCATCCCCCTTTTTTTCAAAATTATTGAACTACATAACGAAAACGAAACAATGTATTTCGAGATTTTAAGACTATAACAATGATTCTAGATTTCGTAGTTTTTTGTACATAAACGTTGATATACATGTCGCCTCTACTTAATTAAATTAACAATAATTCAATATTTTTTGCGCTAGGAAGTCCATACTGATGTTGACATATAATAACAAAGTAATTTCACTTTAAATATGATCCGTATATATTTACGGAATCTTCGATGCGCGAGCCATACGGCCGGTTTTATAAAATAATGGGGCAATTGAAATTATTCCCATTGTCTTGCATCAAAAATTTCAGTTAATTACGTAACCCCACTTTGAACAAGTTTCAATACGCACTTAGCTTTACTGGTTGTTAATAAATTTTGAATACAATATATATTTTTACATATTAGAAACAAAATGATCGACATTGTGATCACGATTATTGAATTTATCTCTGTATTTTTAACTCTTTGATGAGGGTTATGGAAAAACTGGGATTATGAAAATGGTAACCCTATTTCTGTTTCTCTTCGATATACCAATTTTAGGCCACATATAGTGTAACGTCAATATTTTAGGTAATATTTTTCTAAATAATATTATTTAATAATGTACTCATTAGTGTATAGTAATTAAAACATTTTGAGGTTCACTACAAAACTGATTAATTACATTCCTTTTTTAGTAATTAATAGAAAATATTGATCTTTTAACAATAAGCTTTTTTTGTGGTGAAATTTATAAATAAATTATTGAGTAGTGCGTATCGAAACTCACGTAAAATATGTGCATAAGCAGCTATCCTTG
Source organism: Druceiella hillmani (assembly GCA_039881145.1). Classification (NCBI taxonomy): domain Eukaryota; kingdom Metazoa; phylum Arthropoda; class Insecta; order Lepidoptera; family Hepialidae; genus Druceiella; species Druceiella hillmani. The sequence goes on from JAYKKI010000080.1 coordinate 3,193,350, forward strand.
GAAACCAAACCGAGTGGCTGAAATAAAGTAGTGTTCCATGTACAGTCATGCAGAATGGACGTCAAAGAAATTTCCACAATAGCATTACTAATTTTAAAAAGAAAAAAGAAAGCAAAATAGTTTTGGGTGCATCCTCTGCTGCAAGAACTTTCGCAATTCTATTTCTAATATAAATTTCCAAACGATCCATTTTTTTGTACCACATCCGGTCGCTTTAAAAGTTGTTCATAGTGTAATGAAAGTGAGGCATATTTATTGCCACCGGTAAAAATTTTCGATATGTCAATTCACAATATGTACTTGGTATGCAAAATAAAAAATATTTGGTATCATAAATACTTGTATAATAGCATAGTTTGGCCGACCAGACATTCGTACAATGGTTACTTTATGGTCGGGCTGCGGCATAAACTTATTCCTCTTTGTCTAGCTAGCTATAGCTCTTTCACTCACGCATATCGTACTCATGTTTTCTCGGTTTTTCAAAGTTAAAACGTATATAAAATAAGAGACAAACTGAACATAAGAATATACTCGTAAGTCATAATACTTTTAAAGTATATTAAATATAATATCTTTGTGTTAAATATACTCGTATACCCGTTTTCTTTACATTAAGTATTGCTTCACACTTAGCAGTTCGCGGATAAATATTTAATCAATATAAATACAAATATTTTAATATAAGAATTTACATACCATGCTCTTTTCGTCTAATGATTCTCCATTTGTCTATTGGCACAGTTAAGCGTTATTACTTTATGGTGTAAATATTGTAAATAAATAGTGTTTACAAAAAATAACTTTTAATTTGGTTAAATTTTAATTTCGTCATCATGTCCACAAGAAAGTTTAATACCCTGTGAGACTATTTTACCGACTTGGTAATTATTTTGCTTCTTACAATATTTACAAAATGAATATCATAAAAAAAACAACCACATCTAATTCAAGGAAACATTTGAATAGAAAACATCCAACTGTAACAATAATAAATAAGGAACAATTGGTTTGTTCCGAATAGCTTACTACATTATTTGACTAAAATAAACATGGCAAAAATAAAAAAAGATATTTTTTTATTAAAGTGACCCTCTTTTTTTAAATTAATGGTAATTCTTGTAAATAAGGTGATTAATTTTTTAAATATGCTATCTAAATGACTATATGAAATGAATAATTTAGTTACCAGTCCTAAAGCTGGAGCCAAAAATATTTATGTTAATGGGAAGGATAATTTACAATAGTTTATTATAAACGTCTCATTAAGAAATTTTAGGAATTTTCGCCAATTTTAGCTGTAAGAAATAAAGGATATCAGCATTGAACCTTTCATGATAGATTACAATTAAATTTTATCGCACGTCTCCCGCGATCGTAAGTTTATAGCCATTTGTAATATGGTCCTCTCACAACGGAATTATGCTGCTCATATTCGTCGAGCCTTTTGTCACCGATATCTGTCACCGATATTTTATAATACTCATACTCGTCGTACTCAGTATCTCAAAATACTCGTGTCGCCCAAATCTAGTAAACACCCATATAAACTATGGATAGATACGGTCGTCTTCAACCGAGCTGCCGGTGAATAGTCGACAGCGCGTAATGGTCCTTAAGCTTGATATTTCTCAGACAAGAGGATAAATAAAAAAAATCTTGTTCATCAAATTTATACAGCAAAATTAAAATTATTTGGTAACGTCCGACTAAGAAGTTAAAATTAAAACAGACTTTTTAATTTTGTAGTAGAAGATACCAAATATTCACACATAATGACATTTAATAATTTATCTTGATATAAGCGAATGATAGTAAACTCTGTGTGTCACACTCCTTCATTGCGATTACGCTATAAGAAAATGCCAACATGTGTGTCACACATTGCGATTACGCCATAAAAAATGCAAATAAACATATTGATATCTCACTCTAAAGATGCGTTGAAATATTTCGCGGAGAGGCCACCTAACGGTTACACTTTTTTAAACACTCTGAACTTCGTACGATCAGAACCTAATGGTTACATTTTTTTTAACATTTTAAACTTCTTACGCTATGACCTTCTGATTTTACTGCTCATAAAACTTCATACCGTGCGCTATATAAGAAAATCGATCCTAAAGGAGTAAACTCCAAAAATGTTAATTTTGTAAATAGATGCTCGTTCAGAAAATATTATATTGTAAATAGATGCTCGTTCAGAAAATATTTTTCAACTTGATTTCATTTTACTATCATATGCAAACGCCTTATTTCCGATAATGGGTAATGATAAATCATTCACAAGAAACACATCACGTTCATATTTATATAAATTATATGTATAATTCATCTCTCATATTAATTAGCTAATAAAAACGATCTCTAATATATGTGATCTTAGAATTTATACAAACAAAATAAATACGGTTTTGATTTAATAAGGCTGTAGTGGAAAAAAGAGATATGCAGTTACATGACATATATTAAAACCAATGTATGTATAAATATGCGCGTATTATATCCTTATTTTTGTTCTATTGAATTGTTTATTCTAAGAAATAAATATTAAATCATTTAAATTTAATTTGTTGAGTAACAAACCTACACAGGAACATGAACAAAGTACATCCAAAAATACGTCCTAGATCTAATTGAGCGTTTGGTTTCTAGAAATAAATACAAATAAATACCGCAAGGAAGTTATATTTGGATACTTGGAATATATTAAATAAATATTAAGCAAAATAAATCATATCATTATATTTCCTCTTGAAATATGAAGGCCGTTTATTGATTTATTCCATTACATATCTCCAACATGTGAATAATTTGGCCACGCGAACAACCGAACCGTTCTAAATTTTTCTTCAACTGAAAATATATGTTAATCCAATGCAAAAATGAATGTATAATTTATTCTGCAATTTAATAACGTGTATTGTTAAAAAGAATTTATGGAATTTCGTAATTAAGAAAGGGAGGAAAATGATATTCTCGGAAAGAAGGCTGTAACCTAAAAATTTAAAATTGAAACTAAAATAAGCCAGACCAGAAAATATTCAAGAAAATTCAGGGAACGCCAAGAATAAACCGGCCACCTACTTTCTGTCAGTTGAGCTGTAACAATCACAAATTTGTTAATATCTTCTGGGTATATTCTGGTATATTCACTATAAAAATTCTACACGCATGGTTATTATCTGGTACCTGTCAATAAACGAAAGTAAACTTTTTAAGGTGTATTTTCAATTTTAGCTGATGTAAATTTGTGAGGTAGTCTTAAGAAAAGTGCTGTAAAATACATAATAAAAAATAATAAATAACACTAAGGAAGATATGAAGTAGGAACGGTATTTAAATATTAAAAATATAAGAATGTAACTGTACATGAAACAGCCGAAAAGTACCACTACAAGTATTGTCTGTCAACCACGGCAATCCATTAAAAGTAAACCAAAGTGTGTGTGCAACACAAAGGTACTAAAATTATAATACTTTATTTAACCTCTCTTCTTCTATTTTTTGCTAATTTTTTTTTCAATTAGTTTAATTGGGGCTGATATTAATATTGTAATTTATTTCCTTTTTATAAACATTTTTGAAAGACATCACAGATCGATGGGAAATGTAGCATTTTTAGCCATTAAAATACTACTTTAATTACGGCTAGCCTGCAGATGATCGACTAGCAACTTTTAATATATTTTTGTAATTATCTGGAGTATTTCTCATAGTATAGATCTCCTATTGTGTTCTTGACAATCTTTCCATTCAAGGTTCAGTTTTCTTGAGTGTCGTCGCACATCCTTCATATTGAAGACCGATTCATCTCAGGATTTTCGTGACTTTGCGACCACCGGATGTAGTTGGTTTGAATTGAATTTTAAGGTGGATATCACGTTGTAGGTCACTGTTTCGAAGGTAGTATAGAGTATCGGTAATTTTCCACCGCTATTTAATGTGGAAAGTTGAATCTATTCATTGAATTTTTTTCTTACTACATACCAACATTTGAACGGCGGTCTCGTACTGATGCGTATTGCCAGCTTGACCTTAATAGTTTGAACTCTTTTTTGGTAAGCCTCCCATTTCTCCCTTCTAACCACGAATTCACATTTAATAGTGCCTGTAATTTGGAAGTTAAAATCAAACTTTTGGCGCTAAATACTAATTTTATGGGATGCGATAGAGTATTAAAGTCCTTAAGCTTTTCTTAGATATTGTAACGCTTGGTATTACTGACATATTTAACACAACTATGAAACTTTTCCTACTAAATGGAACAAAGCGTACATAATACCCTTACTAAAATATTCTCGCCTGTACATCCTAAAGACTGTCGACCCATTTCTATCGAAAGTCTTTGAACGCATAGTCCATGCTCAACTTGTTCGAAATCTTAACGTTTACAAATAGCTAAATCCATATCAGTGTAGTTTTGAAATTGGCCATATTACGTCAACAGCGTTAGTGAAAATTACAGATGATATACGTTTAACCATGAATAACACTCAACTCACAATATTGGTGCTTCTTGACTTTAGCAGAGCATCCAAGTCTTTTGACTTTGATATTTTGCTAACTTATCTGTAATATTTGAATATATTTCAGCACTCATTAGAATGGGTTAGCTCGTGTCTATATGGACGTTGGAAATCTGTGAAGTATTCAGATGCGATGTGAAAAGAGAAGTGGTGAAAGAAGTCCGTCATTCCCGAATTGACGGACTTCTTTCACCACTTCTCTTTTCAATTTTCATTAATGTGGTTCTTGGTAATATACAAAGCAATTGTCATCTTCACGCTAGTGATTAACAAATATATACACATACTGATGTAAACTCCATAGCAACCGTTATCAATTGGTCAGTGGCTCATAAAATGTGTCTATAAGTTAATCCAACTAAGTCTCAAGCTATCATAATTGGTAGCCAAAGATTGCTTTCTAAAATCAGATCTGCCGTATCTAACATTAAATGACACACCAATTCCATTTACGTGAAATGTTAAAGACGGGTCTACTGATCGATCAAAATCTTAGCTAGCAGCCTCAAGTAAATAGTGTTAGTCGTCGTATCTTCAGCAGAATGCACTCCCACAAGCATGTCCAAACTTTCCTAATCTTTCAAACCAAAACTCATCTTTTTCAAGACTTTGGCTTGACTACGGAAATGTATACTATAGTACTCCAGACCTTGCTGAGTATCACCTTAGAAAATTCGAACGCCTATAAAATTTATGCACCCCCTTTGTTTTTGGTTCCAAAAAATATGATCATGTATCTCAATTCAAAGCGCAGTTTTAATGGGCCGAAGTCAGTGACCGGCGCAATCTTCACATTCTTACACTTCTCTATAATATTTTGAATAATGACACTTATCCAACTTATCTTAGAAGCAGATTGTCTGCCATTTGTCTGCACACGGTATATGACTAAGTTCTGAAAACTAGCTCAGTCTCCTTGCACCAAAACTTACAATCACATTTTATGAAAGTGCCTTCGCTGTCTAAGAAATAAAATTTTGGAATCGAGTAGATCCGGATACCAGGAAGTCGCTTTCCTTAAATGTATTCAAAAACCGTCTGAAAAAGTCCTTCTATCAAAACTCTCTGTCCTACCGTTCCTAATTCCATTTTATTCCCCATTTTCCTTGTTCGCAACTATGTCAAGATTTACGATTAACCATTTTTTGTTATTTGTTATGTTCTAATTTTGTTTTTTTAATGTCTTTTACAGTCATCCACATCAGAAAATACTTATATTTAATTCACATGGTTGACTGGAGCAGATTGATTATGTAGCATTCGCTAAATATATGTAATATATATAAATTAAAGTATGAATAAATAAATAAAAATATTATTTTTCCTAATGTTTTGATGAGTTCAAAAAAAAACTTTATTATCAATTTTTGTGATATTTGAAAACAAATCACCTAACTTAAGTATCTATATATTATTAGGCACTGAAAAATAGAACAAGTTATTAGGTTTACATACTTTTCTATTTGTAGCGCTGACAAAATTCAGTTTAGGTTAGTGTTAACTGCGTTATATTATTTCTATTACTTGTGTGATAACTACGTAATGTGTAGTGATAAAGTATACTGTGCCAATTTTGTATCGCCAAACTATAACCTTATTGTAGTTTGCCTTGCGCTTCTAGATATCATCACGCACAACGTGTTTCTCTCCACGTATAATATGCTTATTTAAATTTAGAGAAAGAAATTTAGAGAATTTTTTTACTAATGCAACCTATTGGGTAATTTTCGTACTAACACTTGTATATATATATATATATATATATATATATATATATATATATATATGTATATATATATATATATATATATATATAAATTACCACTGACATAGACTTTATACTGTATCAAAATATAATTACAATTTTGTTATATAATCTTGTACAGTCAAAGCAATTTAGTTCCCAAAGATAATGTTAAAGAAAATAAATATTTAATCGTACATTGATTAATTTGTCTAGTTCATTAATAAATTAATCAATAAACACCCAATAAACATTATTATAAGATTCATAATTTAGTATTAGTTAATCTTCCAGTCAGTAACTCCTCTAATTTTACCTAATTGTAATGGATGCATCATGTATTGAAAACACTACAAAAAATTTCCCTTTAAATAAAATTTAAACAACTTTCTAAAATCTTGGAAATCAACTTTATAACTTATATGCTCCAACTCATAGCAAACCAACAGTTATTAACGGCTTGACGGAAGATTTTCAAATTTAATATAGGCCAATGCAGTAACTTTATTCATATTTCAATATCTTAATTCTTTTGGATCTTTAGGTTCTTCTTGGAATACTTTCTAGAAATATCTCTAATATAAGGATCGAATAACACTAAAAGGGTATTCACCACATTTTCTATATTTCGTGTACTAGTAAATCTATTTGAAAAATATTCTCTGTACATTTTTATGTCTTTATTCCTTGATTCCTGCGCTTCTTCAGAGTGTAAACACAAAGGCATTATACAATTTTCTATAATGTCACTTTTATCAAAATAATGTTTTTTTTGTACAGTTGTAGATAGGGAAACCATGGGTAATGCTTTATAAAGGTGACATCAGTCCGTAAAAAATCCTAGCTAAATACAACGAAACCTAGTTTGTGGTAAAGAATTTAAATAAAGTAGAATACGATATCACGTAGTTTCATTTAATTGTGAATAATGAATTTCTACAAAATTGACGCCAAATATATTCAACTTTTATAGTGATTGTCTTAAATCATCTGATAAATTGTCTTTCATATATAGAACATTCTTAATTTTATTGATCAGATTTTGATTTAATTGTCCATAGTGAAAATTTTAAACGAGCACTTCGAACGATGACAATATTTTTAATTGATAATAATGAATGCTGTTGTTATTCGTAACTTAACGATGCTTACTATCAAAGCAAAATATTCGGTTCAAATGTTGCAAGGACCATAATTGGCGACAGAATATCAATTCCGTTCGAGAAATTAGTCACGTGTAGTATTTATTTTGATTTTGAAATTTAGCCCGCAAATTTTTAAAAATCCTCCTGTGTGCGATATGTGGATGGTATAAGCAACGAAAAATAATTTTAAATAATTTTGAACACGACATTCTTTCTGAGGGACTTAAATATAGTAATTTACAATTATGGAAAAAATTAAAATCCAAAAAACGCCATGACGTCCGAGAGGTCTTTACTGTCGATTGTTATGCTGGGGCAGTGGGGCATATTTTGTTTAATTTATTGTCTTTGTAAACAAATATAAATGTTCTTTAATTCCATTTTGACCGTGGCTATTAACCATGACTTATATTCTGTTTCTCTTCTGATGTTAGTAATGCTATGAAGACGTAATTGTATAATATATGCCCAAACATGATCGTGAAGTAATATTTAGTTTTATTTATTGCTTATATGTGTTTCTGTAATCTTTAGCACACATATGTTCATAAATTAGCTATAAAGCTACAAGATTTATTAGATACGGCTGATAATATGTTCACATTTTATTACGTCACGATCTAGTTCAGGAAATATGAAACGAACAGCAAAAAAAAATAGGCCAATATTCCAATACAACATTATAAAATGTGAATGTACCATAATTTAAGATTGCTGGAAATTTTATTCATTACAAAACAACAAATAAAATAGCTGACATGTTAGAGTTGGAAAAATAAAAAGTTATCTCTTCCAACACTGATGGATTTTAGAACATGGACCTGATAAAGAAATGCGAAACCAGTTTCAACCTGTTCCCCAATACGTAGCATAACCGACAATACTTAAAATAAAATCAATCGGTGTTAATATATGTACAGATATTTTAAAATAAATAATCTCATTGACCGAATTGAATCGAATTTCTGGATGAGTACTTTTACAAACATTTTTAAAGTAAGAATATTATAAGCTAGATTTTAGAGACAAGAAAACATTTTGGCGCCCGTGCAATAAAAAAAACAGAACCAAAGAAAAATTCGTGTGTCTTATCGAAAAGAATATCATTTGACATGTCCTAAAAACAATTATCTATAGAAAAAAATGGTTGAAGGGGTTCTTCGACATGAAAAAATAGCCAAGTGCGAAACCAACTCTAAAAATACAAAGTTTTAAATGTACCCGATTTCGAACTATGTAAATGAAAATAACCATACCATTTATTTGAATAATCGCACAAAAACTTTGTCTTTAGTTTCTAGTACTCAAATGAATGTATATCTGTACACTAGCATTATATTACAATTTGTTTCATGGTAGTACCCATTGGTTCCTGAGAAAATATAGTCCTTATAACAGTTAAATAAAATTATTCGGATATTTCCCAAAATAAGGTCATTCAAATTCATTATTCATTGATTAATTAAATGGAATACTAAATTACCACAGAAGCACACAAATCGATTTTTTTCCGCTAGTACCGGGCACCAATTGCAAGGTTGCACTTTAAAACGAGCAGTGATAGAATTAGGCTACATTTTTGCAAAAAGGCAAGTTTATGTTGCGCTCAGTAGAGTGATAACTTTGGTAGTAGTGATCTTGATCCAAGAAAATTGTTGAATAATCCGCATGACTACAATACCTTACAATATTTAAAAAGACTACGTGATTTCCATGGGACAACCTTATTTTGAGCTACCAAAAAGGGTGAAATAAAAACGAAGCCATAAAAAATTAGAACCCGACTACGTTAAAAAACCTGAAAAAGGGAGAAACAAGTTAGGTAATTCTAATTTCACTGAAAGATAATCGTCACTGAATTATGAAGCTGTAGGTGGCGTTCAGTTTCGAGATGACAATATTTTTTCCAGTAGAACATGTATCAAAACTGAACGCCACAACTCAGTGATGATTATTTTCAGTAAAATTAAGTTGTGGTTTGGATTGTTTCTCATAAAACGAAAAGTAATCCAAACATCAAGTTAACATATTAATATTTAATTCTTAATATTTAAACAGAGGTGTCAACATTTTTAACGTAAAATATTTAAACTCTTTAAATTTTAATATTCCGTCTAATATAATAAAATGTTGAATACAATGTATTAACACGTTAAGTTACTTAATTTAAATATGGTTAAAGACAAACCGAAAAATATTTAAATTTGTCGCATCTATAGGCTGACGATACAAATCAAATAAGAATTTAGTAATATAACTCAAGGCAAATATAATATATTTTTTATAAAAACATTTCTTTACTCCGCTATCTCTCTCTCACTCATGGAAACAAATCAATGGAACGTATTTTATTCGTTTCTTTTCATCTATTCGGACTCGAGATACAATGTTCTACATAAGTTTGAGTAACTATAGCCAACTCGCCAAATATTCTATTTAAAACATGTTTTATTGGAAATAATGTTGACACTTCAAAACTAGACGCCACCTAGAGCTTCACAATTCAGTGAGGATATCTTTCAGTGACATTATGATTACCCAATTTGGTTCTACTTTTAAATCTTTTTACCGTAGTCGGGTTTTAGTTTTTTACAGAATCGTTTTTATTTTACGAAAACATACTAGTTATATGTGAAAAGAGAAAAATAACCTGAAATAAATTTACGAAGAACTTTAGAAGATTAAAGAATAAACCTTCCTTGTATTGTTGTTACACAAATTTCAATCACACAAATACATAAATACTTTGAATTATAATTTTTACCTCAAACATCATACTTTTACTATCATTAAGTAGCTTCAACGTCTTTTAAGAAATTGGCTAAGAAGAGAGCTCTAATACTCCTCTCTCTTCAAATAGCTCTGAATCCGACAGCCTAAATTCAAGGGATTTTCGATCCTTTACTCGTCTTCGTGCCATTCAGTAGAACAGTAACAAATTAAGTTTTGAAACTAAGACTGACAAATTGAACTATGTCAATTCAATTCCAAGCACAAATGTTACGCAAATACGTAACTTAATTTATATTGAAGAAATTTGGTGTAAAGTGCTGAAATCGCAAATTTTTAATAATAAAATGAACACTGACATAGATGAGTAATTAGGCGAGTGACATCTTTATTTGGTAAAGAAGCGATAACTCAATATTCGAAACTAACACTTAGATGTAAACTATGATAATTCAATTACAAACATGAGTATTAGATGAAGAGGTAACTTAATTAGTACTTAAGAAGTTTCTTGGCAATAAACAGCTGAGATTGCAAATTTAGTAATGAAATTATCACTAACACAAAGAAGCATTTAAGCCAATGACATCATTCTTATTCAGTATAAAAATGGCAACAATTTTCATTGAGAAATACAGCTATTCAAATTTAATTACAAACTCAAATGCTGGAAGGGATAATGAATTCATCTTCATTGATAAAGTCACGGGTCTGGTGAGATTTTAAATTGAGGTAACAAAAAAAAAACAGTGAGCCGTCACGGGACGCCTGGCAGAAGTGAAACATCGTGTTCGTACAAGTAATATGCATAAAAGACAAGATTATTACAGGAACTAAATATAGCATAATGAAAAAATAAAGTATTACGAATTTATTACAGAAAATGGTGACTATATTTAATAAACATTTATTTACAATTAATACAAAAATAATAAAGCACAGGTTATGTGTACTATGTGTGAACATTTACTGTTTCACTTTTAGAATAAGATCTATTAAGAGTTACCATGACCCAAATTTTTTAATAATTTATCTTTTCTTAGGGAACGTATTTTTGTCAAAACTGATCTAAATATCCAAAACAAAATAAAATGTATTGCAGAACAAATTTAATCGCATGAGATTTTTCTATAGTTAGCAAACATCAAATATAATATCCAAAAATATAGTTAACTAAATCTGTAGGAATCGTAATATATCCATTAAGTTTCAGCAACTTGCAACATATTTTATATACCAGTAATATTAATTGTTTATATACCAGTCAGACTGGAGACGAAATCTACATTTTTTGGAGGATTGTACCCGTTCGAATTCAAGGACTTCGTTGCAGACTTTTATATATCTATTACTTCCGTGTCGATCAGTTGTCAAATAAAAAGATGCCTTATATTATACTGTTATATAATATAAGGCATTTTTTATTATTCGATTTATTGTATTTTCACCGGTACAACAATGTTGGAAGAACAAAATCTGTCAAAAAATGTATATAGCTAATGATATATAGAAATGAGACGTATCCTTTTACTATTGGCGCCGTAAAAAATTCGAAGTCATTCTTCGAGCCACGAGAATGGCTGCGTTTGGGGTTTATCTACGATATATCCATAAAGAGCAGAGGCTTAATAAAACTAAGGCAACCGTCATAACTTGTAGTCTTGTACAGATGACCGTTTGGAAAGAAAGGTTCTCGAATTGCGTCTATTTACCTGAAGGCGCATACTGAGACGGCCCCTTACTATGTGAACAGATAACCTGGTAAAGGTTACGTGAAGCCGTTGGATACGACGGTAACTGACAGATCTTTATGTGAATTCTATGTGGGAAAGTTATGAACAGGAGTGAAAGTCTTCTGATTGAAAATTATGATGGTGGTCGGCGCAAACCAGTAGTACTATTTTTTTTTCACGATTTTAATTACATTGAACGTATTAAAACTTCAAAATATTAAATATCTGATACGAAGTAATCTTCTATCTGGCAACTAACTGGAATCATTTTTATATTTATTTAGTTCTTTTATTTGAATCCTGGACGTTATCACTTTAATTCTGTTAGGCCCCATAAATTCACATTTAATACACAACATATTTGTAGAAGTCTTATATTATATAGTTACATAACAACATTAGTGCGCGTGTTATCTAAAAAACAATGGATTGTTGCCTTTGAATATAAAGGAACAAGAACACTACACCCCCATCTGTCTATTGGTGTATTCAACATTATTGCATTGCACGTTAACTAAAGACGTTAACTGAAATTTTCTGCTAATAGCTCGTGCTGATATCTTATATAATTTTTACATATTGCCTTATCTCTTCATATAGTCTTTTGTAAAGTTTCTTGGCCTTACCCTCCCCTTACCTCGTCTTTTATTTGATGGCCGTAAGGAAGGTACTGTTCAGGTATGAATGACCGAATTTGTTGTTAACCATAACAATATGTTTTGTTGTTTACCAACCGACTAGGAATATTAACTTTAATCCACGTTTTTTAATCAATACAAAATCATTGTAAAAATTGTAACTCGTGTTCGCTAGATACTTCATTGAATATTATTAATTTAATCATATAAAATTTGCGTTATATTCTTTTTAAAATTTTTTTTTAAACACGAGACATTTTTTTATTATAGTTTGTTCATTGCATTACTTCACGTCCTAAAATATATATTCTTTTTTAGTAGTTTAGATGACCTGCAATTAATGATGTTTTGCATAGACCATCAAAGTAATAAAGAGTAAAATGTATATCCTAGAGAATCACCTACCACCTAGGTTTTTAATTTAACCATGTACAATAGAAAACACATTTCATGAATAAACAAATAAACTCAATACAATGTAAGCAATCAATTTACAACAAGCTTACTTTGCATCAACAAGTTCTACATCCGATGAGGATTTATGTCTTATAACTAGAGGCTGTCCGAAAGAATCTTAGAACCAAAAGATTTAGTATAAAGTGCTAAAATGTGTTATAATTATGTGCTCTTTGGTAGGTTCGTAATAGTGACTCTGTATTTGATATCAACATGGTTGTCATGGTGGTGGCAGACATTGTCGCTGAATTCGCCAACTCTCATCAAGAGATTTCAAAACTACACTAAGTTCCGGACTTCTCAACATGTGTAAAGTCACTAGGCGATGCAAACAAAGAAACATTTGGACTTATTAGATATTAGAACATTAAGTGATTCGATGGAAGTGTCCTAATAATTGAGAGAAGTATATTAAATTTTACTTAATTGCTACTTTTACAAATAATTTTGCTAAATGAAAAGTATTAATAACAAAGGACATTAATTTGTTTTTATAGCACATTTTGTGGGATATCCCTGGAAATATTCTTGTAACTTTGTGACGGTACTTAGATCGAACCTGAAGTCATTCCGGATATTGCCGTTTCTATTTAACTGTAGACTATTGTAAAAATAATATATTCGCAAAAAACGAAATCTGTCACAAAACACTTCAATAGTTCAGTGATACATATATATATACATATACATGTACATATATATATATATATATATGTATATATATATATATATATTTATATATATATATATATATATATATATATATATATGTATATATATATATATACATATATCCCTATCCAAATTTCCATATGGCTTCTAGCTCAAGAAGCCACGTTTGTTGTTCAATGAGTATTTCTTATATTGTTTATATGCATGTCTCTATGTGGGTGCGTACTTCGATGAACGTGTGTAATTTGTGATCTGGGGCTATGATTGGCGGTCTTAATAACCCAATAAAGAAATTACGAATAAAATGGAGCTAAGAAAAAAATGTGAAAAATTTTAAATAAAATGATTAAGGTTAAATATTTATATGAATTGAAATATTTATAAAGAAACACTTTTATCGCCCCTAATAACTGGTTATATATTTTAATTAAAATTATGTGTCTATTTACAAAAGTAGATATATGTTTATTTATTTAAAAAATATGTGCATTAAGCGAAAGGAGATACATCAATTTTTAATGCATCAATAAATATATTTATCAATAACTCAACAATATATATATATATATATATATATATATATATATATTCAATACAGAGAAATACTCTCTATGCACGCTCTTCCTATACCTAAACCAAGTACCATCCAGGTAGAGTAAATAGGGTTGATGGAACACTATGCTTCAGTGTCGTCACATATTAGGTTAGAACCTAATAAACTCACCATTTCAGTTCATCAATATTAGCCCTTGTGGTAACGAAACCGAATATTGTTACTTGTTCCCCAAAGATACAATTTTCGCTTTTTGGGAACGTAAGAGTAGGTTCCATATTGCTTCTATTTATTTTCGCCTTGAATTGAATTCATCATTCAGCAAGTGCCCTCTAAGTTTTCTTCGTTTAATTTCATTATTTTGTTTATCCTTTACCACCGGAACTAATTTACTAACTGAACATAAGATCAGACGTTGCGATGTTTATATAACTTACCAGATATGTTCGAGATATATCCATAATATTCCAGAAATTGTTGGAAAATGTTGCGGGTTTAATTCTTTTTTTTTACTTCAATAATCCTCGTGAATGCTTTCATACAATCTCTTTAAGTTTTATTGGTCCTTATATTTCCATCATTTAAAAATGCCCTAATTTTATGAATCGGGTTACCATTTCGGTTGTCTACGTTTCTAATTCCAACTAAGGGTTCCTCTAAGAGTTATCTTAAAGGAAATTTATCCATCTCTCCCCATCCATATGTTCAACATGACCAAACAATCTCAACATTTGATTCTTCTCCTAGAAATTCTATATCTAAAATCAACATTTTACCGCACCGCAACCTAGCTAAATAACTAAATATAAATTAAATTTTGTAAATAAATTCGATCATTTGCACATATACTCAGCAACTACCTAATTTCAACTACACCGAATGTAATTTCATCTTTTCTTTTATATGACCAAATACTCACTGCAGTACATAAATGTCTATACTCTATATGCAACAATTAATCTTTAACCACTCACTATCTAATGATTTTGAACCAAAAATTCTTTGCAAGTGACGATTAAAGTCAATTTTTTATAAAGCATATAAGCTTTAGCCCATATCTATTCAACATGTCATAATCAAGACTAAATGACTGGTACTACTTAATAAAGTCAAGAACTCTTCCTTCGATACGTATCACGATTCACGCAAGTCATGCTTGGTCATGTTGGGCTACTATGTAATACTTCTTGACAATATGCCGCCTAATGGATCCAGTGTTGCGTCATGCAAGTATTGTTCTCTACTTTAATGGAAATTGTGTGTTTATCATAACCCTTGTATTTTCGAATGTGGTTATGATCCGCAATGGTGTTGTTAGCGTTTTGTTTGATATAATATTTCGAACTTTATTGTAAAGAGCACAATAACGAAAGTGTATGTATGTGCATCAAGCTGAATATGTTTTAACGATGTTTCTGTATTACTTTTTTTATTGGTATCTACTTTACTGTAAAAAAATTACTTTTTATTCATTAGTATCTACTGTACTGTAAAAAAGTTACTTTTTTTCATTGGTATCTACCTTACTGTAAAAAAAATTACTTTTTTTCATTAGTATCTACTGTACTGCGCAAAAATTATTTTTTCATTGGTTTTTTATTGGTACTTTATGTAGACATATGTTTTTTTATTTATTTAAAAATGCGTTTTCTAATACAGCCTGTTTTTACTCTTTCGTTGAATTTATGCGTGGCGGCTTCGACAGACTGATCAGTCATGGGTCATCTTAAATAGATTTTGTAATTTTTCTAACAAAAACAAAAATGATAATAAATAATCAACAATAGTACATCTATCTATACAGAATAATAGTAATGTAAGACTGTAATAGTACTGTTAACAAAATCCCACTCGGGAGTACATTTCCGCAATTTAATTGCGGCCCAATGCGCGATTTGTTCAATATTACAATTTAAATGGAGAGTGAGAGTTTGTTTTCTGTTCGTTTATATGGAAGAAGTAAAGTCAAAAGCTGTTGAAGTGATGTCAGTAATTTTTTCACTCTTATAAAGATTCAATATTATATATAGATACTTGTCATGCTTTATTCATAAAAGTTTAGGATTCCATAAGACACAGCACTGTTTGTAACGCTAACCCAAAAAAAGCAAACCAGTTGACTGTTTTCTGGTTTTACGTCGGCCAAACCGCTGCAAATATAACAAAATAATCTAAGAACAAATTGTTCAACACCATATGATTTAAAAAAAATTCTCGTTTACTTTATCGAAAGTTAGTAATATTTGTATATACTCGTATACCCGAAGGACAATAATTTACTCGCAATTTTATGGCTCTGCTTCATAATTTAAAAATTGGTATACGGTGTCATTATTTTGTATAATAAATAATCTTAACCATATGATATTTGAATAATCAATTAAAAGAATATAATATTTTTGGAATGCCCAAAACTGAATGGATACCTGTCCGCGAGGCATTGATGTCAGGCGTTGGGAACGTTGGGGGAAGAGCGGGTGTAAGTGCAAATCAAACAAACTACAGACTAACGAAGTTGAAGTCGCATACTAGTATCTGAAGAACTAATAATATTTTAGGGGCCATATTTGACTTACATCCCGGTAAATGTGTCTTATTAAAAGAGTATAAATGTGAAGGTTTTTTGACATCCTCTCGTAAAAAAGCAAGAGAAATGAGAGTAAGGGAATGTTTGCAGCCAAGATAAGTTCGCTATGGATGCGGTTCTGCTCCGGATGTGAGAGCTAACGTGCTGCCAAGCATTTGCAAAGCACATTGTTCAGTACCTTGAGGTACGTATATTAGTCATGTAACAATGAATATTATAGATATATTTATCGCTTTAATACTTTATATAAACTGCATGAAAGGAAATAAAAAGATGAAAGGGGTCTAATTTGACCATTTTCATGAAAATAGCTCAATCAAGAAAAATCCGATTAAAATTATGAGAAAATTTGAATTGGCGAATGGAAATTGAAAAGTTTTTTTCCAGATTCATGTTCAGTCCTTCAAGGATTTGTCCAGAATTATTGAGTGTGAACTTCTTTTTTGGATGAATATTAATTAAATAATTGTGAATATAACTGTCACTTTAAAGTAAGGTTTCAAAAATTAACACATTTTTTGTGTTAACAAGTATTTAACCTTGAATATTAAGAATATTCCGTATAAATTAAAAACCCCTAAAAATACATGGTGATAAAATTACGTAAGTTTCCGAAAAATTATGAGATTTAGAATGATCTCTTTAGTTTTCCGATAAACTTTAGTTAAACTTCTAGCAAAACTGTCTTTCCAAAATTTTGACTGACATTTTTGCAGATAAAACATAGAGAAACAAGAATTGTTTTTGTTTTCGTGGATATTTTCAGTATTACTTCTGTAACTAACTTATACAAAATCCTTGAGTTTTAGAGTGACCTTATGAAGATTCCGTTTTTTCGTTTGAGGTATGGAACTTTAAAAATCAGAATTAACAATTAACTGCTTATAATAAAGTGTAAAGACAATAGTATTATTTTAATATGACTTGTTATTTTTGTCAATTCTATCGCATTGAGAAACAAGTCTATGAGAAACTTTAACGTATTTAGGTAAAAAAGGGCTGAGTACTAGTTTTGATTAATAATTTCCTATGATTGGTTCTATTAATAAATACACAATTAATCATTAGACAAATGTTAATGAATAAAGTTTGATGATCTATTGCCTGTAACATACAAACCGTAGATGAGTTAATTAACCAAACTCGACGATTTTTTCCAGTAACAGATGAGCTGCAGATGAATTAAAAACCATGTTTGATGACCTATTACTTGTAACAGATGAGCCGTAGACGAAACAATAAACCAAGTTTAATGACCTACTTCCTGTAAGAGGTGAGTCGTAGATGAATGATTAAACCAAGTTTGATGATCGGTTGCCTGTAACAGACGAATCATAGACGAGTTAATTAATCAAGTTAGATGATCTTTTGTCTCTAAGAGATCAGCCATTACAACAAACAAGTTCTAAATATATTATGTGACTGAAATGACATCTTTTGAAATATAAAAGCCCTTATTCTTCATAATTGTAAAAATAATAAATATAAGTTACCCAATTTATACTGCCATATTTACTAGAGGGTAGGATTTATTTCCTTTTGTTGTTTAGCTCGTTATTTTAGTTCATTCCATGTACTTAATTTCAAATAAATATGATTTTTAAACGTCAAAATTTGAGACGAAGGTTATGGATAAAACTATGGTTATAAAAACACTATTTCCTTTATATGTCGCCCCCTTCCTATTTAATCATTACGGCATACTTTGTTTTTGGTAATAAAAGCCATATTACAACGTAATGTATAGTTCACTGGAAGATATTGCTCTTTAAACAATAATTTCTTAGTTTTCTCTATTTATATTGCATTCAACATTATATAAATAAATTAATTAGCCAAGCGCGTGTCGTAACATGTGTAATATAGGGTCGCCTAATTATTTATATATCTTGAAATTGTAGGTGAAGTTAATTGAATAATTGCATAATTGTACACATGCAAATATTAGAATTTCTTTATGCGTCTTTCAATATTTTTTGTATGACTTTCAAACTTAACAATTAGTATATAAGAGTAAAAATTAGAAAAAATTACAAATAGTACCTAAATTTAATTTTATAACTTTTTTGCTGCACTTTTTTGCCGCACTTAAAGGGAAAAAATTATTTGCCGCGCTTTAAATATGTTGCCCCTCATATATTAAAGAAAATATTTAATATTTTCTACACATTAATTAAAATTCCCATCTAAAGCGTGCAAATATAAAAACTTGTAGTAATTATAGACACGATGAGGACAGAGAGACAGACGGAAGACTGAACAAATGGAAAGACATAAAGAAATTATAAGGATATACAATGTTTCATTGAAAAACTCTGAAAATGAGTAACTTGTATCTAAACTGTTGCTTCATTTTTCATTACCACTAAAGATACAAGCGAACAGAATAACAAACAATAGATGATAATGATATTCGTGTTGAGATTTGATAACATAAATGGATTCTTAATAAATAAAACGAGGAAGTCTAGATTTGCGAGATTTACAGCGCCCGGATTGAAAATAAAATTCACGTCAGCTATGTTGCTTATAGTTCGGTAAGTCTGATAAACTTGACAGGTGAAGGAGATGCGATACGATAATTTCGTTAGCCCTAAAAGCAGAATTTTCTATCTGCTGACGCTAACCACTAAATCTTTCCGTAAATAAGAAAATTGTATATGACAACAAATCCACTTGAGTGTGTTTCTCATCTTTCCAATGTAAACCCTTAAATATAATATATTAAAACCGATATTTATTAAATCATGAAATTGCTTTTTTTGAGAGCAGATAATTGAATATGGTCACAAACTTTTAGATAGCGTCATTGAATAACTCTCACACATATTTTTGTGCATTGTTTTAACGTAACGGGAGTTTTTATTATACTTTCGAAAGTTATACAATATACAAGTATTTCAGTGAGGGTAATAAATTAAATTGATGTTATTCCATGAGTTTATACAATGCAAATGTTCCGGTGAATGTAATAAAATTAAATGGATGTTATTCTCAGTAAAATATTTATACAATACCAAGGGAATCAGAAAGTTAGAACAATGTTATACCACTAATTATACATATCTCCCATTTTATTTATTTAATTTATTTTTTATTTATTTATTTAAATTAATTTATTTACTTATTTATTTATTTTTTTAATTTATTTAGGTATATAGCCGGGTCGAAACGATTTGCACTGTGTTGCAGTATCAATGTTGTCTAACTATATTATATCTAGAAGATATTAAATATGATTGATGATGATATTATATTTAGTTGTTCGTTAAACTAGGAAAACTCTCAACTAATAATAAAGATATAGATAATATCACATGTGCATATAGTGCTTTAAATAACTTGCGTAAAACCCTTTTTAATAATAAAGAAAAAATAGATAAACATAAAAAGAGTGGTATCTATAAACTTAAATGTAACGACTGTAATAATGTACACATAGGTCAAACAAGAGATTTTACTACAAGATACAAAGAATACATTGCCATTTGGCGAAATAACAAACCAGACACATCACACTTTGCAAAACACCTCATTGAAATAACCATAACCCTCATACTGGCAATATATATTACAAATAAATACAAAAGGCAATAAACTGAACATCCTAGAAACATTAGAAATAAACAGACATAAGAGAAACACAAATGTTAATATATTAAATGAACAATTAAATATAATATCATCACCCATACTTAATATCTTTTAGACATAATATAGTTAGACAACATTGATACTGCGATACACTTCAAATCGTTTCAGCCCGGCTACACATCTAAATAAATAAAAAAGTAAATAAAATAAAATAAATTAAAAAAAAGTAAAAAAAAAATAAAAAAAGTTAATAAATGAATAAAATGAAAGATATGTATAATTAGTAATATAACATTGTTCTGGGAAAACCCGCACAAACTCGACTTCCGCTATAGTTGTGTGACATATATAAATGCTGTTGAAAGTTCCTAAGAGTTAATCTTTGCTTATAATAATAGTTAATATTTGCCACCTGAAGATGTAATAGAACGAAACCCAGGTCGTGGTAAAGAAACTAAAGAAAGTAGAAATAATACTACATCACGTACTTTCATTTAATTGTGAACAATGGAGTTCTACAAAATTAACGCCAAATATATTCAATATTTATAATATTTTAATATAACTTTTATTACCAAAACAACAATGAATATTCCTTCATATTCTTTATTATACGTTTGATCACTATATTAAATATGACACGCACGATGATTATACACGTACGATGATAGACACGTAATGATGATTATAATGATAATATGTCATTATTATCATTATAATCATCATTAGCCTATTACTATACACTACTGGAATTAGGTTTCTCAAGGCTAGCCACGACACATGAACCAC
Source organism: Druceiella hillmani (assembly GCA_039881145.1). NCBI lineage: Eukaryota > Metazoa > Arthropoda > Insecta > Lepidoptera > Hepialidae > Druceiella > Druceiella hillmani. The sequence continues at coordinate 3,214,520 of JAYKKI010000080.1, forward strand.
TTCCTGCCGACTTTTCCAGATCATTAATCCATTTGGCTAGGGGGCGTCCTACAATGTACTATGAGGATTGCTAAATCTACTAGAGAACTCGTCCACTTCATTGGTTGTTGTCTCTTTGGCAAAAATAACCAGTGGCCTGCAACTTCAGTTTGCTGGCGTTAAGCTCTTTTTTAAGTACTTTGATTCTCCATCGAATGTCCTCATTTAGGATTTTATCCTTCAGAGACACTCCGAGAATCGTTCTTTCTATCGTTCTCTAAGTGGGTTGAAATTTGTGGATTAGGCCGATTATGTTGTGTTTCCACGTTATGTTGTGTTGTATGTCCACGTTTCAGCGCTGTAAATCATAGTGAAAAATAAAGATCTTTATAAAATAATTGCGCTTAGAAAATGCTTTTATTTCACCAAAATATTACCACAAGCTAAACATATTTCGCGCCTGTCAAAAATCAAATATTTAACTAATGACGAAATACTCATAGGCAAAGTTGAAATTTTAACATATCTCTGTCAAGAATTCTAAAATTTACGCCTTTGATTTTATTTAAATATTTTTGGTTACTCGTTTTTTATTACAAACCTATAATATTAAAAAATAACACAAAAAAATTGTTAAGAACAAATAGAAGTTAACTGGATGACTTCTGTGCCCTCTTCAGTTCATTAAAATGGTTAAATATTTAACAGTTTGTAGTATTCAACTATTTACAAATATAATATTATCTCAAAATGTCGCAAAAAGGGGGCAAAAATCTATATCGTTTCATAAAATGCATTAATCTCTACGTTATAATATAATTTATATAAAAATTGATTTAAAAAGGCACTAAAAATTAGACATATCACATAAATTTCTGATAACATAAAATTTAAGTAAGCATATGTTACTTATTTACAATTTATAAGACTTAGCATACCTCAATAATTAAAAACGCCGTTTTACTATGTATGAAGCAAACATTCTAAAGAATGTTCATATTGTATCATTAAATTATAATGTCTTCGAAGGTGGTTTCGCACTTGACTGTTATTACGAATGAATGATTTCTCTTGACATTTAATATCTTTATTTCAAATGTATGTTATATTCCACTTTGGAACAATTGAATTATAATAGGGAAACTTTCCTCCGATGGAAATTAAACAAGGGTGGAAAATCCTTTGGGCAAGTTTTTTTACCAACACTACTAAACTACTACTGGCGTTGACTTCACACTATATCGTTACGAAACTGCAATTTTGTCATTTCTATAATCAAATAAAGAATATTTATGTTAAAAAGTTCAATTTGAGTATCTAGAACATTATAAAATCATCGAAATAAACTTCCCAACTTTTTTACTTCAACTCATAACCAACCAATAAAATTGATTACTATTTAAGTGAAAAACACCAAAATTAAAATAGTTCAATATAACTAATTTACCAAGATCCAACAAGTCTCAATCATAGTGTAAATAGAGGCTAGCCTTAGTCGATATGTTTCAAGACGCAGAATAAGTCGTAATACCTTTCTTTGATCTACGTTAAAAGTCACTGTGATCTTTCTAAAAATATTGTATTTAAACAATTGTTATTAACTTTGATTCAACGAATGAATAAATCGGTTAACTTGGTGGACTTCGTCTTTCATCAACTCGATGAGCTCGATCCATTTCCGTTCATTTTTGTTTTATTCAAATATTTGAACTTATCATTAGATCTATCCTAACAAACACAAAAGGCATATTAAACATTAGACAACATAAATATTAGACAAACAGAGAAAAGTGAAAATTCCATTTTGAATTATTGAAGAAAAAAATTTAGTAAAAACAAAATTTCTTCTAAGTAAACAATAGAATAAAGTAAGAAAAGTGATAATTATATTTAAAAGAAATGGAAACAACATCATGTATTTGTTTGCATAAATTTTTACAATAGTCTCCAGTGCAGAGAAGGCAAAGGATTCATACAGCCGTGAACATGAACAAATGCTCTCGGTTTGTATGAGAAAATCATGTTTGTATGTTTATATATAATTTTTATTGTGCACATCTATGACGCAATACCATTCGAATGATATAAGTTTCATTCTAAAATTTTTGACACATATTATAGTATTATGCTTATTAATAAAAAAATTATGTAAATAAAAAAAAACAAATTTAATCGGACTTAAAAAAAATGAGGGAAGTTATATTTATTACATTTTATCATAAAAAACAATAAAATGTTATAACAAATAACTTCTCATACATTTTTTAATAATATTTACCATTTTTGTTTTGTTACCGTGCTACCTACCATAATGATATCCTTTGAGTACCAGAAAACTGATGCCATTCATTTATTTGTGAAATCAATATAGTTTTCTTTAGTGTAATCGCGGTCTACCTCATTCTTTCGATCGCTCTGGTTCGATTGTAGAGTATAGTGGCAGACCTATGTTTTATTAGTAATTATAGATCTTTATAAAATTCTTGCGAAAGAGGTTCAAGCAATTCCATATAGTTGCTCGAAAGGGTGCGTCGTTTACCCATTTTTTCGACGGAATTTTGCCATCCAGTTTATTGTAATATAATTTATTGTAATATAGGTTGAAAGTTAGAAAGACATAGTCTCAGATGTCTTCCTAATTTTCAACCTACGGTCTCCCAAGGCTATAACGTAGACTTTCACATTTCCTTTAGTGGTCGCAGTTGATAGCCGTCCACTACGAGGATTATCGTCCTTGCTCTTCCGATCACGTATAAATTCATCTGACCACTTTTTTAACAGTTGTATACAACGTAGCACATTCTTTTAGCATCGCTAGCATATCTTCATAGATTTACTTTTATTCTCATTCCTCAACAGACACGTAATAACGGTGCGTTACATGATTCTGTGAAAATTTGAGAATTTCGTCACTCATTTACCTTTAAATCGGTATAAGCTGGGAACCAAAAAAAACACAACAATGTAATTTTGTACAGTGACAAAAATTTTTAAATGCAATGAGTATAGGCAGTGACTTTTCAATCCAACCTCGTACTTTGTGCATGCGTTTTTGCATATATGCAAAAAATATATAACGTAAAATTAGAATGAAAAATGTCACAATGAACCAAGAAAGACGTTCATGTGAACGTACTGCTCTAGCCGATTAAAGAAAATAACTTTTTCTACCCCTCACTTATTGATCGTTTAGAAAGAGAATTTTTTGCTTCTTTGGTATCGATCTCTGAGCAATCAAACCATATAACTAACCTAGTTTTAAGTCAATAACTTATCTATACTTCATTCAATTTCGAAAGAGAATGTTTAGAAACAATGAAATTTGATAGTTCAGGTATTGTAAACCTTTTTATTACCTTCACGTTAGTAATTTAATGTGGATTTATTTTGTATTTGTGATTAAAAAATATGTTTTTTTATTAGCGTACATATATACACTGCATACATTCGTAACTTATAAAGGTTATATTTTATATGATTTAAGAGAAATTCAGATAAGTAAGATGAAGTGTTTCGAACAATTTATAATTTATAAGTATTACTGTTACATAAAAAAAAATGTAAAATTATACCAAAAATTTTGATAGGAACAGTAGTTCAATCAAATATTAAGTTATACAGAGAAATATTACAAAGTAATCATAAATATTTAATTTTTAGGGAATCACAAAAATATTTTTTAAAAAACGGACCAATCTATAAAAATAAACGAAATACAAAAATATTTCACCGAAAACAAAAATATTTCACAATGATATCCAGATGGAAGATGGTTGTGCCTAATGCTAGTGCCGCGAGGCCAGCCTTTTGCCGATATCACTGATAAATAGTATTACAGAACATATAACATCTATTACAGAACTTATTCGCAGAGTCATCATAAATCTATTTATTACATCGTATATAAACAATAACAATGTTTGTTCAGCAATGCCGCGGGGCTTATTAAGTGACATTGCTCCAAGTAGAAATCTTTTGACATCATTTAATTTAGAAGCAGTGTTTTCTTTCACTATGTATGTCTTTTGTGCCTTGCATGAATAATAATTAACGTGCTTTTTTCATTATGGTAAGATAAAGTAGACAAATAATTATTACTTTCCCAAGTCGACTGATACGGCCACATTACAATACTTAGAAACTTGTATAATCTTGCTTGTACATACTACTGTGGATTAGATGTAACAAAGCAGAATATTAATATGAGCAACGGAACATTTCGATTTTATTATTATTAAGGCAGTAAACCTTATTTAGGTTAACATCGCTTTTGTTGCAATCTGGAAATTAAAGATAATGAAGGGAACCAGGAGCAAAAGACGATAAAATTCAAAGCGGTAATTAGCTTGTGTCAGTAACGAAGATTTGATTTAAACACGAGATCCGCTTTAAGGAGATAAGTAAAAAAGGAATGTATGAATTTAGATATAGTCACAATTATATAGAAAATGCTACTGCTCTGTTAGAGCGCGATGCCGTTTTTTGTGTTTTCTTTTGCCTTTGTACGCAATACATTTTTTTTTATATACTTTATTGTATTAAATTTTTTAACATGACTCTAAATCGTTACATATTTTGCTTTTCATGTTATAGTGACGTGATTTGGGAATACGTGAACTAATTTAATTTTGCTATAATTTTTAGTTTTACTCTTTGCTTCTCTTTTTTATTCTCTAGTATATTTAGGTTAAGGTATTTACTCCATAACTTTTGAGATGTAGCCGATAATAGACATTTTAATACTCTACTACCAGTTTAGAAGTATTATAAAATATCAATGAACCCCAAATGTTTGCACCTGAAAATGAGATATAAAATAAAGCATGGACCCTATCTCTAATATACGAGTGGAAGTTGGAGACATTAAACGTTAGCAATTCCAATATAGTAAGGATGAGTTTTCAAATCATGAACGGCTACAATTAAGATAAAAAAATTCTGCTCCAGATTTTATAAGTTTCTCATTATTCACAATAATCAACAAAATTTGAAATAAAAACCATTCGTTTTAAGTAAGAAGAGCATGTGTACAGATATTTTAAAACAAATAATTTCATATGGAGATCAAATAGTTAGCTTTTTTTCGCACTTCCCGATTATTTTGTATTGATATAATAAGGATTTAAATTAACTTAAATTTTATACATATTTTGAAAAGTGTTATAACATTATCACGAAATATGAGTTTGGTTTCCGTAAGCGCAATGAAAACTTTTTCAAATCAACGCCAGATAAGTTTTATACGAAAACGTGCTATTAAAATGAGTGAGTGAAAATGAGATGAAAAAGTGGACAAAGAACTTTAAGAGAATTAAAAATAACTAACTAGTGAAAGTCAGCAGTCAGCTTTGCGCATTTGGTCGTATCCTTGGCAAGGTAAAAGAATTCGGCGGCATTCATAATGCCAGTCCATTCTCGGACAATGGCAATCATGACTTTCTTCTATGACTGACTTTCCTTCTCCCATAATTATTATTAAAAGAGCTAGTAATTATTGTTTCTGAGCACGTTCTTCAGATAGGTTGCTAGAAGGTTTACGTTGATACAAGGTTTGCAAAAGCTTACTTTTCTGGCCAACCTATTTTAAAACCACTTCATTAGTGACTTTGCTGACGTTTGCTGAGTATTTTCTTACTAGTCCAGACCGTATAAAAGTTCTGGCCAGAGGTGGCATTAAAGAAGACGAATTGGAACTGGAATTTTGAAGCTACAATTGCAGAATAACTTTTCCTTTTCCCAAAGACATCGCGGGCAATTTCAAGGCGAGCTTTGATCTCTGCCTCAATGCCTTAGTTTTGATTGAACTAAGTTACGAGATATTTATATTTATTCATTTGTTCTAATTTTTGACTCATCACAAACTTTGCTTTGGTAGCGTTGATTTGGAGGCTAGATATAACATTACACTCATTAACCCCATTGATTACATCTCTACGCTTCTGAAAATGCTATATAAACTGTATCATCAGCATACCTTAAGCAGTCGATGAGACGTCTGTCCGACCACAATTTAGATTTTTTAGACCTTGCGTCACGATAGTGAGTATTAATTTTACTCCCTTATAATATCTTACTAGCGGCAATGTCTTTTCAAATATTCTGTAAGAACAGAACTCTCGGTTATTAGTTCATATTAAATAGTTCTGAATCTCTTCTATAGTCCGAATTGATGGCCTTCACGTTTCCCTACTTCCAATTTCCATCATACAGTATAGAAATGAAAACTAAAATTATGTAACTTAGACTCGAAAACAAAATTATACGAATTCAATTACAAAGAAGAATGTTACACGAAGGCGTTATTTAATTCGCATTGAAGAAATTTCCTTGTAGCAAACGTCTGAGCTTGCCAGTTTCCGGTAATAAAATAAACACTAACCTAGAGGCGCAATGAAGCTAATGTACCATAATTCTCATTCAGTAAGCAAGTGGAAAATAAATTTTCGAAACTAAGACTGTATCGAAGAAGTTTACTACAGCCAAGTGATAAGATTCCAAACCTTGGTAATAAAATAAATACTGAAGCAATTGAGCTAGTCATATCATTCTTTAATAATACTTTCTACTGATAATTTTGATGTGATTTAAGTTTTGTAGTAAAGTTAGATATGGACAAAAACCTATTTCATTCATCGGTTAGATTCAAACTACACACTATATTTAAAGACCCTGAAATATTGAAGTATAACCATTTTCTCTTGTGCAAACTTTGATTAAAATTTTTAGTAAAAACAAAACTTTTTCACTTTCGCGTATTATTTATTATAAACCAGTTCTTATTAATTTATCTGTATTAGTGGCAATGCATTTTTTTAAAATAAGTGCACGATTGAAACAAGTATGAAACATATTTTATATAGTTGCTCTTCTATTCAAATGCATCTTTTATAACGATGCTTTATAATATAAGCTTTTCCAATATTTGAGCATCTTATTAATCAACCTTAAAAATGAGGAGGTTTTGAATTTGACTGCATTTTTTTTCTTTTTTCTGTATGTTACGCCATACTTTCGTCATAAATTAAAAATTTTAATGACCCTTCTTTAATTGGAAAAGTATAATCCGAGTATACTACCCTGAGAATTTGGGTAGAATTTGACTATGTAATTGAATATATGCCATAGGATTACTTAACATTTAATAGCCCATGTACCGTGATCAAATTTGGACGATTTAGACCTATATAAACGAAGATAATTTAATTAGGTACGATAAAGATGACAGAAATTTCCTCTGCAGAAAAATCGGTATAAAATAATGGAGGTGATGGGGAGTTGGAGTCGTTTGACTTATTGCCAGCATGAAATAGAGAAAGTAAACATTTAGGTAAGTATACAGGCGTGGAAGTATTTTGCAAATTTAATTACAATATTATACAGCAAAAGATCTGACTGTTTTTACTTTCATTCTTTTATATTGTGAATCAGTTCAAGTTTTTTTTAAATTATGTTCACATTTTTCCTATAAAACAGTGATCACCAAAGTTTAGAACATCAGAGAGTACAAACTGAACTGATTGAAATTTTCTTTACTTAGACGACATAAGTTAAAGTATTGAAAAACATAGTTTAATATATAATGTTCGACGAAAAACAAAGTCGATGCTCCTTTTTCTCTGTCACACATATACTAATAATCTGTTGTGCTACATTTAATTTAGCACCGACTCCAAAAATATCTAGCAGTCGCAGTGTTTTGCAATTTTATTTATTTTCAGAAACTATATTTTATTGTAAGTGTTCCAAATAAGTTCTCATATTTTCATTATCATATTCTTCTAAGTTAGTTTTTATTCCGAGATTATTAAAACTCGATTATATTTCTTTGTGAAAAGTTTTGTTTTTCCCTTTTCAAGGTCTATGATATCCTATATTACCCAGGAGATCACAAACTTACGAAGAACTCAGTATTGTCTCATTTATTGAAATCGAAATAATTTAATGAACATATATTCAGATAAACTAATAAAATTCCCACGTTTGACTTCACATACTAGGAACTTGCCCTTCTAAACAAAAAAACAAATAATCATCTAAATTCGTTAATAAATGCCGGAAATATTGGATAATATACACAAAAAAATACAAACTGAAAATCTCCTGCTTTATTTAAGTCGATTGAAAAGAGCTTATAATTTTATTTAAGATCAGTAGATGTGGAGAGAAAACCCATATTTGTTGAATGATTTTTCGCATTAGAATTCAAAAAATTGGGTATTTGACTGAATTTGTTTATTTTATTTATCATATTTTCAAGATACAAGCTGATGAAGAGTGAAATTTTTTTTTAATAATCTTAAAAATGAACCGAGTTATAAAAGTTTTAATTTAATCTGTAGACAAGGACGGGAATACTGTGTTGTGAGGTCATTTTTATCTCTCCGTATCTTCAAATTTAGAAGCTTATAACTGGCTTATTTTTCAATAAATTTTTGAATTTTTTTCAAGACTGGTTTTTAATTAACTTATATTTCACAACATTTTACGAAAAATATGAACATTTAGAATGAGTCAACTACTGTATTCATTATAAACTTTTTTCTATTAATTTCTTCTACCCTGATTTGATATATAACACCACCTGTTTTTATTTTTATATTTGTATTATACTGGCTATTGACGTTTTGATCGATGCACAAACCGCTAAAGTTACCAAATGTATTCGACTTATTGAATGAATTCAACCGTTCAGTTTTGTCACATATTGAAGCTTCCGCAGTCGTTATAATAATATTGGTAAGTCCGTAAGTTATAACGAATGGCCAAGCGGGACTAATTTAATGATACTAATGAAGTGGTTTGTGACCGAGGATATTCCTCATATAAATTGACATAGAACCTGTGTGTATGACAATTTATATGCTATGAATAATTTCAAAACAGGAAGTGAGATTAATTTAATTAATACAAGTCATCCCTAACATAGATTTTTTTCTCACAATAAATGTTTAATAATACCGAATATATCTGAGCAGGGTTGACATACGTATTACGGTGAACACGGTAAAACTTATGACATTTAGAATCATCGTTATGTAGTTTTCCTACAACTTTTGGGTAGGCTTTCAAGAATTTTTTTTTATTATTTTGTACTTAGTAATTTTAGAAATAAAGGGGAAAAGATGTATTTCTTGCACATTTTTCTGTATATATTCAGAGAAGAGAGAAACCTAAAAAAGATTTTTAAAAAATATCTTTGGGATCCCCATAACTGTCATCGCCGTGGTGTGTTGGGTTGATCACAAGGCATTTGGCCTTTTACGATGCAGCGTACCGCGAGGACTCGGGTTCGATTCCCGGCCGTTCGTCGAACGAGGCTGGACTGATGTTATGGTTGGCTGTGAGAGATTGCTCTCGTAGTAATTAGATAAATTAAAGTAGATAAATAAATAAAATTAAAAAATAAATAAATAAGTAGCCTTTTCAAACTAATAATCTGTTGTTCTTTTTGAATTCTGAAAATTTAAGAGTGCTAGGAAAATTTAAATAAATTATTTGGGCTGTAATTATGTTCACAGCCTCAAGGGAGATTACCAACATAATTACAAAATTATTTGAAGAAAAAAAGCACACGTGAGTGCTTTTCTTCTTCAAATAATTTAGTAATCATGTTGGTAATCTCTCTTGAGACTGTGAACATAATTACAGCCCTGTTATTTCAGGATTGGTCAAGTAGCACCCACTGATATAAAGGAGACCGAAGTTTCAATTTATTTCTCTCAGGTACATAGAGCGTAACCGAATATCCTGCAAAGAAGACGTGGTCATCACATGTCGATAATGATTAAGGTGATGTTGCTGGAGAGGTTTAATATTTTTCTTGCTTCACATATCTCATCTAGTATACTTTATAGATTTCGTATACATTTTTATACGTTGCTCATTTTATATTTTCTGGTTTACGACTATTTCTTTTTCTTTCTGTTATTTACATATATTAACGTACAAATAAATGATGTTAGGTTCTAAATAAGATATGGATTGTTTAAAAAAGTTAATAAATAATTTAGCGTCCTATTAATAACCTTTAATGTAAAATGTTAAGACGAAAAGGTGCTAGGATCTGATTTGCCCTAATACTAGACATACAGCTGACTTTTCATCCATAATTTGATATTATTTTGGGTTGGCAAGAAAATAATTAAACACTGGAAAAGTTTTAATTTCATTTACTTATTGACTTATTTAACACTTTTGATCCAGAACATAGTCACTATGTGCATCAATAACCTGTGACCATCTCAAAAGCAGAGACTGGATTCCGTCGAACTGAAACTGTGGAGGCTGGGAGTTGAAAATGTTTCTAGGTTCTATTCAATGTGTTTAAAATCTTGAAACGTTTTTGGCGTAGAAAGTTTTTATGGGCTTGGAAGAGATGATAGTCTGATAGTGCTAAGCCTGGTGAATAAGCTGGGTGAGGTAAAGAATCCCAGCTGAGCTTCTTCAGTTGACAGCGAGAAACTGAAGCAACGTGCGGCCGAACATTGTCGTATAGTAAGTGAACCACGGCTCTTCTCGGTGATTTCGAAATTGTTTTTCGTTCATTTTACTCTTTTGCCAAAACATGCGCACATTATATACCAATCATATAATATGTTTTAGAGCAGTCTACAACTTTCTGGCATTATTTAAATCAATAACGTTTTAGAATGTTTTAATATCGAAATGTTTCATTACTTTCTTGTTAACTCAATATAAAATTAAAGATTTTTGTTGACTGTTGTTAGTAACTATTGTTATGGCATTATGAAGTATTTTCTCTTAATAATTATTTGATGAAAATACAAATTTCAGATATTTTTTATAATTGTTTATGATGCCTGATTTTCTACTGAACATATTTAAGTGTAATGTAATTTTCTTATGTAAATCTTATATTTTCGGAAAGTTATATTCGTATAATAAATATTATTCTCACTTTCACGAAAAGATCAGCAATCGTATCTTCTTGCAATATAAATTTCTATACACGGATCATCATTAATTCATATGTACACTGCTTCAAAATTTTGCTAACTTGCTTATTATTTTTTATTTTGAGGTCTTAACATAATCACTGTTTGCCCGAACAAAACCGATATTGTTGACAAGAATAACATTGAGAATCGTCTCTTTGCTACTGTTACACTTAATTACAAATATTGATAATATTCAGTTCACTAGATAATTATGCCAATATTTACTCCAACGTTGACAACACATTTCAGGTTTAATCAATCCCTTGGGATTATCAGTGAACTTCGAATACAGATATCTCTTGATGTTTCATAGTTATTATGGTAAAAAGGATTTTATTGGCGACTTCGATAACTACTGCTGTTATTGTTAATAATTATATCTTTTTAAATCCCGCTTGGCACACTTATTTTAAATCGGTACTGTGCAAAATTAATTTTCAAGGCTATTCTCTGGCATCTAGGTTTCTATTTTAGGAATATGCTGTGGATAGGTCATGTTAAAGGGAAATAAAATACAGATAATAAAAAGTAAACAAAATTATATTGTTTATTTGGATGTAATTTTGATAGTAGGCTTCTTTTCGATAAACGAATGTCTTAGCATATTTGGACTGCTCTATGCGAAAAAGACATATTTAGTAACAGAACTTGGTTTTTGCGAAACACACTTCGAAAAGTATCTAAATTGGTTTTGGGAAAATACCCGAGGCCATCTAATTAACTCTCACTCGAAAACTTATTATCAGTTGATTAATATATTACTAGATAGAGCGACTGTGCACAGGAGTAAATAAATACGGTGTTTAGTTTCAGTCATACAGGTAGAGAAACATATTACTTCTGGAAATTAAAGAATGATAATCATTTCCAATGAGACAAGATATGAAAGCGGGAAAATATATCCACATATCTTTTAATAATTAATTAATGGATGTTCACCGAAATAATTGAGTTTGAAAATTTTGTTGAAGTGCTAACAGCATTTCGAGTTACTTTTACATTCTTTGATCTAACGATTGAAAATACTTTACAAATGAGACAGATAAGAAATACTTAACTTCATTTTAAAATTTGTTAGAAGATCTCAATTTCATAAAATGTGTGGAAAAAATATTATTTTACATGGTAAAAATTATTTACATGGTAACAATAATTCAGTGTAGTTAGAAGTAATTATTTTTATACAGAAAGTATCATGATATCGACAACATATTAACCACATCTAGACCAAGGATATACAATTGCTTTAGTTTGAAATAAATATTATTTATAAATGAAGATATCCTGTAAATGTAATATATTATATTGTTATGGTTACTTCTTGTTTATCCAGAATCTGGTAAAAATCGATTACTTAAATTAATTATTCGTTCAATTATTCGTTTTATGGGGAACATATTTAAGATTTCGACTTTAGTGTTGTGACACGAGACATAATATCCACATTTTTTACAGTCAAGATTATTGTTACCGTAACGAATACGAATATCACTCTATTTCGAAATCCACTGATAAATTCTGTGCATAATCGGTCATAAAAACTCGAAATAGAGTGCCTTTAGTACACGTTTACATTATACAATAAATTAAATAGATACTTAGAATTATAAGTCACAAATATGTAGTGACTTTATGAAACGTTAATGTTCATCATAATCGGACTGGAATAGATTCTTTAATATGGGTTTTATAATAATACACGTACACGCTCTGCACAATGGGATCGAATGAGATAGTTTTTAAATTGTACCGATTATTATAATGAATATAAACCTGAATTGTCTTTTATAATTTATTTGTCAATTTGTGGATACGGTATCTGGATGACTACGTTATAGGAATTCATGATTCACATGGATTCCTGGAACGTAACCATGAAACTTGAGTTGTTTATTGGTGCAAAATGTGATTATTGAAACAACTAAATTTATGTGTAGCTAAATTTAGAGAGTTATAAAATAAAAATAATGCTGTATATATTTTGAACCGGTTAGTAGTGGTGGTGGTAGTAATACAATTTTTTTCATAAATTTAGGTTTACCATTCACCTAAATCAGGTATAATTTAATTCAGGGATATATTGAAAAATATGAAAAAAATATGAAACCCCATATTTCCAAAGATATTGAAGATATAATTATAAAGAAATAGGTTTTTTATTATATATTTATTTAGTCGTAATGTAAGATTTGTATATATGGCAAATTTATTGCTATAATATCAATCGTTTCCAGTCAATGAAAGAAAGAAACATAATTATTTCATAAGTGAATTTTAAAAGATGACAAACAGTTTGGTAAAACCTCAAAATATACAGAATTAAATGCGCTTCTGACATCAAGGAAAATGATAATAGTGAGTTGAGTGTCATATACGTTATCAGAAACATTAATTAAAGCTGCAAAAGGATTAAGGAGTTCATGCTCATTAAAAAAAATTCTCTACATGGCCATGTATGACGCGCTCAAAAACTTTTAATAAAATATATGTAGGACATTTTTCAAATTTAAATGCCGCTAATAAAAACCATTTCGCAATTTGGAAATTGTTGATAGGTTTTTTTCCATAACTTTCAATAGGTGTTATCATATTTTCTTGAAGAGTAGAAAGCAAAAAAATTACTTTATTAAGGAATTCTTTTTATTATTCAGAACAATAAGCCGAATCAAAAGCGAAGGGATGTCGTAATGAAAAATACAACTGTATATGGCTAAATGTGTACGGAACGCTTCTTAGTTCTTCAAGCACATAACTGGTTTGTTATTTCATATTGTATCTTTAAAACCAGATTATGTGTGTTTATATATGTACTCTCATTATTTATTTATTCTTATCATATTATTTTATGAAATTTTTTATCTAATTCTAATCACAATATTTGGTACCAAGATTCTATCAGGAGGCACTGTTATTCAAGTGTCCTTGGAAATCTATTTATATCATTTCTAAGTATCATAACTTTCATTTTAACTGTAGAATTACTGTCTATCCTAATTTATCCCTGGTGAACAAACTGGCTTATTAAATTTGTCTATTTTATGAATTCTAATGTATCCCCTTAAGTAGCTCAGATTTTCTAATGATAACAATTTACTTTACTGGATACTGTCAGACCATTGTCAGTTACGAAAAGGAACGTACCAAATTTACTTGCAAAAATTACCTTTTTATTAGCAGGTTTTTGTTATATTATCTCCTGTGCCGCCAATATATGTTTTAATTTGAGTAATTAATTTTTATTTATTTTACTAAGTGTTTAAATAATTTATTTTAATATGTACTTACTGATCTTTATAACATTCTATATAAGTATTTTTAAGTTTGAGCGAAGAATATTTTAATTATCGAAAACGAAATTGTAATGCAAATTGTCTGTAAGGCCCTAACGGAATAGGACAAAAATATGAAAATAAAATAGTTGTGCATGTGTATGTATGGTCTACTTACACACAGTAGGTGTGCCTTTCCATGCTGCAACATAGCGTATAAAAGTTGAATCGGTTTACTGCGATACATCATGAAAACCACTGGTGCTAATATAATTGAATAGACAATTACGAAAAAAGGAGGTGTAGTAAAGTATGGAAGAAGATAAATAAGTTCAGTGGTTATTTTTTAAAGCATCTCCTTAAATACAATTTTCTTCACAAATATTTTATTTTCTGAAAATTATGATTGTATAACATTTGACCCATTTTAAAATTTTTTTTTCAGTTTACCAAATGTTTAAAATGATACAAAATACATATACGTGTTATAAAAACCTACAAGGTTCCTCATACGTTTTATTTAAAAATAGCAGATATTTTTATAATCAGTGAAACCTTTTGCTTCATTAATTTCATGACAATTAATAAAAAATGAAAGAAAAAGAATCAAAATTTTAACAAAAGTTGTCTCAAAGTAACTCCTTTTTTAACCCTAAATTAAATATTTTTCAAAATTGTTTTTCTACTCTGAACAACCTCATTGGAAAATTGAAAAAAATATCGTATAAATATATGGGCTAACTTTTGCTTGCGGCTCCCCCATATTATATTTAAATAGATCCCCTGCTCTCTCTTTTCATCTCATCTACATAGGCGAAAACTTCATCTGAGAAAATTCCCTGCAGGTTGAAATACGTAGATACCGCTAAATATACGCTAGGACAAATGGTTACCTTTATAGTTACTAAATTGTGAATAATAAACTTGTAATATATGGTGTCGAAAGCACTTTTGTGGCTAAATATATTTACTTGCCAAAAGTGATATTAATTTACATAAAGATTCAAAAGTTTTCACAATAAACATCTATGAATATGGTGTTCAACAATAAAGCAATTTCCGGCAGTAATACTTATGTTTATTATTAAAACACTTGTTGAGTATTACCTATTGACTATAGATATAGGCGGTGGTAAACTTTTCCTAGTTTTTATAGCGTCTTTTAATTTTTCATATACCAGCCTAACTTTTTCAGCGTTTATTCTTACTGCTCTGGCCCAGTAAACGATAGGGTGATTACATATAGTCTGTCTTTAATTTAACAAGTTTATTAAATTTATATAAAATTTTATTAAAATCCATTGGATCATTTAAGCGTGAAAGAGAGACCAAAAACAAATGAACAAAGTTTAATTTTTTACCTGCAGAGAGTTTTAATAAGTATGTTAAAATTTATAGCGAAAGTCTCTTTTAATATGATTATTGATATGTAACAATTCGCCTAAATCGTTAATTCAGATAAAGGTAACTGTATATATTGATACACTTTACAATTAAAAGCAAAGCTCCTTGTCTTTTTCTGTGTTTTTATAATTTACCTGCTGTCAAATTTCGCATTATCTAGGCCCTCGTCCCCGAGATACGAAATATTTTACTCCTTCTCTAAGTAATGTTCGGTTATTTTCATACATTCCACGAATGTCGTCACAAGGTTTTGCCACCCTGAGATCCTATCGGCTCCCTTTATTGTCCTTTATTTATAGATCATAACAAAAGCATTGTTCATCTAAACACGACCGGCTTTGTTGATGACAATAACATGGAGTACGTTACCTTTGTTTCTCCTACGGTTAATTGCTAGTGCTGTGGGTTACTTGGTTTGATATTTGATAATGTCATTATACAGGTAGCGCTATTACCTTATTTCCAACGTTATGTTAAGATATTTTAATTGTGATATAACGCTGTTCCTTTATTTTTTACGTCACTAATATTCTTTTCAACGGGGAAGGCAAGTATCATTTTGGTTATTAATCTTATTACTTTACTCTTATAACTGGATGTAATACAATTAATAACCTTTGTGTTTTTTAACAGCAATGGATTTGGAAATAAGTCTAAGCTTCCTTTTACACAAATACGTCAGTATATAAATATATCATCGAAATGTAGGTACGAAATTATACGAGTATTACTTAAAAAAGAGATATATATTTTGGACCACACGATAAAAATATGAGACAAATTTCTCAACGAAGAATTTTAAAACATTTTAATACCGTTTTGTAAAAGAACTAAATATACGACGGTTTAATTAGGAAACAGTGTCCTAACTGATTGCAAAAAATATAAAGAAACAAATACAAATGTATAGACAAACAATACATAACGTTATATTTCTAAGAAAGTAAATGTGCGAGCTACCGTTTTGAAAAGTATTAATAGAGTGTATTGTATTCACGCAATGAAGATTAATTCAGATACAATAATATTCGATATGAACACGAAAATATAAACAGAAAATATCTATAACTAATTAGTAAAAGTGAAGAGGAAAACTAATTAGACAGAGAAAAACTAAGTAGTAAAAACGAGTCAAATAATATTGCATTTATTTTTATTACGACTATAAAATAATTTTTATTTATCACGAAAGGAATGAATTTGATCTTATAATAAAAAAAATAAACTTATTTATTGACAATGTATAATAATAATATAAGCATACCGAATTTTGTTTTTAGTTTAGTATATTATCTGAGTCGGTAGTCGCCAGATTCAAATCCATTATGAATGACTTAAAGCAATTACATTAAGTCAATAAGAATGATCCAGTCGTTATGTTTGAAAATAAACTATGTTTCTCTACACACACGTGGCAAGGCGTGGCAGACGTAAGTCATCGTTTAATATATGTGAGATTACCGTGTTAAAAATAAGAATGAGGCTGTGGAAGAAAAATCCGTTGAGATTCAAGTCGTTGCGATTTATATGCGCGAAGACGTTGCACATTATATTGCGGTGGTAAAACGAACGTATATATCAACAATTATGTGTGAGTACTTACACATAAAGGAAAATAAATGTGATTCTGAGTTTTTTTCTGTGGAAAGCTCTGTAATTTTTGATAGAAAGATTTGTTACTTTTTATAGAAAAACTCTATTTTATATACATACATATATATATATATATATATGCTTTCAAACTATCTTTAAGCCGGGTAGCGTAAAACATTATAATGGCATTTCAATTATAATATACATCATACTCTTCTACCATGGCATAATTATTTTTCCCCTCTTTATATGATTTGATTTAATAATTGGATTCGCCCATGCCATTATTTTGGGTTTCGTAGGTGTTTTCAACAATATTTCTAAAAATATATAATGCAAAAATCTGAAAATAATCGTTTCAATTTCCTTATAACTTGCTCTTTCACTTGCTGTGACGTCATTTCACAAAATAAAAAAATCTATTACCTAATTTAACTACTAAATTTTATATCCGCATATTTAATGATTCTACTAAGCTTAATTTATCATTTCGCAGAATTAGAAATAAAAAATTCCTAAAAAAGTTGCGGTTTAATGCACTTAGGTAATAAAGTATTCAGTACAAAATTTTTCGTAACAATTAAACTATAAAATTAGCAATGATTATTTTAATAGAATCTTATGACAGAATAAGGAAACTATAGAAAATTAGACGCTACAACTATGCAGTAGTTATTCCTTTAAGTATATGTGTACTGAAAAACTGACTGTACTAAATTAATGATGAAATGCAAAATCTGCAGATAACAAACTTAAAAAGCACGAAAAGAACGAATTGTTAGACAGATGTTAATAAATCAAGTTAAATGGGTTACTGCCGGTGTCGTACGAATAGTGGACAAAATCAATTCAAATTATATTATGCATTCGCAATGATATCTGTCTAAATATTAGATGCTTTACACTTAATCATATAATTTTAATATATAATATAATATATAATAATAATAATATAATTATATAATACATAATAATAATAAATTAAGTATTTGACTTAAATTTTAACTTAATAAATATGTGATTAATCAATATCATATCATTTAGGAGGCAAGAGTAGAATGATTTTTCCTTCGTGTTCTTCATATAATTAGATTGACATCCACTATTTTGTTCAGCAGTACATCTCATTTCTCCACTTGAAACAGAGATTATAGATAAAACTATGACTATGGAAACGTTAACCTTATTCCCGTTTCATTTCGATACACTAAATTTAAACCATTCTTGATACACATGTTGCTTTTTCCGTAGAAAAATTAACCACCTTCCTAAATAAAAGTTGGGACCATGTCGATGCCCAAAACAGGAAATTATTTTTCAATACGTTTGAAACAATCGACATGTATCTCCTATTCACTTACGGATGACAGGCGTTTGTGTGTGCCTGTTCATGCATGCGTACGTGCGTACCTCTGGTCGTATATGCGGCCGTGCGTCCATCCATCCGCCGATGCGTGGATGCATGGAGGTGAAGTGATTACGTAAGTAAATGTAAAAGTCTTCCTTTTTCGACTTAATTTACGTTAACCTTCACATAAATGTGCCTTTTGATAAAGCTTTATTATAACCATGTTATTATTCATCTCAATAAATCGTCTTCCAATGTTATTATGGAAAACAACAATTTCTAATATCTATAATTTCCGAACTCTGAACTATATTAAACCCTTTTTTAATTTTATACGAATATTTAAAAAAGTTGGACACCGTAAGATATGTGGATTAATAAGATATACAAATATGCCAAATTTCAAGTTTTTTTCAAGTCGTATTGTTTCTGAAATAATCTGCTACGAATATGGAAAAATTATGTATATTTTAAATTTATCTTTTAGAAGTTTAAAAATCGCTCATCTTTAAAGAAGTGTGACATCTATAATAGAACCATCGCTATAGTTTTCCTATCACCTTTGTGTGGCAAAAATACTGTACCTTACAGACGGTTTTATTTATGTTAATTTTGTTGTTTTGTTCACTTTATTATGATAAATATATTTCTATATGTTTATCTCTTTTTAACCTGCTTATTAAGTTTGAGTTGCTCTAGCTGCCATGTCATCTCGCAAGTGACATGCGTGCTTGAGAAGTTAAATTAACACAAATTTTACAATCATTTTTACAAGCGTTTTTAACGTAACCTAAAAATATAAGATCTTCATTCTTGACGTACCAAAATTCTGAAAACAAACACCAATCAAGCTTAAGTCAACGCAGACATTTTGTTATAAAAACACACTGTTGATACATACAAAGGAAGTCACATGGAATAAATTGATAAAGTACTTTAATAGATTAAAGAATAAATCTGTCTCAAATAGATATTAAAATACTTTCAAATATCTAGATTTTTTCGACGAACCACCACATAGTTTTAAATTTGTACTACCAATTTAAAACCATATCATGAGTTAGTTTGTAACCCATGACATAGTTTTAAGTTTTAATTTGGTGCCTCTTTCTAAGTGCATAGTAGCTGCAAGGTCTTTCCAGACATTGGCTAGAAACAGAACTCTTCTAATTAGCTCCCACATAATAGTTCTGAATCTGATAGCTTGAATTGACGACACGCATGTTTGTTTACTCTCTTTTTGCATTATTCATCAAATAACTGACAATTAAAGTTTGGAAACCTAAACTAAGAAATAGAATTATGCCAATTTACTTACACGCACAAATGTTGGACGAATAAGCAACTTAATTTGTATTGAAGAAGTTTGCTGGCAGCTAGCTGCTGAGGTTGAAAATTTTGAGTAATAAGAAATACACTTACATAAAATAGCAATTAAGCTAGAGACATCATCCTTCTTTAGTAAAGAAGTGACAACTAAATTTTTGATATCAGGCTCAGGAATAGGACTATGCTAATCTAATTAGAGGCACAAATGTTAGACAGAGAAATAACTTAGTTTGCATTGAAGAAGTTTACTGACAGCAAATAGATGAGATTTTAAACTTTCAATAATGAAATAAATACTGAAGCATTTGCGTTAGTGACATAATTCTTCGGTTTTACGTTGTTTTATATGATTTACGTTCATGGTAAAATATCGTGAAAAACTCATTTTTTTCACTGGTTAGAGTAGAATCACATATTACATCTAAAAAGCTGAAAATTTCAAAGTATTTTTATTATTTTACTTGTACCATTGCACATAAGAAGATCTAACATGATTTATTAAGAACCAAGTTGTTATTAATTCATCTTTCTATTGAGTATGTACATCAAACAAATACAAAATATTGTATATTTACTCTTTATTTCAAATAAAATATAAATATTTGCTGCATAAGTTGTTTCAGTATTTAGCCATATTTTTTACATTACCATCGTAATTGTTAATTTAGAAAGTACGATGAAACTATTTTCGGCTAAATTCAAATTACTTTAGTTTAAATTATAATAAATTTGGAATCCAAAATGTTACCTTCAATTTAAACTAAATTAAAAAAAATATTCAAAAAATAAAATAAAATAATTTGTGGTACAACTTGAATTATATGATATTTTCCCATTGAATACCCTTGAAGTCCATAAGTCTGAACTTACGCCGTGCACCGTGCGCCTCTCCATTCAGATCTAGTTGCTATGTTATCAACACTGAATCTCCACCGGTCTCGCTGGAGTTCCACAACTACTCACCTGTGTTTATCTAATTAATGATAACAAAATATTTGTTCATCGTGTTTCAAATGTTTCAACTTGGTGTTAGAAGAAAACAATCTTCAACCAGTTCATATTGCCAGTGATGATATACGGAAGTGAAACGTGGTCTCTTATTGAAGGACTTCTTCTCTGTAGGAACCACGTTATTGAACCTGGTAAATAGATTTCAAGTCACTCAGTTAACTGTGGTAGGAGCTATGTTCCGGTTTCTCAGGAACTAAGATTCATAGGAAAACGTAACCAGCCAGCTTATCTGTGAATATATAAAACATATTTCGTGGTGTTTCATGATTACTATGACCTTAGTGTCAAAAAGGTGTATGCTATTTTGGTCATTACTGCTCCCATCGCTCCCTCGTTCTACTCCCAATCTGATTACGTCAATACGCCTGGATTAAATTGTCAAATATATCTCAATATTCATTCATACATATGGTTAAATACGTCCACGGTTGGGATAATTATTGAAGTGAAAATTTCTTTACCTCACTTGTGCATTTTGCGCATCGGCGCACTTTTTGTAAGGCTCGGGTTGGTGACGCTGAGCCACCAGCTTCGTGTCAGTGACGCTTAATCGAGTAAATTCGGCTCTCAACGGCATTTACTTCTTTTTAGACGTACGAAGTATATTATATTAAAATATCAAGTGAACTATGTTTTAAGCGCACCATGCGCACTTTTTGATTAATATTTTATATGAGAGTAGTTTAATATAATATGCGTACCTTATTGCATTTTAAAATAAGTTGTTTTTATTTCTAACTTGTGAGCATAAGCACACACCAGAAGTGTTGTTGTTTTTCGTCTTATGAATGTAAATATATATATATATATATATATATATATATATATATATATATATATTTATATTAATATTGTTACACAATATAATAATGACAAATGTTCTTAGTATCGATAAAGATCATTTATTAAATTAAAATACTTGTATTTCCTTCATTAAATTTCTGTAAAGATGCAAAGACATCGGAAAACATGGCGTTTTTACGAAAAATTCTACGGCTCGGTCACGACTATTTCGTTTTTTTCACAACTGTTTTGCCTGTATGCCAAAATGACATTGTTAATGTTCCAGTTTTACCAAAGATACGTTAAAACCATTACAAATGATTTCCTATCAACAAGAAACTCATAAAAATCATTGTTACAGCGAATCTATCAACAAGTTTACTGCAGTTGGTAATCATAGAATATATGATTATTCAGTTGGGTCTCTCAAGTTCTACATTAAGATTTTCAATTATATTATGCCTCACAACAGTCACGTTTCGTACATAAGAGCTATTGCATAAGTCTAATATTAGATATTTACCCAACAATCGAACATACGATTATTACGTTTCACATTAACTAAATCCCTTCACGCGTGCAATATAACATTTTTTGCTCGGAGCTCATTTCTCGAGATTTCAGTATTTTGCATATTGCCATACCTCCTCACACGCGCTGCTTTAAATTTGTCTCGCCTTACGTTTCCGTTATTTTTCTCGTCCTTTATTCTGTAGTCGTAACAAAGATGCTGTTTTTAACACTAAATACATGAACAATTTGATTGAAAATAATAACATGTTTTGCCGTTTACCTTTGTTTCAAATCATATAAGAACTCGGGAGACCTCAATAAATGTGACTCATTTGGCCATAAATCTTTCGTTTAATTGTTTTCTATAACATGTCTTTTTAAATTTTTTTTAACGATAGGAAAGTTTTTATTCTATTACCATTTATTCCTCGCAACATATCTTCTCATAAAATAAGATATATACTTTCTTTCTGCTAGTTTATTTGCTCTTCAAAAATATGGAAATGGAGCATTCCATTCCATTCTTTGCACACTTTAGCAAAGCAACCAAAAGCAAATTCGGCTTCCCGGGTGTTGCCTGTCATATATATTGTTTTATGAATGTATACTAATTGCTGTCAATTATTACTTCCTGGATATAACCCTCGAGCCGAAGTCACAATAGGTTATTCATATATAAACACAAGCTGGCAGGTTAAGCTTAGCTGCATTTGAAGTTAGAAAAATTAAGCAGTTGGCAGATGAGGCGACGACCAATCACGTTATTTCATTTATTTGTTGTGTTCCATGGTATTATGCTGTGGAGCATTTCTGCTGATATAAAAACTAATTTTATTCTACAAAAGAGAACAGTGCAAGGCATCTGTTACATCAATTCTCGAAAATCTAACTATTCGTTTTAAGGAGGCAAATGTTTTGAGTTTGCTGTCATTTTACATCTCTGAAAACCTATGCTATATTAAAAATAATCCAAGCTGTGTTGTGGAAAGGTGTGATTTCTGCCCTTAATGAAACAATCGAGCATGTTATTAATTATACTAAATTTAGATTACAAATAACAAATAAGTCTATCCTAGGTAATGGTGTCCACTTTTTTAACAAAATACCTGACAAAATTTTAAACCTTCTCATAGAATAAAAAATTAAAAACTTAAGAGGTTTTTCATATTTCCTGAATTAAGTGTAGGGAGTCTCTTTGGATGAGGATTTTCAGGTTATTCAAAATCCCCTTTTTTGAATTTTTGGGACAATTTTTTGGCGGTTTTTATTATTTTTAATGCAGGGAGTTATCTATACTTTTGATTGGGAAATATACTAGCAGAAACAGGATATATTCATCATGATGTAAAAAGATAGCAAAAAATAAATTATAATACAACAAAAACGTTCCTTATCTTAAAAAAGTACAAAAAAAGGTTACCCAAAATATATATATCTCAAGTACTTACGTGATTTGAAACAAATTTTGATATTTATTTGATAATTTTATATCGTTCCTTTAACGTTGAAAAGAGGATCTCCTAATTCCTTTTACGTTGAAATATGGATCGAAACTGTAAACAGCAAAACTTAAAGATATTATTATTAATAAAGTCGGTCCTATATTTCTGAACAGTGTCTTTCTTACTACCATCAAATAAAGTAGGAGAGAAATAACGAGGAGGTGAGGTGAGATAATTTTAAAACAGCCTCTGTGAGGAGATACAGCAATACATAAGATATTGATATAAGCACAAGCTCCGAGGATAAAATTTCATTTCACATGTGAAGGGTTTTGTTAAAATGAAATGTAAAAGGTACGAGGAGACAGAAGACGGCGCAGTGTTCTTATTCTTAGCTGATGCACGAGTGTTTCATCTATCGTTGTGCACATATTGCTCATTACTTTGTTTACTTTTAACCCTAAACGGAATCCATAAAACTAGGGAACTCTTTGTCTTTTTCGCGGAGTTTCTTTGCAATAGATATTTGTGAAACTCCCGTAAAATAACAGAAATCGTCGAGAAATCTGAAAAGTTTATCAGTTGCAAACCGAATTCTTTTCCAATTCTCTAATTATCCTAAATACTTTGATATAAGTCCTTGAATTTAAATTTTTATAACATTTTAATATTCGAAAAATTCCTCAGTTTAAATGATCCATAGCCGTCTAGGTTGTCTCCGTGTTCGTTTCTCACTTTCTTTTTACTTGTAAACATTTTCGTCGCTTTTCCTCATCCTAGCTATCAATATGACAAAACTATTGCAATACCTCATATTTTGTCTCTAATATCAATATTTTACCACATTCTAGTTTAAGATCTGTATATTTAATTAAATTTTGTAAATTGTTTGTACACAAATTGTTTGTACATAAATTGTTTGTACGTTCATCAATTATCTGATTTCAACTGCACTATATTTATTTTCTTCTTTTTTTTATATCACTAAATACTTCATGATGTATATAAATTTGGGTGCTGTATATGCATTGAGTTTATAATGATTTAGCTCAAAAGTTATTTGGACCAACTTTTTTCCAAAAAAGTTGAACTGAGAAAAATTGTGAAATTATGAAAATACGAGTACTTAGATGGATCTTTCCTGGTAAAATATAAATTCCAAATGTAAATAAATTTTCAAAATACTGCTACTACAATTAATTTTCGTAATCGGTGCAAAGTTGGCCTTTCTTTTTCTCTCTCATGTATACGTACACCCACACACACACATACACACATAGACACAGATGAATAGTGCGTATCGACTCCATAGTAAGTATCGACTCCGAAAATATTTGTCTAAAAATTTTACAAATTTAATAATGTCCTGAAACGATTCTGTACCGGAAACATTCAAACTAAGCTATCGTTTATTTTCTTTATTATATAATTTTCAACGTTTTTCGTATTCGATGGTTTTTTGAAATCAGTTAAATTTTTTTGCTGAATTTTGTTTATTTCAAATAAATTCAATTTCAATAATGACCCATTTAATGAAATCGGAACAGTCGTTTTGCAGCATATGTATACACAAACACAGACACACACACACACATACACACATGCAAAAACACACGCGCACGCGAACGTGCACTCCCAACCGTTTGCGAGCGCGCACACGCAACACGCGCACACACACACACATACACATACACATGGATATACAAATCATATTCTCTTTCCAGCATCACCATAATCAATACTTCATATTTATATCTATCTGTAAAATCTATATATCTGCCTGCAAATATCCTAGTTACTTTAAGCGTTTGTATTATTTGCACTTAGGTTCCTTCTTGTAAAACCTTCCTGCTAATATTCTATTTGCTTTATGTGATTATACATACGTGTATATACTTACAACCCTACTTAATTACGTACTTATGAATTTGTCACTTCATAAATTTGTGTTTATGCCTATATTTGCTTATTTTATCTATCTTCCTGCCAATATCTTAATTGCTACATGCCTTTGTAAGTACTTTTATATACTTCCCTATCTATTTATTTTATTATTTTCTTGCTTATGTCAAGACAAGTGATATGAGCTAAAATTCGATAAAGTAAAGTAACTTCAATGAAGAGATCCTTTCACACCTAATGGTGGAGCCATTAGGAGTGAAAGGACCCTTCATGTATCCTGACTGACTGCCAAGAAGTAGATTTATGCTATCCTTATTATTAATTATCTTTAGACTTATATTCGGAACTCAATCACGACACTTGTCCTATACATGATTGATATATTTTCAATCCCCATGGTCAATTCTTACCATTTTTTTGTCGGACCATATTATCCAAACAAAATAAAAAATCACCCAAATTGTTTCAAACATACACGAAAATATAGAGTCAAATTAAGAACCTCCTCGTTTTTTGAAGTCGGTTAAAATATGGTTAAAGTAAAATTTTATTAAAGCGCCTAAGCTTTAAATAAATATCAAATATCTTGTCACGATCAAGTCTAAGCGCCCAATATTAATACTTTGATAAGAGCTCTCCCATTTCTGCAAGTCATATTTGGTCATGATAGTACTTCTGTGTAACATTTCTTGACAATATCTAACCTAATGGCGTCAGTGTTGAGTCATGCAACCATTGTTCTCTACAACCTTTTTTCAATTGAATGTGGTAATAATCCGTATTAGCATTGTCAGCGTTGATATTACATACGAATATGTATGTGTATATATGTATATATATATATATATATATATATATATATATATATATATATATATATATATATGTAAGTTAATAAAAAGTTAAAAAGTTGGAGATGGCGGGTTTATAGGTTGGCAACTTATAAACCGGCATCTCTGTAGACAGACATTTTACATGTAGTCAATAAAGTCAATTGTTAATTATATATATAAGCACCGTCGGTATCTAGTACTTGCCAACGTGTAGACAGAGCTAAAGTTCCGTCCTGGTAGACATTTTTGAGTCTTTGACTGAAAAACGGGTGAAGTTCGATTTTGATACGACTTTCGTTTTTATCACATAAATATTACAGAGAGTGAAACAGATGGTAATGAGATGACGAAGACCTGGAGAGTACAGTGGGTGAAGTAGCATATTCCATCCAAGTGAAAGTAGTTTTACACACGTTTCTTTTTCTACGTGTGGTTGAGCATTGTCATGTAAAAATAAAGTTTGCTTTGATTTGATGGAAGTTTAGCGGTGACTTTACTCAATTCTTCACAAAAAAATTAGCTGTAATTGTACTGGTATCTTGAAAAAATTCCTAATTAATAACTCGACGAGTAACTCCATTAACACCTTGCATTTAAAAGTATATTTTGTTCAATATTATATTTTGGTCTAGGTACATCTTTTTGTATAACTCCTAGCTGTTGGCATTTAAGTTAAAAATTAACATGAGCCACCCATTGCACATCTCCCGTTATCAGATACTTTAGCCTCTTGGTGGTACGATGGAAACTCAGTAGCAACAAGCATACATTAGCTCTCCTTTGAAATTGAAAGTTTGTTAACTCATGTGGTAGCCAAACGGAATATTCCCACTTCTTTTTCAAAGAATGAAGTTGGTTTTCCCTTGCAGTATAAGAACAGAAAAATACTTCTGCCAAATAAGGAGAACTTAACCTGGGATCTGTTTCAATAAGGCTTCTAAATTTTTCTAAATAAATTGTAGGAGGTAGCTTTAGATGAAGTTTAACGGATAGGCCAAAATTTTACTTCTTTAAGTCTTTGGAACCAAAGCTTGACTTTGTCTTAAAAGAGCAAAGCTGCGTTCCATTTTTGTGTATATATATATACGATGTTTTGCTGGTTTTTCGCCCTAAATAACATTCATGGAGAAAGAGTCTTCTAAGTTTACCTCGATATACTTCCATTTTTAATCTATCCTTTATTCGCAATTGTATACTGAATCGAAGTTCGAATGCTACACTCCATATATATCCTACAAGACACATCCAGAAGTCGGTCGAAATAAGTGACCGGATTATAAGTAATATATATATATATATATATATATATATATATATATATATATATATAAATTTATATATGCACTCACATATATATATCATAATATTTCAGGATTGGCTTATTTGCACTATATTTTGAACTGATTTTTAAAAAAAGACAGTGCTCAATTCAGCTGATTTTTTGGTCTTTCTTATCTCTTATCATTAAGTAAATAACAGGTACGCATAAAGGCATGTAGTAATTTTTTTTGTGTACTGATACTTACAGCCCTTATCAATCCAGTTGGATGATTTTTTTGTCTTTAATTGGGTATATCAGAAGGGTTCCATGAAAACTTGGTTAGAATTTTTTTGAAGATAGGCCGTATAATATCTCAATAATGAACAGCATATGTGTCGTCATCGAATTTGGGTGATATAAGTACAATAATAATTTCTCTAGAATTTTGGCATAACTAAGAGTGATTTATATTGTTCCTTTGGAAAATAAGATCAGCCTGTGCCGCGTGAAATATTGCACTCATTTGTATGAGTGGGTGTTTATGTTCGTGAGAGAGAAAGAGAAGCGTCGGCTTGGCACCGATTTCAAATATCTCTAGCAATAATAGTACATTGCACATTTATTTATGTTCAGAAACGATATTTTACAGCATAAATTTCAACTAAGTACTCGCAACATCATTATTTTATACTTTTTGGGGTTCTTAGTAACTAAGAAGTTACTGATTATTTGAAGTAGATCCCGTTTTTTTTTAATAACAACTCGAGCTTATACTACAGAAGTAATAATAACTCGGTTAATTTAAAAGTTCGTAATTAACATTTATTATTTGGAAAGAGGAGATTTTCCTCTAAAAATTATATAATTTTCAGTTTTTATTTTAATTTATATTATGATGAAAGTTGTTTTTAAAATATGACATGCGACTTGTCCGAATATAAGTCTGTTGATTTTGGCTACTTGCCCAATAGTTGATATTTCTAAAAATTAAAGATAAATTCTAAATTCGTACGGGATGACAAACTTTTTATTTTTTTAATATTTGACTAAAAGTGTGCTTGATGACCATGTGTTTCATTAATTTTTGTTTGATTACTTGTACTAAATAACTTGTGTCATCGCATTAATTCGTTAAATAATCGTGAGAAAAAAAAATGAATATTGAAATTTTATTAATAAAAGAAAAAGAAAATGCAGATAGTGCACTTTTAGTTTTATCAGCAATCTTTATATTCACTGTAAGTAAAGAAATTTATTACAATATTGATCATCATGAACTGGAAATAATTTTAATAGTTTACGGCACATTACTTTCTTTTAAAGAATTTTGTTTTTTTTTTAATTTAGTTCTGCTCTAGTCAAGGAGTGACTCCATATTGGTATAGAAAAAAGATTCTTTCTTCTCGCCCTTCATGTATAGGAATCTTAAAAATTGCATTCATGATAAAAAAATAGTCTTTTACAACGAGCTCAAATTTAAGAGCCTTGACGAAGATTAACTTAAGATTTTGACGTATTGCTTCAAACGTGTGCCTTGGTTGGAACATTCGATATAAATTATCACATGTAAGAAATAATTTATACACTATGTAAAAGAATTACACCTATGGAAATTGATCGTTGAGTTTTCCCTTTAGTCATTATAAATTATAATTTAAAGAAAATCTTGGTCTCATCTCTCCGTTTGTTTAAGATACGTGCTAGTATTTACACTATTTAAAGAAGAGTATTATTTAAAGTACAGGAAAAATTTAGGTTTCTATGGTCAAAGTATCTTGCAGTAAAATTTAATAAAATATGTAAATGAATAAAATTATATATATTGATTACATTCTATTGTTTTATTACACTATGCTTAACCTTTGCAATCCCTTGATGTAAGGCAATTTTTGGACCACTTAAAGGACTCTATGAGAGGCAGAGGTTTATATTCCAGGTCATCGTAGAAATAATATAATTTGATATTGTTGATTTCATATAATTGCATTATTTTTTTATCATTTTTTTTTATTCTAAAAAAATATCAAGAGTAATCAACGAAATAAAGGTGAACCTACACATGTACATATATACGCAGGGATATTTGAACAATTCGTGTTTTTTACTATTCTAGTGATTTGTAAATAATTTGCATTACAACTACGAATTCGTTTTCTTTTTTTACGATTGAGATATTTTCTTTGCTCGAAAGAAAAACGTAAGCGAGCGTTACCGATATTATATATCGCCAACAAAATTCGATCATTTTTGTATTTCATATTAAACAGTCGTACTTTTCTACTTTGGTGATATCAAAAAAGCTACTGAAGAGCCATAAACATTCCGTCCTTTTGTGCTAACACGTGACAGGAAGTCAGTTACAGGGGAAAGTTTTAAGCGAACTGACGTTATTTGTTTATCCATTCTTCACATTTAAAGAACATACTCGTAACGTAATCGGTTAAGGTTATTTTGCCTTTTACCCTTATGACATAATTTGTAAAGTTGCTTAAATTGAACTATATATTGTATTCTATATTATCGATACAATTAATAAAACTGAGAGTCGATTTGAATCTAGTTTTAGTAGAAATATATTTATTTTAGTATTATATTACCGTTTCTCAATTCCCATCAAAGGACATTTTGAGTGGGTTTTGAATTAATTATAATACAGCGGTTTCCCATAAAGGTTCCTTTTTTTTGGAAGCAGTTCTTGTTACTTTTCTAGTATTTCCTTGTCTAAATACTTTATTTCTCATTATTAAGAACACTTGTAAAACAAGAGATTATTAATATGTAGGTAGTGTTAAAATATTACATATATAAAATGCGACAATCCAAGTATTATGCATTATGTCAAATTACCAATATATTTGCAAATGTTTCCTGTGGTGCAATTTATATAGGCAGTGGTGCAATTTACTTCACCAGATGTTTAATTTGTTCCAAAATATGACATTTAAGCTAATTTTTTTCTATCTGTTTACATTTATGTTAAATGATCTATAATTTGATATTTTGTAGTTAATTTATCTAACGAGATTTAATTTGTATACTTTACTTCACTAATGCGCTCAATATATACTTCCTATTAAGTTAAAATCGATCCAATGTCTGTAGTTCTCCGCTATATGATGTAAAAAAGTTAATAATTATACAATTCAATAAAACACGTGCAAACGAATTAAATCCTAACTGAACAGAATATGTATAATGACAGATCCAAGAAAATCACCACATAAAAATATAACGATGAAAAACAATTTTCGCAAGTTTCCTATCTAAGGAAAACAGACGATAATCTGTGACGTCATTTAACGAGGAGTGTCTATAAATTTTGTCATTGGGTTATCTGAGCGATCTGAGGGAAAAATATATGAAACTAAATGCAGTAAAACTTTAATGTTTTTAAAACAAAAAAAGAAATTGGCACTTTGGATCTACTGTATTCATAAAATAGATGAAACAATGTATCTAGCCAGTTTGTTTACCAGTTTGGAATTAATAATGATTCTACCGATAAAATAAAAATAATTATTTTTAGAAATATGACAAAAAGGCAAAGAAAAACACGGGAAAAACAGTATTTATTAGTTGAGTCTTCAGATTCAACCAATAAATACTGTTTGAGATTCATAGTTTTCATTAAATTATATGATATGAATACAGAAATCTCACATCACTTCATCTTTAATTTGGCTTATTTTTCTGAATGACGAAAGAAAGAGAAGACAATCAATATTTTAATTTTTTTAATAAATTCATGTTTTTGGCTTTTTCTTCACAAAAATTGTATTGAATCACATCTATTGAAAATTGGTGACAACATTTGTCAACACTTTAAGGCTGATATTTTATATTCAGAAAGGTTCTTCTTATAGTTTTTAAAATTTTATCTTGTTGGGAGTAGCAGACTTTTTGGTAACAAAGGTACTAAAATAGTATGGTTACAAAGAGTTAACTTTTGAAATTTAGAATTTAGAGGCGATTTTCGCGGGAACGGTGGATTTTTCCAACAGCATTAAAATATTTTATGTTTAGGACGATGAAAGAAATCAGCCCTATTAAGAAATGTCATAGAAAAGACTACAAACTATGTAAATAATTCAGGATGTATAGTATTTTTATTTAAATATTTACTAATAAATATTTACTATAATTTTATATAAATTTCACCATCATTTATATTGCCTAGCATATCTTTCACAGGCGTAAAAAAACGGCGAACATTTTTACAGTTTACTTTATTAACACTGCCTTTTTCATAATTTTGACTTGACAAATGATTTTATTTGGTAAGAGAGATGAGGGAAGGGGACCTAAAAATACCCTTTTATAAATCCTTAAAACTTTCTCTTTCATTTGATATTTTAATTTAATAAATGATAATAATAATTTTAAATTTTTATTGACATATGAGATTTTAAAAAAATTACATTACATCATAATTAATAAACTTATGCATACACAATAAAATGTTGAAGATAAAGGTGGCACAGCAAAAAAATCATCCAAAACTATTAAAAAACACAATTGTTCCTACGGAATTTATATTTTTTGATTACAAACTCTTAATAATACCTTCCGAATAAGTGACTGCTGATTTAATAGGCAGAATTAGCAAATGTCGACAATACTGGGAAGGAAATATCTTAAATGTAATGCTTCAATCCAGTTAAAAGTGATTACATTCCATACATAAATCCAGTGATTACCATTTTTCCATTTCCATTCACATTCTGATTAATATGGTACAAAAACCGTGTATTGAACGCACTTTCGGCAAAATACCAGCTTGGTTCGAAATGAACGACGTAATTTAATGTAGCATTTATGACGGGAATTGTAGGAATACCTTATACTCGATAAAATGAAAGAGCGCGGATAGTTTAAATATTTTTAATATAAACCTGCAAAGTACAAATAGAACTCGCCCCGCGAGGGTTTTGTATGCATTTAGACATCTGTTGACATTTAAGGGGACATAACATTTGTAAAAAAACATTTTTATTTAAACCATTATATCATGATTGTTTCATATTAAAAAGAATTTGACGTAAAAATTTATCGGACGTGATTATTGGACTTGTTATATAAAAAGAAAAAGAATTTGACGGTTGTTTAGAGTAGTCAACGTTTTGACGGAACTTAATTATGATGAAATCAAACATTTTTAAGACCGATATATTTTTAACTGTATACTTGTTATAAGTTATTAAACAACTTTTCTCACTTATACTGGCGTTAGTAAAGTTAAATATGACACGGTTGTTGAGCATCAAAGAAAAGTACAGTCTATGAAACCGAAAACCTATTTATTGTAGAAGGGAAGCGTTTTTTATTTACTTTATTTCATTCGATTTCTTAAAAACACTAAACTTAATAAGGAAGCCATTACCAAACTGACACAAATAGAATTTGATATCAGTTTGGTAAAGGCTGCAAGAAAATGTTTGCTGCAGGAATTGGAAATTTCAGCGAATAAACATTAAAGTTATACCGGCGGAAAAGGATTAAAAATATCTACAAAAAAACTATGAATATAACTGTCCTGAAATAATTTTATGAGGGTGACTCAAGTATGAATTATCGTTCAATATCTTAGATTTAATATAATGGAACAAAATAAAAAGTTTTCAAAGAGAACCCTTATACGTGAATTCAAAATAATTTCAGCTAAAATATTTCTGTGACGGGAGGTCAAACAGTTCGTAAAATTAGAATTGTAGATGAAATAAAGAAATAAGCTATTTTTATACCAGCACATTCTTTAGATTTCGTCCCCTAAAATTTAGTTTTGTTTTTCTCCTCAAAAGGAGCTGAAATATTATCTTTCACCTCTTTGTAACCACTATTCCTACTATAACCATCCGAGTTGTCTCAGGGCCCCTCCTGGGACCGTGAAATTTCTTTCCTCTAATTCTTATTGCAATGGAATCGAACGATGCCTTGATTTGCAGCAACAACACGTCTTTCTCCATTGACGCTATATTTTTTTCCTTAATCAATAATTAAAATCAAAATATTAGAGAAATAAATTTTCCAACCTTAAATTGTTGGGACAATACACTCTTCTTACACCATGACATCGAGTTCTATTTTTATTCAAGTTTGAAACAATAAACTTAAGGTTCAATATCTCAGTTCAATGTTATATTACGTAATACATTTCAATTATAGTGACACTCTTTTCGATTAATCCTTTAATCAGTATTAATCCATAATTGAACCCAAAAAAATTTAGCAATAAATTTTCCAGTCTTAACTTTTTGTAGCGATTGACCCTTCTTCCAACATTGCAGAGTCCTATTTAGATTCAAGGTTGAAACAATAAATTCATAGTTCAAGTTTGGTTACCTAGTTACTTCCATCTCACTCAACAAGGTTGAGGACTCACTGCTTAAGAAATTTATTTATTAAATTAGGGTAGATCGTGTTCTATAATCTATTGTTAAATCATAGCTCGTAAATTAATAATATCAAAGATGTGACATTTAATACAGCAAACCGATGAAGAGTATTTTAATTATATAGTATTAGTCGAGAAGAACTACCCCTCTTCTTCGCTTCTTTTTCATTCTGCGAACTTTTTGATATTTTCTCGTAAGGAAAAGAAAAAAAAACAATTTTAATGAGGTTTACCCGCAAACAGTAGTGTACGTGGAGTTACGAGACACAAACAGTAGTGTAAAAATGAACATTAAAAAAATAATTACCCCTTCTGTATTGAGACTGCAAAAAAATGAAGAAAAAAGGTTCAAGGTGATCATTCAGCACAAATTATCAAAAATTTTGAACTTAGTCCCACAATGAATTGTTGCGAAAAATCCCTTATTATGTTAATAATTAACGACAGAATTTTAACCACGAATACCCACAATATTCGGTATCAGTTACAGAATTCTAGAAAAATATTTAAAAAATCCGGAAAAAGAAAATAAAATATTGATCTTTGATAGGAAATATTCGGTAAGATCTTAATGGAAGGTTGCAATATATTTTACGTTTCAGGACTTTTAAATTATTTCTGTATCACATAACGGATACCCGTCACCTCTTTATGATTAATTGAATATTCTATTTAACTTACAGGTTTTCTATGAGTGTTCGGTCTTATTTCCCGGTTATTAGGTGGGATAAAGGTAATATAGATTGACTACAAAGAAATTATTTAGTGCACTTAATAAAGTTTGTGGCTTGTTAGTAGAACTGACGTTACGAGGATTTCCGACATACTTGGGTGTACTCGTATATATAATTATTAAAGTAAGGTATATAAAATTCTTATATATATATATATATATATATATATATATATATATGTAATTAAAGGTATACAGTATTTCTTCTATACTAATTATATTCTTTAACAAATCGTTCATAGGGGTAAAAATATCATGAACTTCAGTAAAACTGTGGTATTTAGAATTATCCCTATAGTTATCGGGTAAACTTCAAGTAAACTTCTTGAAATGTAGTTTTTTCTTGCAATATATAAAAAGAACTGGAACAAGATATATTTTTGTGAATATTTTCAGCAATATTTCTAAAACTATTTTACAGATAATTCATAAACAAGTAGTTTAGAATCCATTATAAATTTTTTAAGTTTTAGATTTAAGCTGAGAGAATTTTGTTTTCTTTTTTTGCTCTTTACAGTTTGGAACCCTTATACTTATATTCTATATATACCCTTAAATCCAGTTGTGATATACTATATTTAAAACTCGGTTTTCTCTAATGACTAATTTTTAATAATAAAAAAGAAGGATCACAGGATTTGGAATTTAGATATTAAAGCTCTGTATACAGGATTTATTTAACAATTTCTCGTAACAATTAAACTATAAAATTAATAATGATGAATTTAGTATAATTAGCAGATAGATAAAGAAAAATGAAGTATCAAACCTGTGTAATACCTTTTTCTCTATGTACACAAATACTGAAATACCGATTGTGACAGTAAGTAGGTACATAACGAATTATTAGAGAGAAGTTAATAAATCAAGTTAAATGAGTCATTGCCCGTAACAGATAAATGGTGAACAAAGCGAAACCAAAATACATTATGCAGTTGCAATGCAATCTGATTCAATATCAAACGGTTTACGGTTAATAAGTTTAATAATAATAAATAATTCATGCTAGGTAAATTCTCATTAATAAATATATACTTCATCAATATGGTATTGATTAGCAGGCTGGAATTAATTAATTTACCCTGTGTGTTCTTAAATAATTGGATGAACTATTTTGTATGCAAGTTTGAATCGTTAACTCTTCATTTTTCCGTGCAAAAATATTTCTTAATCAATTTAGGTGGCACTGCATGTTTTGATTTCTTGGTTTTAGTTTCTGAATATAACCACGCTGGCGAAGCAGTGGATAAAAGCTAGTAATTAAAGGAAGGCAAAAAATCATCCCCCTTATTTCCAAAATTATTCAACTAAATAACCAAAATGAAACAGGGTATTTCGAAATTTTAAGAAAACTATAACAATGTTTCTAAATTTCATATTTTTTATATTTACACGATAATATACATGTCGCCCCTACTTAATTAAATTAGAAATAATTAAATATTTTATTCACCAAGAAGTCCTTCCTGATGTTGATTTATGACAAACAAATTAATTTAATTCTAAATATGATCCGTATATATTTACGGTGCCTTCGATGCGTGAGCCATACGGCCAGTTTTACGCAATAATAGTATTATGGGGACAATTTAAATTATTTCCATTATCTTGCGTCAACAATTTCAATTAATAAGTAACCATAGTTTGAACATGTTTCAATACGCACTTAGCTTTATTGGTTGCAATTTTAGGCCATTTATAGTCTAGAGGTAATATTGTACTATTTTTTTTTAAATAATATTATCTAATAAAATTCTCGTCAGTGTGTAGTAAGTAATTAAAATATTTTGAGGTCCACTAAAAACTGGTTAATTACATTCCTTTTTTAGTAATAAAATGAAAATATTGCTCTTTTAGCAATAAGCTTTTTTATTGCAATTGAGGTGAAATAAATAAATACATTTTTGGTTAAGTGCGTATCGAAACTGGTGTAAAGTGTGTGCAAGTCAATCGAATTAATTGTACTGAAAGTTTTAATCAGATCCTAATTTTCCTTACCATGATAAATATGTGGTTGAAAAAATTAGACAAATTTACGGTGTGTAGTGTGCCATACTTTACATCATTTTAAAATCTATTAAGAATTGTCGACTGCTGCCCGACAACTCGCTCTCTCGGCGATCAAATCATAACTAGTTAGCTATGATTTGATCGGCTTTGTCTCCCAGCCTAATTAGGCTGGGAGACAAAGCCGAGCGACAGAAAAAAGTAGTGTTCCTAAGAAAAAAGAAACCAAAAGAGTTTTGGGTGCATCCTTTGCTGCAATAATTTTTTCAATTCATTTTTCTGTATTGAAAGGATGATCCATTTTTCTGCACGATTGTGAACGCTACTATAAACGCTTTCGTATACAGCCGTGATCCTATTTGTCACAACGACTGATTAGTCGCATGTGCATCGCCGAGTCCCTTGGACGGTCGGCAACTACATACGTACTATAGATAGATACGGTCGCCGTCGACAGTGCGTAATGGCCCTTAATATTTCACAGCCAAGAGTATAAATTTTAAAAACATGTGTATTTCAGATCCGACGTGCGACTGAAGTTTACTCCTTAAGTATAATTGTCTTGGAATATATAAAATAGGTAACAATCTATGTAAATATAAATATTAACATCATTAAATGTAAATGGAAAAAACTATTTAATAAAAATGCTGACAATATAATTATTTTCGAATAAAACACAAATGGAAAAGATGAAAGTTTTTCAGCAAAATTTAAAACAATTTAATAAAGTCAGACTGAGAAATTAAAATTAAAAGACACTTTTAATTTTGTAGTATAAAATACACTAAATATTCACACATGATATTTAATGTTTACATCTTGATATAAGCGAACGATAATAAACTATGTGTGTCACACTCCATTGCGATTACGCATAAGAACAAATCAACATATTGATATCTCATTCAAAATATACGCAGAAATATTGCGTGGATACGCCGCCTAACGGTTAATTTTTTTTAAATGCTCTTAACTTTGTACAATCAGAACTTAACAGTTACACTTTTTTTAACGCTCCGAACTTTGTACGCTCTGAACTTCGGATTTTACTCCTCATAAAACTTCGTACAATTCGCTCTCAATCGTAGTAATAATGTAAACAGATGCGAATATTTTCTGCACAGAAAATATTTTTCAATTTAATTTCATTTTACCATCATATGCAAACGCCTTATTTCTGATATTGGGTAATGATGCGTATTTGTGTAGGTGAAATATATAATTTGTTTCAAATTGTTTATTCTAAGAAGTGAATATTAAATCATTTGAATTTAATTTGTTGAGTAACAAATCGACATATGGATATCATAAATGTACATTCAACAATACGTCCCAGATCTAAGTGGGTGCTCGGGTTCTGGAAGTAAAAGCATATAAATACCGCAAGAAAGTTAAATGTATTTGGATACTTGAAATATATTAAATAAATATTTTTAAAAAATTGATTCTGTCATTATATTTCCCTGAAATATGAAGAATGTTTATTGATTGATTAAATTTCATATCTCCAACACGTGAATAATTTGGCCACGCGAACAATCTGTCCAACATGGTTGTTCAACCACCCTTGAAAATATATGTTAACCCATTGCGAAAATGAATGTATAATTTATTCTAAAATTTAATAGGATGTATTGTAGAGAAGAATTTATGGAAGTTTCATAATTAGTAAAGGGAAAAAAATGACATTCTCGGAAAGAAGACTACAACCTAAAAATTAAAACTAAAGTAAGCCAGGCCAGAGAAAATTCAAGAAAATTCAGGGAACGCAAGGAATAAATTGGCCACGTACAATCTGTCAGGTGAGCTGTAACATTCAGAAATTCGTTTATATTTTCTGGGTATATTCACTGTAAAAATACTGCACGCGTAGTTATTTGTTTTAGCAATCGTCTATCATACTTTTCAATCACCTTGTATCTGATTGTATCAATAAAGGAAAGTAAAATTTTTAAGGCGTATTTTTATTTTAACCGATGTCAGTTTGTAAGGTCGTCTTAAGGAAGGTGCCGTAAAAGACAGTATAAATAATAAAAATAATATTAAGGGAGATAATAAATAGGAACGGTATTTAAATATTAAAAACATAAGAATGTAAATGTACATGAAACAGTTGAATAGTGCCAGTACAAGTGTTATGTGTCAACCACGGCAATCCATTAAAATTAAACCAAAGCTAGTTGAAGTGTGTGCAACATAAAGTGACTAAAATAGGCATAATTTATTAATTCTAATTCTTTATTTTTATTTTTTCAATTAGTTTATTTGGGGCTGATATTATTTTTTTAATTTATTTTGTTTTTATAAAAACTTTTGAAAAACATTACAGATTGATTTTATATATTAGCATTTTTAACCATTAAAAAAGACCACCTTAATCACGGCTAGCCTGAAGTAGATGAACTAGCAACTTTTAATACATTTTTGTAATTATTTGGAACATTTACCATAGTATATGACTTCTTTTTGTTCCTGATAATTCCTTCATAAGATTTAGTTGTTTTGAGTATCGTCCCATATACTTCATATTGAAGACCGCTTCATCCAGGGTGTTCGTGATTTTGTAACCACCTGATGTAGTTGGTTGCATATTTTTATGAACCTTTTCGGAATTGATTCAAAGTGTATTGATTCAAAGTGAATTGATTTACGTTGTAGGTCACTATTTCGAACGTAGAGAATAGAATATAGACAATTTGCTATCGCTATTTATTGTGGAAAGTTGAATGTATTCATTGATTTTTCCCCCACTTCTTCCTACAATTTGAACGGCATATGTAGTTAAATCTAGGAGCCAACGAAGTTGTTTTTATTTTATATCGGTTTATTTTTTTTCTTTGTTTTATATTCACAATTTACACACATCATTTAACTCACACATTCTTCCCAATTTTTTTTCCAATCACAATTCACTAACATCATTTTTTTTTCTTTCTTTTATATTCACAAATCACAGCCCACCTGAAATGTTGTAATACAACTAAACCTAGGTCGTGGTAAAGAACATAAAGAAAGTAGAAATAATATTAAATCACGTAGTTTCATTTAATTGTGAATTTTCTACAAAATTAACGTCAAATATATTCACTATTGTCATATATTCTTTTCATTTTAATTCAACATCTAAATTCATTCCTAAATATTTTCCTGTATTAAAGTAAAATAGTTCTCGTGGTACTTTGTCGGAGGTAAAATATATAGCTATTTCATTTATAAAAGTTGCTGTCGTCTGTTCTTAATTGATTTTCAAATTTTCTGTAATGATGTAATGTTATTCAAATCTTTCCAATTACTGAAAGTTTTATTAAAAATTATAATATTTGTATGGGACAAATTACTCTAGGTGGATTCTATATATGCTTTAGTAAAATATTTAAGGTCGTTAAGTGTTATACACCTTACAAATAATTACTATGTTAAAAAGGATTACATCTCCACTTCCATAAGCAAATGCAATTTTTTAAACATTTGAAAGTTCCTTGGCACCCTAAAGTTGGTAATTCTCGTAATAAAGCGTATTACCAGTTTGACCTTAACACTTTGAACTCTTTTTGCTAAACCTCCCGTATTACTTGACCCAGCTGTTAAATGGGAAATATTAAAGGAAATCCATCCTCTCCTTTCTAACCACGAATTCACATTTAATAATAGCTGTGATTCGGAAGCTACATCAATCTTCGGGCGATAAAAAACAATTCTAGGAGATGCGAGGTCCTAAGTATTTATTAGTATTAAAACCTTTAAGCTTTTCTTATATATTGTAATACCTGTTATTACTGACATATTTATCACATCTCTGAAAACTGCCACTCTCTCTACTATATGCAAGAAAGCGTGCGTATTAACCTTACAAAAAACCTTGTCGCCTGTATATCCTAAAGTCTGTTGACCCATTTTCACACTACCACTTCTCTCGAAAGTCTTTGAGCGCATAGTCCATGCCCAACTTGTTCGAAATCTTAACGCTTGTAAATATCTAAATCCACTTCAATCTGGTTTCAAAACCGGCCATAGTATCTCAACAGCATTTGTGAAAAGTACAGATGGTAAACGTTTAGCCATGAATAACACTCAACTCACAATACATCACAGTATTTCTTGACTTCAGCAGTACATTCAACTCCGTTGATTTTGATATTTTGCTAACTTGTCTGAAATCTTTGAATATATCTCAACACTAATTATAATGGTTTAGCTCGTATCTATATGAACGTCGGCAATCTGTGAAGTATTCAGATACGTTCTCTGAATGGATGGACTTATTAGCTGGTGTGCCTCAATGAGGGGTTCTTTCTCCACTTCTCTGTTCAATATTCATTAACGGAGTTGTTGGGAATATACAAAGCAATTATCATCTTCCCGCTGGTGATTTCCAAATATATGCCCATACTGATGTAAATTCCATAGCAAATGCTATCAATAACCTCAACAAAGATCTCGCTTCAACAGGTCAGTGAGCTCAAAAAATGTGTTAATCCAATTAAGTCTCAAGCTATTAGGATAGCTTTTTTTGGTAGCCAAAGACTGCTTTCTAATATTTTGTTATCAGATCTACCATACCTAGCGTTAAATAATACACCAATTCCATTAACGTCAACTGTTAAAAACTTGGATTTACTGATCGATCAAAATCTTGGCTGGCAGCCCCAAGTAAATGGTGTTAGTCATCGTATCTTCAGCAGACTTCAAGCATTTTTAAAATTTTCTGAACTTTTAAACAAAGCCTCGCCTCTGTCAAACACTCTTACCGTCATTGCTTGACTACGGAGATGTATGCTATACAGATCTTGCTGAGTATTGCCTTAGAAAATTCGAACGCCTACAAAACTTGTGCATACCTTTTGGTTTTTGGTTGCAAAAAAACATGATCATATGTTTCAATTCAAAGCGCAGTTTAAATAGACGGAAGTCCGCAATCGGAACAATCTTCACATTCTTACACTTTTCTATAATATTTTGAAAAATGCTACTTATCCAACTTATATTAAAAGCAGATTTAGTTGCTTGTCTGCACATAGTATATGGATATGCTCTGAAAATCAGCTCAATCTTCTTTCTCCCAAACATGGAACCATATTTTATGAAAAGACCTTCACTGTCCAAGCTAAAAGACTCTGGAATCGACTAGATCCGGATACCAGGAACTCGCCTCCTTAAATGTGTTCATAGTTTGTCTGAAAAAGTCCTTCCTTTCATAATCTCTCTGGCCTACCGTTCCTAATTCCATTTTATTCCCCATTTTCCATGTTCCTAACCATGTCAAGATTTATAATAAACCATTTTTTTTTGTTTTCTATTATTGATATGTCGCTTAGTTTTGCTTATTTATATGTTATGACATTTTTTGTTATTTGTTGTGTCCTAAGTTTCTTTTTTTATTAATATATTTTACACAAAATGCTTATATTTAATCAATGTGGTTAGCTGTAACAGATTGCTCACGTAGCTATAAGGTCGCAAATTGTATGTATTATATGCAAGTTAAACCCTGAATAAATAAAAAAAATATTATTTTTCAAAATGTTTTGACGAGTGCAGATAAAAAAACCTTTATGATTAATTTTTATGATATTTGAAAAGAAATCACCCAGACCTAAATGTACTATAACTTAAGTATCAAGTATATTATTAGGCATCGCAAAGGCGAACAAGTTATTAGGTTTACAT
Source organism: Druceiella hillmani (assembly GCA_039881145.1). NCBI lineage: Eukaryota > Metazoa > Arthropoda > Insecta > Lepidoptera > Hepialidae > Druceiella > Druceiella hillmani. Next base: position 3,256,946 of record JAYKKI010000080.1, read on the forward strand.
ACGTTCCTGCTTGTAGCACTGTCAAAATTCAATTTAGATCAGAGTTAACTGCGTAATACTATTCCTATTATTTGCTTAATACCTACGTAATATACAGTGATAAGGTAGGCTATGTCAACATTGTATCGTTAAACTATAACCTTATTGTCGTTTGTCTTGCGCTTGCCAGATATAATAACACACGATGTGTTTCTTTCCACGTATAATATATTTATTTAAATTTATTTTAGTTATTTACTTCACTTTAAGAGATTTCTTTCACCAGTGCAACCCATTGGGTAATTTTCGTACGAACACTTCTAAATATACATAAATGAATTACAACTGACATGGACTTCACGCCGTAACGTAATTACAATTTTGTCATATAATCTTGTACAATTAAAGCAAAGAAAACCTATATTTAATCGTACGTTGATTAATTTGTCTAGTTCAAATACCCAATAAATATTATTATAAGTTTCATAATTTAGTATTAATTAATCTTCTAGCAAGTAGCCGCTCTCATTTTGGCTAATAAGGAACGCGCCATGTACCGAAAATACTATAAAAAATTTCACTTTAAATAAAATTTAAACAACTTTCTAAAATCTTTGAAATCAACTTTATATCTTATTTACTCCAACTAATGGCCAATCAACAAAGTTATTTACTGCTTGATGGAAGACTTTCAAATTTAATGTAGGCCAATACAGTAACTTTCAAGGATTCTAGAAGCCTTGAGCTTAGTGTAAGTAAAGATTACATCCGCTAGCGTTAGTTAATCTGTTTCAAGACTCAGGAGTAGTCACACTAACTATCTTTGATCTGGGTAAAACCTTCACAGTGATCTATATAAAAACTTTACACGTAGACAATTAAAATTAACTTTGAATCAACAATTGAATAAATCAGCTGCTATTGTGGACTTTAACTCTCATCGATAGCATCTTGATTCCTTTCTGTTCACCTTCGTTTCACCAAAGTATCTGAACGTATCACCAGATCTCTAAAAAAGAAATCATATTAAATTAGTGTAACTATAGCATTATATGAAAAGCGATACTTTCATAAGTTTTGCTTTTATATTTACGGTTATTATTCTGTTATCGTACCATTTTTAATGGTTGGTTCAATTGATAGGAGTGGTATTCAATTATTCTAAATGGGTATAAAGACAAAGACAAAGTTCGGAGACTCATATTCTTTCTTCTGTGTTTTTACAGATAAATATACACTACAAAATTATAAAAAAATAATTTCAGAAGAGCCAAAAAAATACTTTTACCTGACACACTGCTGTAGCTGACTAAAGAAAATAACATTTTAGCTCCTTTATTTTTTGATACTTTAGAAAGAGAAAAAAATGAAAATTTCTCAGATTTTTGCATCGTTGCTGGGCAAAACTTACCTGGCTATACTTATTTTTAAGTACGTTTTATGTCTAGTTACTTAAAAAAATAGCCGTGATACACATGTAGATGATACAGTGGGAGGGATAATGCAATATAACCATGAGAGTTTTATATTCACCATTTTTAAAAGATACCTTAAAAATAGATCACGAAAATAATGAAAATAGCCTAATCTTCACCACTAATTGTTATGTTAATAATTATAAATAATGTGAAAAAAGTTTAGTCATTATACTGTAAGAAAACAGACAAAAAGTGACTCTTATTCTAAATCAAGTGATGCTGTCAAACAACGAAATAATACGGTACACGCGTAAACTTGCTGTTTAGTATCCGGTCACATAAATCAGTATCCCAAATTTCACAGGCGAACTTTCTATATTTTACTTTTACCAACACAGTTGATCTTATTTAAGTTAAGAGCGCTTTTGTTCCAATCTCGATATTAACGAAAGACGACAAAATTTTGAAGCGGCACACATTTCTTGATTCCTGAGCTTCTTCGGAGAGTAAAGGCACTACACAATTTTCAATGGTATCACTTCCATAAAACAATATTTTTTGGATAATTGTAGATAGGGGAACCATGGGTAATGCTTTGTAAATGTGACGTACGTCCTCAAAAAATATTTTAAACTTGTTTGTATTTATCGAAAAGTGACTTGTGAGAACTAACAGTATTGTAAAAAATCGATAAATAATATTTTCACTGATACTTGTTACATCTGCATAATCTTAGTAAAAGTAAAAAAAACTTCTAGCTCTATTTCTATCTTTTGTGCTACCAAAAGAAAGTTTAGGCTTGTCCACTAAAGTCCCATTTTTGCTGTTAACATATATCTAATTGGTAAATAACATGAATTAAACACTTTAACGGACGAATCCACGCATGTTGTGGGGATATTCCATAATTTAAATAAGTTCTTTTAGCAACTACTTTGGATAAGCGAAGCGAAATATTATGCAAGGCTTTTGATGTTAAATGCACAAATGGCACCATTGATGGGGTTTAGTTTCTGTAATGATATTTACTGTTTTCCTTCGATCATAGAAAAAATTAAATGATGATTCAGAAAGATTTTGTTGCCATTAAATTCTAGCTGAGACGGCGTTAATGACTACGTATTAATGCAGTCGGCTTGATCTTTAGCCAGATTTGTAGGCTCTTTGACAAAAACGAGCTTTAATTGCTTGCCACTTCTATGAGAGTACGTAGTGAGATTTCTTTAAACATTGTTTTGCCAGAACCATCTTTTGTTATTTACTTCTAATAGTAATGGACCAAAAGATATTAAACATGTTTGAATTGGAGATTATCTCATCATAAAATAGCTACTTATATTCGGCTTGTCTCGATGTTCCATCCCATCCCCATTTTGAACCATATGCATAGTTTCAAGATGATTTTTAAAAGCGAGGAAATCACATTTTCGAATGACAGTAAAAGCCTTGGTGTTGTATGGTTTAATAACTCTTGAAGAGATATTTACTTACGTTATTCACTAACAGTTTTAATTTTGGGGTAACATTGTTTTCGTGTGGCATTTTTCATATGGAGGATACAAATTACAGTTTTTAAAATTTGCACTTTGATGCATTAAATTATATTGAAATTATGTAAGTTTTATACCAACAATAAATACCAAAGCTTCATCTTCTGCATAAGGTGTATATGATTTTGTCGGAACCGTACCCTGTTTGGTGACAGGGGATTTTAAATGTTTACTAAATTTTTTCTCTTGACTTCATTTCAGATGCAAATAACAGTTCATTAATTAGTTTTCTATGAGGTGAGGTAAGGTCCTCAGTTTTTCTACGCTTACGTCACTGCTATCAGAAAACTTTATAAAATGTCTTCGAACTTTTTAATATTATTTTTACCGACAAATTTAAGATTCGCATCAAGCTAGGTTGCTTCTTTTGTATTGAAATATTCTTTGTTTCTTTCTGTAGAATTTCATTTTTGTCCGCATTCAAAAATAAACTGATAGTGATTTTCTTGACTCATCTGATAAATAATCTTTCATATATGTAGACCATTCACAGGTGACCAATCTTGATTTTAGTTACCAGATTTGAATTTTTTTTATTGTTATCTGTTGAACCACAGTCTTTATAATATTCTAATAATTTCCGGCAAAATATTACGACATTCTCATAGAATGAACCTAATTCTAAGGCTACGAATATATTTTAAAATTAAAACAAGATATATCGACGTTTTGAATCTGACAATACCTCAAACCTTAATAATTTAATTTATAGTGTATTAGCACTTATCAACAACTGGAATCAATGCAAATATTTAGTTAAAATGAGAAACTTTACTACAAAATAAATCCATTAAAGATTTTAATGAATTTGAAACTTAGAAGTACAGAAACTGAATAAAATAAATAAATTAAGCATTACTTTTACTGTTGATTACGTTTCGGTATTTAAATCGCATAAAAATGAAAATAGATCATACTTTATATCAAATTATATTGGTTCACAACTTCAAATTCAGAGTTCATAAAGACAATCTTAAACGAGCACTTCTAAAACACAAGAACAAGCCACTTTTAACTATGACAATATTTTAACTGATGATAATGAATATTGTTCTTATTAGTAATTTTACGATACTTGCCCTTCAAGCAAAATATTCGGTTCAAGTCTTGCAGGGCCTGTCATTGGCTACAGAATACCAATTTCATTCGACAAATAAGTCACGTGTAGTGTTAAGTTTGACTTTCAAATTTGAAATTTTGACCGCGAATTTTTGAAAATCCTCTTCTGTGCGACGTGTGGGTTGTATAAGTTAGAAAAATCATTTTGAAAAAGAGATTCGTTCTGAGGCGAGAATATAAAAAAAGGCATGTATAGAGTGATTTAAATACAGAAAATTATAATTACAGAAAAAATTAAAATACAAAAAACACCATGTCGTCCGAGACGTCTTTTACTGTCGATTATTATGTTGGGATAGGAGGGCATATTATGTTTCATTTATTATTTATTTACAAATATAAATGTTCTTTAACTCTATTTTGACCATAGCTTAATCGTGAATTATATATTGTTCGTCTTCTGACTAGAAATGCTCTCATGATATAATTGAGGAATATGTGCCCAAACCTGATAGTGCATAGATGGCGCAGTCATATTTAGTTTTACTTATTACTTTTATGCGTTTCTTTAATCTTTAGCACATACATGTTTATAAATTAGTTACATAGCTACTAGGTTATCAGATCCGGTCGATAATGTGGTCACATTTTATTATGCCGCGATCTAATTCAAAAATTATGAATCGAATAGCAATAAAAATATGCCAATATTCCAATAAAACATTAGAAAATGTGAATGCATGATAATTTGGGATTAATAGAAATGTTATTCATTACAAAACAGATAAAATGGTTAACGTGTAAGAGTCGGAAAAATAAGAAGTTATGTCTTCCAGTACTAATGGATTCTAGAAGATGTGAACCTGATTAAGAAATGCACCATGTTTCTCAATACCGACAATACTTAAACAAAAATATATTGTTTAAGAAAATATTTGTTCACTTCGCACTCTATAGAGCGTCATTCATATCTCTATCTAACTCGTGGAAACGAATCAATTGAACAGTATTAGCTACGTTTCGTTTCGTCCATTCGAACTAGAGATACAATGTTCCACATACGTTGGATATGACTATGGTCAACTCGCCACATATTGTACATAGAAGCATGTTTTACTAGAAATAATGTTGACACCTCAAAACTAGACGCCACCTAGAGCTTTGCAATTTAGTGATGATTATCTTTCAGTGACATTATGATTACCCAATTTGGTTTCTACTTTTAAATTTTTTGACGTAGTCGGGTTTTAGTTTTTTATAGCTTCGTTTATATTTCACGACCACATAATGTGTGAAGTTATATGTGAAAAGGGAAAAATCACCTGAAATAAGCTAACGAAGAACTTTAGTAGGTTAAAGGATAAACCTTCCTTGCATTCTTATTTAAAAATTTTCAATTACACTATTCCTTATATAAATATCTAGAATTATTATTTTTACCTCAACCTTCATAATTTTATCATCATTAAGTATCTTTAACGTCTTTTTAAAAATTGGCTAAGAGAGCTTTACTAATCCCCTCCACTTAAATAGCTCTGAATCCGACAATTATTCATAAAGGTCACGGGTGGAAATCTGATAGAGTTTCAAATTGAGGTAATGAAATAAATTCTGAAGTAATTAAGCTTGTAATATCACTGTCAGGTACTACTTTGTTTCGATAACTTTGATGTGATTTAAATTGATGGTAAAATGAGACATTTATTATTCTAACTAGTTATACTATTGGTACAAACGAGTCTACATGTTCACAAATACAAATGCGCGTCTAAACTCTTTTGTTCAAAATGTATTATTTCACTTTTATTCTCCAGGATGTATTATATTTTTACCATGAACCAAGCTTTTTAATAATTTATCTTTAATTAGGGAACGTATTTTTGTAAAAACTAAACTAAATATCTAATACAAAATAAAATTTATTGCAGAACAAATTGAATTGCATGACATTTTTCTGTACTTGGTAAACATCAATTATAATATCCACAAATATAGTTAATTAAATCTGTAGGAATCGTAATATATCCATTAAGTTTCAGCAACTTGCGACATATTTTATATACTAAAATAGGCTGATAATTCGTGTCCAAAATGTATTATAAATGCACCTTGGTAAGTTCGTAACACTGACCTTCATGGTGTATTTGATAACGACATAATTGTAGACGTTATTGCTGAGTTCTCCAACTCCGATCAAGAGATTTCAAAGCTACATTAACCTCTGGACTTCTCAACATGTGCAAAAGTCACCAGACGGCACAAACAAAGAAACATTTGGACTTGTTAGACATTAAAATATTATGTGATTTGATGGAAGTGTCTTAATTATCGAGAGAAATACATTAAGATATAAACAAATTGATTATTTCTTTTGCAACTTAGTTATGATTGTATTTAATCTCTGATCGAGTCTGCCTTCTTCGTAATAAACTTCGTAATAACTAATGTACTGATTTTAGGAGAAGTTTTATTTAATCGCTACTTTTCCAAATAATTTTGCTAAATTAAAAGTATTAACAACAAAGGATATTAATTTATTTTTATGGCACATTTTGTGGGATGTCCCTGGAAAGATTCCTGTAATTTTGTGATGGTACTTCGTTCTGAGTCATTCCTGATATTGTCGTTTCTTACTAACTGTAGACTGTTGTAAAAATAATGTAATGATTAAAAACGAAATCGGGCAGGAAACACTTCAATAGTTCAGTGATATATACATATGTATGTATTATATATATATATATATATATATATATATATATATATATATATATATATATATATATATATTGGTTTTGAGATTCTCTTATCTTTCTTTTGCAATGAATTTACTATTAAAAAAAATAGTCAGTTTAATAGCAGCATAATGACAAAAATTAATAAAAACATCGTATGGGAAAATTCCGTAAGATATTTTGACTACCCTTCATAAAGTTGAGATTGAAAAAAATACGAAAGAATATCCGAGGAAGAAATTTTTCAATTTTAAGTTAAATGAAAAGCTAGTGTTATTTTTCTGTTCCATTAATTTTTGGCGTATTTTGTGTATTTGACCTGCCTTTCCTTTGATGCTAAGTCTCATCCCAATTCAAATTCCCATGTGACTTCTAGCTCAAGAAGCCACGTTTGTTATTCGATGATAATATATTATATTGTTTATATGGATGTACATGTGTGTGGGTATATCTGTGTGCGTGCGTACTTCGATGAACGTGTGTAATTTGTAATCTGGGGCTATGATTGGCTGCTTAGTAACCCAATAATGAAATTACGAATAATATGGCTCGAAGAAAAAAATGTGAAACATTTTAAACATAATGACTCTGGTTAAATAAGGAATATAAACAATGAAATCCTATATGCTACGCATGAAAACAATAAATGAATTGAAATATTCACAAAGAAATACTTTTGTAGTCCCTAATAAGTGGTCAAATATTTTTATTAAAATTATGTGTCTATTTAAAAAAGTGGATATATGTTTACTCTCACAAAAAATATGCACATTAAGCTAAAAGAGATGCATCAATTTGTATCGCGTCAATATATGTACATCGATCAATGACTCATCAATGTGCGAACTATATTCAATGCACAGAAATACTCTCTACGCACTCTCTTCCTAGAGTAAATAGGCTCGATGGAACGTCATGCTTCAGTGTCGTCACATATTAGGTTGGAACATCAATATTAGCCATTGTGGTAACCAAACCGAATATTGTTACTTCTTCCCCGAAGATAAAGTTTTCGTTTTTTGAGAACGTAAGAGTAGGTATACCGGATAACGGGAACTTAACCTGATATTCATTTAATAAGGTATCATACACTTTCTAAATTTAATATAGAACGTGTCACTGGATGAGATTTATCAGGATGACTAAACTTTCTTTGTTGGACTTTTGGAACAAAATCATCATCTTTGATTTTCCTTATATTCCATATTGCTTCGCTCGATTTTCGCGTTAATTTAAATTCAAGACATCCATGAAGCAAGTGCGTGCTAAGTTATCTTCATTAAATTTCCATATTTTGTTTATCCTTTACCACCGGAACTAATTTTCTAACTGAAAATAAGGTCTAATGTTGCGCTTTTTATATAACTTACCAGATATACTCTAGACGTATCCATAATATTCCAGAAATTGTTGGAAAATGTTGCGGATTAAATTATTTTTTCTTTAATTAAATAATCCTTGTGAATGCTTTCATACAAGCTCTATAAGTTTTATTGATCCTTATATTTTCATAATTTCAAAATTCCTTAATATTCAATCAATAATATTACTATGCTTACTATTTAGGTTGTCTACGTTTCGAATTATAACTAAAGGTTCCTCTAAGAGTTCCTCCAAACGGATATTTATCCATCTCTCCCCATCCATATGTTCAACATGACCAAACAATCTCAACAATTCATTCTTCACCTAGAAATTATATATCTAGAATCAATGTTCTGCAGCACCGCATCCTGGCTAAATACCTAAATATAAGTTAAATTTCGTAAATAAATTCGACCATTTGCACATATACTCAGTAATTACTTAATTTAAACTACACCGAATGTAATTTCATCTTTTCTTTTATGTGACCAAATACTCACTGCAGTACATAAATGTATGTACTCTATATGTAAAAATTAATCTTTAACCACTCACTATATAATGATTTTGAACCAAAAATTCTTTGCAAATGACGATTAAAGTCAATTTTTTATAAAGCATATAAGCTTTAGCCAATATCTATTCAACATGTCATAATCAAGACTAAATGACTGGTACTACTTAATAAAGTCAAGAACTCTTCCTTCGATACGTATCGCGATTCACGCAAGTCATGCTTGGTCATGTTGGGCTACTGTGTAATCCTTCCTGACAATATGCCGCCTAATGGAACCAGTGTTGCGTCATGCAAGTATTGTTCTCTATTTTAATGAAAATTGTGTGTTTATCATAACCCTTGTATTTTCGAATGTGGTTATGATCCGCAATGGTGTTGTCAGCGTTTTGTTTGATATAATATATTGAACTTTATTGCAAAGAGCACAATAAAGAAACTGTATGTATGTGCATCAAGCTGAGTACGTTTTAGCGATGTTTCTGTATTACATTTTCTCATTGGTATCTACTTTGCTGTAAAAATTTATAACTTTTTATTCATTACTATCTACTTTACGGTGAAAAAGATACTTGTTTCATTGGTATCTACCTTACTGTAAAAAAAATTACTTTTTTCATTAGTATATACTGTACTGCGCAAAAATTACTTTTTTCGTTGGTATGTACTTTATGTAGACATATGTTTTTTTATTTATTTAAAAATACATCTTCTTATATAGCTTATTTTTACTCTTTCGTTGAATTTATACGTGGCGGCTTCGACAGACTGGCCTGTCATGGGTCGTCCTAGATAGATTTTATAACTTTTCTAACAATAATGTCAATAAATAATCAACAATAGTACATCTATCAATACGTACATCTGTACAGAGCAATAGTAATGTAAGACTGTAATAGTACTATTAACAAAATCCCACTCGTGAGTACATTTCCGCAATTTGATTGCGGCCCAATGCGCGATTTGTTCAATATTACAATTCAAAGGGAGAGTGAGAGTTTGTTTTCTTTTCGTTTATATGTAAGAAGTAAAGTCAAAAGCTGTTGAAGTGATGTCAGTAATTTTTTCACTCTTATAAAAATACAATATTATATATCGATACTTGTCATGTTTTATTCATAAAAATATAGGATTCCGTAAGACATAGCACTGTTTGTGACGCTAGCCCAAAAAAAAAACAGTTGACTCTTTTCTTGTTTTACGTCGGCTAAACCGCTGAAAATTTAAAAAAAATAATCTAAGAACAAATTGTTCACCACAATACGATTTAAAAAAAAATCTGGTTTACTTTATCAAGTTTGTAATATTTGTATTTATAACTAAAGGACAATAATTTTGCTTACAAAGTTATGGCTCTGTTTCATAACTTAAAAATTGGTTTACGGTGTCATTATTTTGTGTAATAACTACTCTTAACCATGTGATATTTGAATAATCAATTAAAAGAACATAATATTTTTGGGATGTCCAATAATGATGATGTGTGATGGTTGTCCGCGAAGCGTTGATGTCAACAGTAGGCGCTAGCATTTAGAACGTTGGGGGAAGAGAGTGTGCAACTGTAAATCACACAAACAGCAGGCAAACGAAGTCGAAGTCGCATACTAGTATCTCAAGAACTAAGAATATTTTAGGGGAATATTTGACTTACATCCTGGTAAATGTGTTTTACTAAAAGAGTATAAGTGTGAAGGTTTTTTGACATCCTCTCGTAAAAAAACTAGAGAAATGAGAGTAAGGGCATGTTTACAGCCGGGAGATTTTCGCCATGAATGCGATTCTGTTCCGGATGTGAGAGCTAACGTGCTGCCAAGCATTTGCTCAGCACATTGTTCAGTAGATTAAGATACGTGTATCAGCCGTGTAACAATGAACATTATAGATATAATTATTGCTTGTGTACTTTATTTAAACTGCTTGAAAGGATATAAAATGACAAAGAGGGTGTAATTTGACCATTTTCATGAAAGTAACACAATATAAAAAAAATAGAGGGTCCGATTAAAATTATGAGAAAATTTGAATTAGCGAATGGAAATTGAAATTTTTCCTGTTCAGTCCTTCAATAACTCGTCCGGAATTATTGAGCGTGAAGTTGTTTTTTGGATGAATATTAATAAAATTATTGTGCCAATTTATATAAGGTTTCAAAAATTAACACATTTTTCTGTATTAACAACATATTCTACCTTGTATATAAAGAATATTCGATATAAATTACAAACTTGGTATTAGAAAAATACGTGAAAAATTTGGGACTGGAAAAAATTTTGATCACCCAAATAATCAGATTAGTATCGGTTCTCCCAATTGATCATATTAGTAATGAAAATGGAAGGTCGTAATATCTTTATCATCTCCAGATTTTTTAAATGTCTTTCCTGTTTTATATAAGGGATATTGTATCATCTCTTAAATTAGGGTTTGTGATTAATTTAACATTCTGCATGATTATAGCACCTATTTTAAATTAGGGAGTCGGATGTTTTTAACGGTTATTAGATGGAATAAGAATAGTATGGATCAACAGGAAAAGCAAGTTAAAATCCAGAGTTTGTAATTATTTTCCATATTAAATAAAACCAGTTAAATACCAGTAAAACCAGCACTACGAGACTTTTATGTTTTTTAGGTATGTATAAACTTTGAATGGAATGTAGAATGTCTACCATACTATTTAAAAGTATTATAATTATTACCCACTATGTAAATATTTTCCTTAAATAACTTTCCTGGGGGTAAAGTGTTGTAAAATATGAGATTTAGAATGATCTCTGTAGTTTTCCAGTCAACTTTTGTTAAAGTCCTAACAAAACTATTTTTCTAAAATTTTGACTGACATTTTCGCAGATGAAAGCATAGAGAAACATGAATTGTTTTTGATTTCGTGGATATTTTCAGTATTATCTCTATAAGTATCTTATATAAAATCCTCAAATTTTAGAGTGAACTTATGAAGATTCCGTTTCCTCGTTTGAGGTATGGAACTTTAAAAATCATGTATTTTTAAGCAGAACTCAATCAGGCGATTCAGAATTAATAATTATCGGCTAATGATAAAATGTAATAACAATAGTATTCTGTTAATATGACTTATTATTTTTGTTAATTCTATAGCATCAAAAAACAGGTCCGTGGGGAAATTTAACGCATTTAGGTAGAAAAGCGCTGAGTACGAGTTTTGATTGATAATTTCCCGTGATTCGTTCTACTAATAAATGCAATTAACCTTTATAATACGAAAATTAATTAATCTTTAGACAGATATTAATGAAAAAAGTTTGATGATCTATTGCCTGTAACGTATAAACCGTAGACGAGTTAATAAACAAAACTTGATGGTTTGGCTTGTTGCCTGTAACAGATGAGCCGAAGATGAAATAAAAACCTAGTTTGATGACCTATTACTTATAATAGACGAGCCGTAGACGAGGTAATAAACCAAATTTGATTACTTGTTGTAGCAGATGAGCCGTAGATGAGTTATAGTCAAGTTTTATGATCTGTTGCCCGTAACAGACGAGTTGTAGATGAGTTAAATAATCAAATTAGACGATCTTTTGTCTAAGAGATCTTCTAAATGTATTATATGGCTGAAATGACATCTTTTAAAATATGAAAGACCTTACACTTAGTAATTTTAACAATTATAAATATGTTACCTAATATATACTCCCATTTAATAAATATTTAATCATTCAGTCTAATGTTATCGCTTAGGATTTATTTCCTTTTATTAGAATTTCAAATAATGTGCCAAACAATCGTTACTTCAATTCATTCCTTGTACTTCATTTCATATAAATACGATTTTTAACTCAAAATTTGAGACGGAGATTATGGATAAAACTATGATTATGAAAACACTATTTCCTTTGTAACTTGCCCCTTCCTGTTTAATCATTACGCCATATTTTTGTATTTTTAATAATTTTATTCCACAAAATTTGTGTCAGTGCCTGTTAATTTGGGATCCACCACGGAATTAATCGCTTTCATTGATTAGTTATAGTTCACTGGAAGATATTGTTTTCTAAACAATAATTTCGTCGTTTTCCCCATTTATATTGCATTAAACATAATATAAATAAATAAATTAATATAGCCAAGCGCATATCGTAACATGTATAATATAGGGTTGCCTAATTATTTTTATATCTTGAAATTGTAGGTGTAAGTTAATTTATATCATTGCATTTAAATGTTGGAATTTATTTATGGATTTTTCAATATTTCTTTTAATACTTTGAAACTTAATCCGGATAGGAGTAAAAATTACAAAAAAATGGCAAATACTAAATTTCACTTTATGACTTTTTTCGTGATACTTCACCTAAAGGAATGCGAGGACTGCCGCACGTTATATATGCGCCCTTTATATATTAAAGAAATTGTTTAATATTTTTTACACATTATTTAAAATCCCATTCTAAAGAATGTAAATAAAAAAATATAGAAATTGTGGACACGTCCTGTCCTAACAGAGAGGTAGATGGTAGACTGAATAAATGGAAATATATAAAGAAATTATAAGGATATACCATGTTTCATTACAAAACTCTAAAAACGAATAACTTACGTCTAAATTATACCTTAATTTTTTTATTACCGCTAACAATACGAGCGAATAGAATAAAAAATAATAGAAGTTAAAGAAATTCGTGTTGAGATTTGATGATGTAAATGGATTCTTAATAAGTAAAATGAGGACGTCTAAGATTCCCGAGATTTACAGCGCCAGGAATGAAAATAAAATTCACGTCAGCTACGTTGCTTATAGCTCGGCAAGTCCGATAAATTCGACGGGTGAAGGAGATGCGATACGATAACGTCGTTAGTTCTGAAAGCAGAATTTTCTATCTGCTGACGCCAACAACTAAATCTTTCCGTAAATAAGAAAATTGTACATGACAACAAATCCACTTGAGCGTGTTTCCTATTTTTTCAATGTAGACCCTTAAATATAAAATACTAAAACCGATATTTATAAAATTGCTTTTTTTTGGGAGTAGATAATTGAATATGATCACAACTTTTCAGAAATGCCATTGAATAACTCTTACATATATTTCAGTTCATCGTTTTAATGTATCTTCCATAGATAGTAGGAGCATTAAATTTTCTGTGTATGATTGTTCCTAGGTGGACACACGTACTTTTATCAACATAAAAATTCATTTCCGATCAAAGCTTCCTCGTACGCTTCTGTTTGAGCCGCTTTCAATAATATGACGTTTATTTAAACATAACATTTATTATGTTTTAATGTAACTTTCATTACCAAAACAACAATGGATATTGCTTCAAGTTGTTTATTATAGATTTGATCACTGTGTTAAATATGATACGTACAAAACATTATCATTATAAACATCATTAACTTATGACTATACACTACTGGAATTAAGTTTCTCAAGGCTCGCCACGACGCAGGATTTCTTTATGCAAAAAACCAGGATTACGACGCAGGATTTCTTTATGCATTAAACCATAAAACGCAGGATTTCTTTATCAGGACCGCTTTATGCATAAAAATACTTCCAGCCAACTTTTCCAGATCATTAATCCATTTGACTATGGGTATATCCAATGTACTTTGAGGTTTGCTGTATCCACTCAAGAACTCGTCCACCTCATCGGTTGTTGTTTTTTCGGCAAAAATAACAAATGCTTTGCCACTTCAGTTTACTGGTGTTAAGCTCTCTGTTCGTTTCTCCATCGGATGTCCTCAATTGGGATTTTATCCTTCAGAGACACTCCGAGAATCATTCTTTCTAACGTTCTCTAAGTGGCTTGAAATTTATGGATCAGGCCGACCATGAGTGTCCACGTTTCAGCGCCTTAGCTCATGGTGAAAAATAAAGATTTTTGTAAAATAATTGGGCTTAGAAACTGTTTTTATCCCATAAAAATATTTCCATACGCAAAATATATTTCGCACTTGTCGAAAATTAAATATTTAACTGATGAGGAAATACCTATTGGCAATGTGGAAATTTTGACCCTTCTCTTTCAATAATGCTAAAAAATATCTAAACTAAATAAGTAAATTCGTTCCTCTGATTTTAGTTAAATATTTTTGCTTACTCGTATTTTCATTACACACTTGTAGTATTTCAAAATAAAACAAAAAATGTGTTAAGTGCAAGTAGAAATTAGCTGGGTGACTTCTGTGCCCTTTACGGTTCATTAAAAAGTTTAACGGCTCGTAGTATTCACAAATATAATATTATATTAAAATGTTGCATGGACGCGAAAAAAACCCATATCGTTTAACAAATGTTATGATTATTACTACCGTTACTTACCGACTTCACTAAATATTAGACGTACCACATATATTTCTGTTAAGATGAAATTTAAGTAAGGTTTACCTATATTATACTATTCCATTTCAAGTATTTATATAACTTATTTACAATACATAAGACTTAGTATACCTCAATAATTGAAAACGCGGTTTTACTATGTATGAAACAAAAATTATAAAGAATGTTCACATTGTACCATTACATATAATGTCTTTGAAGGTGGTTTCGTACTTGCTGGGTATCACGAATGAATGGTTCCTCTTGATATTTATTATTTCTATTTCAAATGGATATTATATTCCACTTTGGAACAATTGTATTATAATATGGACACTTTGCTGCGATGAAAATTAAATAGCAGTGGAAAACCCTTTGTGCAAGTTTTGTACCAACACTAATTAATCTAGTACTGGCGTTGACTTCAGAATATATCGTAATGAAACTGCAATTTTGTGCTACAGACTTTTGCAATATATTCAATTTAGTTTACTCAAAAACTAATATTGTTAGAAAATACATAAGTTTATCCTAATGTACTACACATTGGTTAATTTGATTATTTAGTAAATAAATTAACCTTTTCCATTCAATTTAAAAACCATTATTTTTAGCTTAATAATTTAGTAATTACCGCCAACAGTAATGGATGCATCATCAAATGAAGAATCTTTACATTAAATATCAAATTAAATAAAACTTAAAGAATATTATAAAATCATCAAAATAAACCTCCCAACTTGTTCATTTCAACTTAAAACCAACAAATATAATTGTTTACTATTTATGTGAAAACCACCAAAATTAAAATAGTTCAATATAACTAATTTATCAAGATCCAGTAAGTCTAAATCATAGTGTAAATGGAGGCCAGTCTTAGTCGATATAAACGACGATCACCTTGATTCCTTTCCGTTCATTTTTGTTTTACCCAAGAATTTGAACTTATCATTAGATCTTTTCTACACAAAAAATCAAACACAAAAATCATATTAAATTAAAATAATAATAGACTGAAAAAGCATATTAAACATTATATAACATAAACATTACATAAACAGGGAAAAGTGAAAATTCCATTCTAAATTATGAAAGAAAATAATTTATTAACCAAACATTTCCTTACTAGCAAACAATAAAATAAAGTATCAAATAAATAAATATAAGTGACAATTCTATTCGAAAGAAATGGAAACGACACCATATATTTGCATAACTTTTTTTACAATAGTCTGCCGTGCAGGGAAGGCAAAGGGATGTAAGCTAATATAGCGGTGAACGTGAAGAAATGCTCTCATTTAATTGGTTAAAGCATTTTGTATGGGGAAATCATTATGTGTATGTTCACATATAATTTTTATGCACATCTATGACGCAGTATCATTCGAATAATATAAGTTTCATTCTAAAATTCTTGAGATGTATCATACTTTTACGCTTAATAACAGAAAAAATATGTAAATAAAAAAAAAACAAATTTAATCAGAATTAAAAAAAAATGAGAGAAATTATATTTATTATATTTTATCGTAGAAAATTATAAAATATAATCAAAATTATTCTCTAACACATTTTTTTATCGATATTTATCTTACTATTTTTTATTGTTTTTCTACCTTACTATTTTTAACCGTAGTTTCAAAAGGTAGTAGTAACATGAGGTCTTTTAGATAAGTATAAAGAAAACGTTTTTAAGTTAAGAAATTGTTCATTTTCAAATTATAATAGCCTTATACAAAATATAATTTCCCATTATATACTACATAATCATATTCCTTTCTGTTTTTCCATCCGTCAACTTGGAAGACTTACATACCAGTTCGGACTGAATATTTCGCGGCCCGCACATGAAAATAAATACAGATGTTTATTAAATTATTTTGATTTTATAACATAGTTACAACATAATTTTATGCGCTTCTTCCATATGGATTTTGAGGCCATTAAACAACTTTAAACAAAAAAATTCCTCAAGGCCCTCAAAATAGGCTTTGAATGCAGTTTCAACTTTTTAATTTGCGTTACATTTCTATCCTCCTAAATGTTTTCTTTAAAATAAAAAGTTGAAGTGGGCGGAGCGTAGTAATATTTCGAACTCACAATTTTGGATTTCACTGACGGTTACTAAGGATGTGTAAGTGCGCGTTGTCCTGATGAAACAAAATAGTTTACATACAATTCTTAACCGATATTAAATTATTTCATCATGTAACTTTTATAAAAGTATCCAGGGTTAAATAAGGGTTTAGGGTAATCAACTATTGGTGAATAAGCTACCAAAATGATATCCTTCGAGTACCAGAAAACTATTTGCGAAACCAAAGTATTTTCCTTTAGTGTAATCCCGGTCTACTCCATTCTTTTGATCGCTCTGGTTTAACTTTGGAGTATAGTGGTAGACCTTTGTTTTATAAATCTTTATAAAATTCTTGTGAATCAATCAAACAAGTCCTTACAGCCAAGTTGCGCGAATTCGTGTGTCGATTACATTTTTGTTCGAAGAAACGAAGTCACTCAGTTTATTTCAAGTAATGTTTTCAGGTGGCTCAAAAGGGATGCCTTTAATCTCGGATGCCTTTCTAATTTTCAACATGCGGTCTCCCACGACCATAACACAGGTTTTCAGAAAATTTCCTTCAGTGATTGCAGTTGATAACGATGGTTATCTTCCTTGCTCCCCCGACCACATATAAAGACAGCTGACCATTTTTTAACACTTGTATACCATGTAGCATTCTGTTAGCATCGTCACCATATATTTCTAGATTTACTTTGGTTATCATTCCTCAACAGGTCCGAAATAATGTCGTGCTATTCTATGATAATTTGACAATTCCGTCCCTCTAGAAGCTTTGAACCAAAAACAACACAGCAATGTAATTTTGTATATTGACAAAAATTGTTAAATATAATGAGTTTAGACCGAGACTTTACCAGACAACCACGTACTTTGTGCATGCGTTTTTATAAATATGTAAAAATATATAAAGTTAAGTTAGAATAAAAAAAAATGTCAAAATGAAAAAAGAAAAACTTTCACATAACGTACCACTCTAGCCAATTAAAGAAAACGACTTTTCTACCCCTCATTTATTAACCTTTCAGAAAGGGAAAAGTTTTTTTTATTACTTTGATATCGATTGCTGAGCAAGCAACCAAAATAACTAACCTAGTTTTAAGTCAACAACTTACCTAGTTTCTGATAAAAATTACTGTTGCAAACAAATGAACAGATAGATGAATGGAAAACAAAACCTAAGCATAAGAGTTTCATTTTCACCATCTTGGAAAGGAACATAATCAAATGGGATAGAAAATTGATCACATTCTTTATATAAATAGACACTCATATATACAGAGCCTTGTATTGATAATAATTAACGTGTTAATTCATTATGGTAAGATAAAATAGACAAATAATTATCAGTTTCCTAAGTCAACTGATACGGCCACATCGCAATGCATAGAAATTTGTGAATACTTGCTGGTACAACCTACTGTGGATTAGATGTAATAAAGCAGAATATTAAAATGAGCAACGGAACATTCTCAATTTTATTATTGTTAAGGCAGTAAACCTTATTTTGGTTAACAGCGCTTTTGTTGCAATCTGGAAATTAAAGATAATGAAGGCAACTAGGAGCAAAAGACGATAAAATTTCAAAGCGGTAATTGGCTTGTGTCAGTAAGAAGAATTGCTTTAAACACGAGATCTGCTTCAAGGAGATAAGTAAAAAAGGCATGTATGAATTTAGATATAGTAGATCACAATTATATAGAAAACTAGCGTGACCCGTGCGAAGTCTTCGCATTATAAATTATTCAACTCAATTTAATAAATCAAAATTGATTGCAGGTATTCAATTCATTTCTAATTTTGCACACTGCTTATTACGTTTTTATTCCATTATGAAGCTCAGATGACAGATCAAACAAATATTTTACTAAAATTGACATATAGATACGCAAGTATCAAAAGCATTAAGCTAAAGCGCCACTTTATTTATACGTGAGTGGATTTGAAATTAAACAAAAATTTTACCGACAGTCAATCATATTGACGTTGAGCCGTTAGATGGCAGCATTGCTGTTTTGTGTATATAATTTTAATAATTAATTAATTTGCAGAAACAATAGCAATAATAAATTTTTTAGTTGTGGATGCCGGTAGAGCAAGCAATTATCTATAAAATGATATATAATTTATGTGGATTAGTTGTGAGGTTTTTTCTAAAAAGGGAGAGTAACATCTTAACCTTAGCGTATTAATATATATGAATGATGATGCTACTGCTCTGTTAGGGCGCGACGCCGTATGTTGTGTTGTCTTTTGCCTTTGTACGCAATACATTTTTTTAGATATACTTTATTGTATTCAAATTTTATTCAGTCCTATTTTTGGCATGACTCTAAATCGTTATCTATTTCCTTTTCCATTTATGATTTTAATAATATTACAGTGACGTGATTTGGGAATACGTGAACTAATTTAATTTTGCTATAATTTTTAGTTTTACTTTTTGCTTCTCTTTTTTATTCTCTAGTATATTTAGGTTAAGGTATTTACTTCATAACTACTAGGTTTTTGAGATGTAGCCGATAATAGATACATATTTTAATACTCTACTACCAGTTAGATGTGTTATAAAATGTCAATTCACCCCTAATTGGAATTCGGCTAGCCAATGTATGCACCTGACAATAAAATAAAAAGTGAGGAGAAAAAGTTGACAAAGAACTTTAATAGAATCAATTATATATTCAAAGTTTTGTTTTTTGTCAACCCATGTTACCGCATTAATTTTCTTCTTACTGTAAGGGTGCCTCTCTAACTAATAAAAGTTGGCATTCAGCTCTGCTTGTCCTTGGCAAAGTGAAGGAACTCGGCATCACTCATAATTCCAGTCTATTCTCGGATAATGACAACCGTAAACGTGACTTCTACGACCGGCTTTCCTTCTCCCATAATTATTATTTAAAAGAGCCAGTAATTGTAGTTTTTGCACATTCTTCAGGTATTATGTTAGAAGGTTTACGTTGGTAGAAGGTTTGCAAAAGCTTATTTTTCGGGCCAACCTAACTTAAAATCACTTCATTAGTGACGTTCTAATTTCAAAATCCAGAACTCATGCGCTGGCATAGAAGTGAGAATTAAAGTGTGTAACTTATTCTCGAAAACAATATTATATGAATTCAATTACAAACAAGAATGTTACACGTAGGCGTTACATAATTCATATTGAAGAAATCTCCTGGCAACAAACTTCTGAGCTTGCCAGTTTCCGGTAATCAAATAAACACTGATATTGCGCCTCGCAAAGGTCTAATTTGGTATCGAAGCAATTTATTACAGCCAACGGATGAGATTTCAAACCTTGGTAATGAAGTAAATACTGAAGTAATTGAGCTAGTCATATCATTTCTTAATACTACTTTGTATCGATAATTTTGATGTGATTTAAGTTTTGTAGCAAAGTTAGGTATCGACAAAAACCCATTTCTTTCATCGGTTAAATTCAAACTACATACTACATACTAAATTTTCTCTCGTTAAAACTTTGATTAACATTTTGAGTAAAAATAAAACTTTTTCACTCCCATGTATTATTAATTATGAATCAAGGTCTTATTAATTTATGTGTACTTTTGGCAATGCATTTTTTTTAAATAAGTGCATGATTGAAACAAGTACAAAACATATTTTATATGTTTGTTGCTCTTCTATTGAAACGGATCCTTTATAATCATGCTTTATAATATAAGCTTTTTCAATATATGTGGATCTTTTCAATCAACCTTCAAAATGAGGAGGTTCTCAATTCGATTTTATTTTTTTTTCTGTACGTTACGCCATACTTTCGTCATAAATTAAGAATTTCGATTACTTTTTTTTTAATTTAAAAAGTATAATCCATGAAAATTTGGTTAGAATTTTATTATTTAATTAAATATATGCCATAGGATTCCTTAACTTTAATAGTAAATGTACCGTAATCAAATTAGGATGATATAGGTCTAATGATAATTTAAGTAGATATGAAGGATGACAGAACTTTGCTATGCAGCAAAATCAGGATAAAATAATGGAGGTGATGAGGAGTATACCCATCGTGTTTGAAATCGTTGGCTTGTCTTGATGTAAGCATGAAATAGGAAAATATGCTATATTTCTTCTATGAAACTGTAATCACCTAAGTTTAGAACACCTGAGTGCATAACACAATAAATTTATATTAAATTGACCAAAATACTTGATCAATTTAATATAATTTAATTAAATTATATTTAATTAATTAAATATGATGATAGTAAAAACTGAACTGGCTGAAATTTTCTGTACTTAGCAGACATAAATTATAATATTCAAAGGCATAGTTAAATATGTAACTTTCGACGAAAAACAAAGTCGATGCTCTTTTTTCTCTGTCACACAGATGCGTTTAATTTAGCAGCGACTCCAAAAATCTCTAGTAGTAGAAGTGTTTTCCAATTTCAATTATTTTTGGAAACTATATTGTACCGCCGTGTTCCATATAAGTTCTCGTATTTACACTTTAACATTATTTTCAGTTCCGTTTTATTCCGATATTATTAAAAGTCGATTCAATTTTTTTGTGAAGAAGTTTGATTCTTTCATTTTTAACGTCTATGATATCCTATATTAATCAGAGTGTCACGAACTTACCAAGAACTTAATATTGTCTCATTTATTGAAATCAAAATAAATTAATGAACATATTTTCAGCTTTCAGCTGTAGCTTCACGTGCCAGGAATTTTCCCTTCTAAATAAAATAATTTATCACCTAAATTTGATGGTAAATGCTGGAAATATTTGACAACATACACAAAAAAAAGACAAACTGAGAATCGCCTATTTTTTGAAGTCGATTGAAAAGGGCTTATAATTATATTTAAGGTCAGCGTTTCAATTCAAAGAATTCATGATAACCTTTTTCCTATTCATTACTTTCACCCTGAGTTGATATATAATACCACATTTTTTTATATTTGTATTATATTGGCTATTGACGTTTTGATCGATGCACAAACGGCTATAATTAATCGGTTACCAAATACAATCGACTTATTCAACCGTTCGGTTTTACCATATATCGACGCTTCCGCCGTTGCTATAGTAATATTGGTAAGTCCGTAATTGATAACGAATGACCAAGTGTGATTAATTTAATGACACGAATGAAGTGATTCGTAGCCGATGGTATTTCTCATATAAATCGCCAAAAGTGTAGGCGCCGCGGTGTGTTGGGTTGATCACAATGCATAATATCAAACGATGCAGCGTACCGCGAGGACTCGGGTTCGATTCCCGGCCGTTCGTCGAACGGGACTTAATTGATGTTATGGTTGGTTGTAAGAAATTGCTCTCGAAGCATTATTCATATAATAAAGTAGATAAATATATAAAATAAAATAAACAAATAAATAAGTAGCCTTTTCAAACAAATAATCTGTTTTTCTTTTTGAAATATGGATATTTAAAAAAACCCGTAGGGAAACTTAAATAAATTATTTGAAGAAAAAAATCAGTAATTATGTTGGTAATCCCTTTTGAGATTGTCAACATAGTTACAGCCTTGTTATTTCATGATTGATCAAGTAACACCCACTGATATAAAAGAGACCGAAGTTTTAATCTATTTTCCTCAGATACATAGAGCGCAAATGAATATCTTGCAAACAAGACGTGTTCATCACATGTCGGTAATGATTAAGGTGATGTTGCTGGAGAGGTATAACATTTGTTTACTTCACATATCTCATCTAGTATACTTTATAGATTTGCTTGATAATCCATGGTCATTTATTAACTATTTTTGCATAAATTTAAATAGCTTTTTATTTTTATGAGTTGCTTATTTTATATTTTGTGCTTTAAGTCTATTTCTTGTTTTTTTCTGTTATCTACATATATCAAAGTACAAATAAATGATGTTTAAAAAAATTTAATAAATAATTTACCGTCCAATTAATAACATTTAATGTACAATGTTAAGATTAAACGGTGCTCAGATCTTTGACTTTGATCCAATACTTGACACAAAGCTGAGTTTTAGTTCATAATTTGATATTATATTGGCTTGGCAAGAAAGTAATGAAAAACTTAAAAAAGTTTTAATTTTATTTATTTATTGACTTATTTAACACTTTTAATCTACAATGTAGTCAGTATGTGCATCGATAACTTGTGACCATCTCAAGAGCAGAGACTGGATTCCATCGAACTGAAACTGTGGAGGTTTGGTTCAATGTGTTTAAATTCGTGAAAATTTTTTGGCGTAGAAAGTTTTTATGGGCTTGGAAGAGATGATAGTCTAATGGTGCAAAGTCTGGTGAATAAGCTGAGTGAGCGAGCCAAGCTTTTTCAATTTACAGCGAGAAACTAAAGCAACGTGTGGCTGAGCGTTGTCGTGTAATAAGTGAACCACGATTCCTCTCGGTTGTTTCGAATTTGTTTTTCGTTAATTTTGATCTTTCGCCGATCCATGTGTGCTTATAAACCATTCATATAATATATTTTAGATCGGTCTACAACTTTCTGGCATTATTTAAAACTTAAACGTTCTAGAATGTTTTAATATCAAAATGTTTCATTACTTTCTTGCTAGCTCAATATATAGTTAAAGATTTTGTTGACTGTTGTTGGTTACTGTTGTTATAACATTAAGAAATATTTTCTCATATTAATTATTTGATGAAAATACAAATTTCATACATTTTTTATTTTTCTATATGCTGCCTAATTTTTTACTGAACATATGTAAGTGTAGTGAATTTCCAAAATTATATAAATGTTATATCTTCAGAAAGTTATATTCATGTAGTAAATATTATTCTCACTTTCACGAAAAGATTGCATCGTTTTGCAATATAAATTTCTATATGCGGATCATCATTAATTCACATATATACTGCTTCAAAATGTTGCTTATTCTTTTTTTTATTTTGAGGTCTTAATATAAGCACTGCCCAAACAAAACCGATATTGTTGACAAAAATAACATTGAGAAGCGTTTTTTTGCTTCTGTTAGAATTAATTACAAATATTGATAATATTCAGTTTACTAGTTAATTATGCAAAAATATTTAGTATTATTATTTAGTTTCACTCCAAATTTGTGATTACAGATTATTCTGAAAGGTCTTCTAATTTCAAGAATATTTACATACTTTAATGTACGCAATCAATATGTAGTGGTATTATTGCTACTAGAGCAATTTATTACAATCGAACAGAATTTTGGACCAGTCCCGTTCGACCACCGGCTGGGAATCAAACCCAGATCCCCTGATGTGTAATGGCGTCAAAGGTTGTATGCCTTGTGAACAGCCAAACACACCACGTATGGAGTAAAATTCATTTCGAGCAAAGATGAGTAAAGGCGATTAGCGTAGGCTTAAATCATGCTGCTGCATTTGATACTATATCAGTAGATTCTGGTTATGCTCAATTAAAATTATTACTACTGCTTCAGAAATTCCAGCAATATGCTGATAATTATATGTATCTATAGACAACATTATGTGTAAATGGTTGGAGAAAACTGCTGTATATTGTGTAACAGAAGCTCTCAAACAAGAAACTGATTAAGTATTATATATTGGTAATGTTAACCAACTTCGAATATTAATGATAATTATAATAGGCGGAAAAAGCATTACGTTGGCTATTTTTTAATAATTGAGGTGAAGACATCTTTAGGCGTGTTAAGTGATTTTTGGTAGGGAAAATCTTATGGGTTCGCGTCACCGACATTCTTATATTGACAGTATATCTGCTATGATTATGCCGTGTTGCGGTTTGCAAGCAGTGAAAGCATATATATATATATATATATATATATATATATATATATATACATATATATATACATATATATATATATGTGTACATAGTATATATATATATATATATATATATATATATATAATATATACTGCCCTGGCAACAGACTGGCGCACGCGCAGCAACCTGTTTACATGTATACGCCAATACATTGGATGCACCCGACAGTGTAATGTACGCGTTGGACATTTTTTGGATGGGTGAATTTGCGTCACCGACATACTGTATTAGCAGTACATCTATAGCTATAAGGCTGACGTGTTATGCAATATTAGTGGTGCGTATATCTATATATGTAAAGTTAATTTGACTACGTGGAAAATTCAATGTGTATACTATGCATTTTTAAATCGTGTGTTAGTTTGCTTATTATTTTAATTGTAGGATCACGGTGCAGAACTGCAATGAGTCTAATATTAGATAAGGCTGAAAAGCCAAAAAAGATTTTGGATGGGTGAATTTGCGTCACCGACATACTGTATTAGCAGTACATCTGTAGCTATAAGGCTGACGTGTTATGCAATATTAGTGGTGTGTAAATCTATATATGTAAAGTTAATTTGACTACGTGGAAAATTCAATGTGTATACTATGCATTGTTTAAATTGTGTGTTAGTTTGATAATTATTTTAATTGTAGGATCACGGTGCAGAACTGCAATGAGTCTAATATTAGATAAGACTGAAAAGCCAAAAAAGATGCAATCATGATAATCGATTTTTATTATCATGTCACACTCGATATGATTAATTATTCCCAAGTCTCAGAAGTGATACGTTGCCCCAGCTGAATGGCTGAAAGTAAAAACCATGTTATTAATAGCCTTGCACAACCTTTTTTTTAATATTCCTAACTCAGTTAAGCATCTCTTTATTAATTATATAAATGCATGACCTACATAAATGTAAGCGAAGTAAATCATTTGACTGTCACTAAATATTACATGATACTGAAGAGTCAAAACAATATAATTATGATGCTGTATCGCTTTTAATGTTACACTTGTCAGAGTAATTGCAATCAATTATTTTCTGTGTACGCTAAAAATACTTCAAATGAAATAAAATAATATTGACACGAATAATTAAGTAGAATTTAAAAAATGGAAAGCAATTTTAGTAAGCATCAATTCAAAAAGTGGAACAAATGAAAAGTAAAAATATTAGATAAAATCTGTGAAAATATTAATTCGGAAATTAATTTTTACAACTATAATATAATCGCCTAGTGGTAAGCAACTTTTAGGTATTTTTAATTACTCTGCCTTAGTAACTTAATAATACTGTTATTATAGTTTTACCGAAAATAAAGGAAAATTTTAAATTAATTACCCGTCAATGAGAGCCTCGTCGAAATTAATTGTAATGATTCATCTATCAATACATTTATAGCATTTTGTTATCAATTAACATATGAAAATTTGTTCTTTCATTCAAGTCCTGAACATTATGACTTCCAATTCTCTTATCTTACACGAAGTCACTTATCGTACTTAAAATCTATTACATTAAGTATAATTTAAGTTACTTACCTGACAACATTGGTGCGTGTGCAATTTAACACATAACGGGCAAGAACGCTACTATTCCACTTGCCTTCCACTTGTCTATTCAACCTCATTATATTTTACGTTGACTAAATCCCTTCACACGTGCAATATGAAACTTTCTGCTCGAAGCTTTTGCTTACATCAATATTTTGTATATTGCCATATCTCCTCACAAAGGCTATTTTAAAGTTTATCGCTTTTTCTCCACGTTACCTTCCTCCCCTTTATGTTTTTGTAATAAAGATATGCACGACCAACTTGGTTGGTAACAAAAATATTATGTTTCAGTGTTTATGGTTTAAAAGCGGAATTGGTATATTCATTTTCGTTGGTAAATCGGTGACGTAAAGTTATCGAAAAGTTTTTACTATCAATAAAGTTCATTGAGTACTATTAATTTAGCCTTATAGTTTTTTCGTAACTTCTTTTTGTTTCTTTTTTATTTTGAACGATAATGGATATTTTTCTTTTAATGTAATTTTTCATTGCAATAAATGCTTTCACATTATAAATTGCACATTATTTTAAAGCAGAAATGTGCAAATTTCATTTTCAAGACTATTTCCTGATATCTAGGTTTCTATTTTAAGCATGTGTTGTGAACAGGGCATATTAAGGTGAAACAAAATGCAGACAGGAGAAAGTTAGGAAAATTATAAAGATTGGATATAATTTTGATAGTAGGCGCTTTTCCGATAAATGAATATCTTAGAATATTTGGACTACTCTATGCGAAAAAGACATATTAATAACAGTACTTGTTTTTTGCGAAACACACTTCGAAAAGGAAGTTAAATATTTTTGGGAAAATACCCAAGGCCATCTAATTAATTTTTACTAGAAACTTTATTATCAGTTGGGTAACGTATTACTAGATGACGTACCTATCGATATAACATAAGAAAAATTATGAATAAATAATAAATGTTATTTTAATAAGTGATGGAAAACTTATTAAATTTAAACCCTTGGATTTGAGATCTCTCCAACTAGCCCTTTGAAATGAAAATCCATGCTTCATTTAGAGTTCTAATTTTTTGAACATTTTTGAATATTTTTTATAGTGAGCTATTGAAATATATGCCGACTACTGCTTTTTTTTTTAATTTATCAAAATTAAAGTTTCTAGTCACGTTGTTTCTGACAAAAATCAATGGAGATGTGAGTGATAACTTAAAGTTACGGAACTCTAAACACTAATATTTGTTGTGTTGATTCTTAAAATTTTACTAAAACTCCACTAAGCATTCCTAACTAACCCTATAATAATAAATAAGTTTTCATAAAACCGGTAAAACATACTTTAAATATGATTGTCTGCAAATATTGAATAATATTTCAAACGTCGGTATTAAATTTGAGATCGTTATAGGAGATATTTTCTTTTCATCTTAAATAGAATCGTTTGCTTTCTAATTATTTAATTAAAATATGGTTTACTTTTTGGAACCATTACTCTATCAAAGAAAATAACAAATAACTTAATTACTTTCAGTCATCCTTCGCGCTTTCCAAAAGATGGGATTTCAAACGCAATAAAAATTTGATTGTAAAATGTTGTAATTTTGAAATGTGATAATTAAATATTTGATTCGAAGGTGAAAGTTAAATTTAAAAATATGTAAGCGTTCCATATACGTGAAAAGATAACAATGAATTTTTTTCTAATCACGAATTTGGGGTACCGCGGAAAAAATCTTTTTGAATTGAACAGGAAGATATTAAAAAAATCTAAACCAAAGGAAAACCGCGTGGAAAATAATATAAATATATGAAATTCTTGGTTAATATTCCAACACTGTGATTCAACAGAGAATATCAAGGTAAGGTTCAACTTAAATAGTTTGTAAGTTATTATAATATTATATATACACATATATATATATATATATATATATATATATTATATATATATATATATATATATATATATATATATATATATATATATGTATGCACATACGTATACACTTACAAAATAAGACATTCTCAACGAATAATAAATATTGCTTTTGGAGCTAGAAGTATCAATATACACGAATTATTAATTTTTCCGAAAGGCCAAAAAAATATATATATAAATTATTAATATGATTTTCTCAATTTTAAGTTAAGTTCATTTTGTTTCTCCTTAATATGCTCTTTCCACAGCACATGCTTAAAAATAAAAACCTAGATGACAGGCGATAGACGTGAAAATGAATTTTGCTCATTATTGCTTTGTGTTATTTAAAAACCGCATTATTTGAAGGAAAATTTAAAGAAGAGAACTTATGATGTAAAAACTTATATTGACTTGAATAATTATAATAAAAGAAAAATGTTTCGCAATAAAAAAAAATAAAAAGTTACGTAAAAATAATAAGGCTAAATTAATTTGATTGAAGGAAGGATTTTGAGTTTTTTTTATAACTTTATATCACAGCTTTACGCATGAATCGAGAATTCCCTAATTCTTTTTGAACTGGTTAGAAAAACGTGGATAGAAATTAATATGCTAAGTCCGTTTATACACAATGAATGGTAAAATACAATGTTACTGTTATCAATAAAGTCGGCCCTGTATACCTGGTCATTCAGGTATACATCTTTATTATGACCACAAAAAAAAGATGAGAAAGGTAACAGGGAGGTAAGGCGAGACAACTTTAAAGCAGCTCGTTTGAGGAGTTATGGCAATATTTGTTTAAGCGCGTGCTATGATCAGAAAATTTCATATCGCAAAAGTGAAGTAACCATAATCCGTTAGCAATATAATAACATCCGATTGATAACGGCAAATTACTTAAGAATTAACTCAACATAAACATAAAATAAATTAAGTTAGTCAATAATGCTAAGCTAACATCCGATGGACGTTATATTATTAAGAAGCAAGTCAGCAAAAAACATCAAATACAAACTAAGCTTCTCAGAATGTAAGCCTCAGTAGACAAGAGTTATAAAATAGAGTCCGAGCAACTGACGGAGAGCGTCTACCAGCCAACTTCTTAGAATTAACGGTGTTCAACATTTTTACTCTTAATAATTATTATTTTGTTTGTAAATTGTAATTAAATAAAGTATATTTGTAAGCAGTAATAGTTAAAGATATATTTTTGAGTATCCGTGGAAACCGATACGTAACTCAAGCCTGAAGGGATTTAGTTAACGTGATAGTAATAATAGCTTTGAACACACGAGTAGAGAGTAGGGACCGTAGTGTTCTTATCCTCGAAGGCGAGTAGGAAAACTTCGTTTTGTGTTAGATTACACGCGCACCGATATTGTTAGGTAAGTATTTTATATTAGATTTTACGGAATAGACTTTAAGTTTAATATATGACTTTTTGGATAATACGAGAATTAAAAGCCACAATGTCCAGGACTTGAACGAAAGATCCAATTCTTATATGTTCATTAGCAACGAAATACGACAAATGTCTTGATATATAGATTATTACAATTAATTTAGCTGAGGCTCTCGTTGACGGGTAGTTATTTTAAAATTTTCCTTCTATCTTTGGTGAAACTGGAATAATAGTTTTATTAAGATAAGGCGGAGCAATTATAAAAAAAACTTAATAATCGATTGCTACATGATAACGATAATGTGGTTATAAATAACAATTTATACACATTATATTTTATTCTCATATTACTGTACTTTCATTTGGTACATTTCATTTGGTTTCATTTTTTATATTTCCATTAATTATACGCAACAATATAATTTAGTTCAAAATCAACAAAGACTGATCGGAGAATGGGAACGAACGAAGAACGAGAATGAGTATTTTTCGCGTAAATATGAATGACTTGAACGTAATTACTATGGCAAGTTTAGCTTAAAAAGCGATATAGTATGGTAACTGCACCTGTTTTGTCTCATATGGTATGTAATCATAATCAAATATTTTATTCCGTTTATGTCCAGATGTTATATTATTATAACGACAAAAGAGGTACTGGTATTTGGGAAAATTTAAAAAAAAGCAGTTGTGCATAGGTGTTAATAAATATGATGTTTAGTTTCAGTGATCCAAGTAGAGCAACATGTCAATTCTGGTACTTGAGAATGATAATCATTTCGAGTGAGACAAAATAGAAAAGTGGGAAAAAATATATACATATCACTAAATAAAAAATAATGGAAGTAGACCGTTTTGTTAAAGCGCTAATAGCATTTAGTTGAATATACTTTGGAAATTAAATATTTAACTTGATTTTAAAATATGTTAAGAGAAACTCAATTGCATGACAAACGTCGAAAAATATTATTTTACATGGTAATGATTGGAATATGTTCTTGAAAAAAATGAAATGGTTATGAATTGAAGATTAATATTATTTATAATATTTTGTCACTCGTTAATTGAGATTTCCATACGAAGTATCTACGTACAAAATGTTATACATACGATACGAAACTGTAGCAATTTACGTTCGTGTTGTTCACATTAGCGTTGTGACAGACCCATGGACCTGATGAAGTTGCAAAATCGTTTTATTTAATTTCTTTATATACGCACACGAACATCACACACATACACACACAAGCTCGCGCACTTATAAAAATTCAGAGTAGTCAGAAGTAATTACTTTTATACAGAAAGTACCATGATATCAAGGACACATTAATCACATCTAGACCAAGGATTCTAGATTGCTTTAGTTTGAAATAAAAGTTGTTTAGAGATGAAGATATTCTGTAAATATAATACATTACATTTGCTTTGCACGGTGATATTTAAAGATATAGTATACTTCTTGCTTAAACAAAATCTGGTAAAAATCGATTACTTGAATTAATAATTAGTTCAATTATTCATTTTCTGGGGTAATATATTTAAGATTTTGGTTTTAGTGTTCTGATAAGAGAAATAATAAACATTTTTCACAGGGAAGATTATTGTTACCGTAACGAATACGAGTATCACTCCAATCCACTGATAAATCCTGCACGTAATCGGTCACGAAAACTCGAAATAGGGTGCTTTTAGCACACGTTTTACATGATAAATTAACAGTTAAAATTAAATCGGACCTTAGAATTAAGTCACAAAAATAAAGTGACTTTTTTAAACGTTAATGTATCGGTCACATATACTGGAATATATACGGTGACCGGGAATAAGTGTCCGACAAAGGAAGATGATATTTATTGGTTATAAAGGAATTAATTATCGTTAAAATAAAATGTAATACACGTCCTTTTTCTAATTGAGTGCAAAAAAAATATTACACAAGTCTTTTTAACTCAGTCAATACCTGCCTGGGTAAGCAGGCAAGATGTCTTAGCTATTCGCGGGCTATTCCCCTGAGCGGCGCCGAGTAATGCGCGCAGGTATGATATGTACGAAAACGATGACAAATAATTTTAAATATTATTTTAAATTTTTAAAAAAAATTGAATCCTTTAAATTTTATTTTAACCACAATCAACTATTTTTCAGTCAACGGACGACGTCTTTCTTTGTCCGTCAAATATTTCGAAAGTTTCCTAAGAATAATATAAATTTAAAGGATTTAAAAAGTACTAAGAAAGTTGTGACATGGTAAATGATGACTAACACGCTGGTAAAATATCAAAATTTACAGAACTAAATGCGCTTCGGACATTAAAGGAAATGATAATAGCGAGTTAAATGTCATTTATATCATCAGAAACATTAATTAAAGCTGCAGAAGTGATGTGATTTGAAACCAGTTGAAAAAGGATTAAGGAGTTTATGCTCATTATGAAAATTCTCTACCTGGCCATGTATGATACGCCCGAAAACTTTAGATAAAATAGACATAGGACATTTTTGAAATTTTAATACCGTTAATGAGAACTACCTCGCAATTTACATATTGTTGACATGTCTTTTCTCCATAATAATATATCAGAATTCATCATTTTATGAGTGCTTATTATTTCTTTCTTCTCATTATATTATTTTATGAAATTTGCAAATTAATACTAATCACAATATTTGATACCAAGATTATACAAGGTAGGTACTGTTATTCATGTGTCTTTCGAAATCTATTTATCTCATTTATATGCGTCATTACTTTCATTTTATCTGTGGAATTATTATATATTCTAAATTATCTCTGGTAAACAAACTGGCTAATTAAACTTTATTTGTTTATTTTATGAATTCTACTGACTCTGCATTTCGTTCTGTTTTTGTTTGTGAATAAATATAAGTATTACGAGCATTTATTTTCAGTTATATTTCCTTGAATAGATCAGATATTCTAGTTATAATAATTTGTAGTTACTCCTTACTAGATTCTGTCACTTCAGATCATTGTCTTCTTTAATAAGAAACTTACCAAACTTACTTGCCAAAAATTGCCTTTTATTTATTAAATTTTTTGGTATATTATTTCCTCTTCTATCGATATGTGTTTTCACTATTAAATGAATCTACGTGATGTATTATTATTTCGACTTTCTTTAAGTTCTTTACCACGACCTAGGTTTCGTTGTATTACAACATCTTCAGGTGGGCTGTTAGCAAAGATGTTGTAAGTTTCATTTAATTGTGAATAATGAATTTCTACAAAATTAACGCCAAATATATTCAATATGTGTTTTAATTTAAGAACTTAATATTTATTTATTTTACTAAGTTGTATTCTTATTGATCTTTATTAAATTTTATACAAGTATTTTCAGGTTCGAGTGAAGAACGTTGTAATTGTCGAAGTAAAAATTGTAATGCAAATTGTCTATAAGGCTTAAGGCACGTGTGCGTGTGTGCACTATCTACACACAGTAGGCGTGCATTTCCATGCTGCGACATAGCGCATAAAAAGTTAAATCGGTTTACTGCAATACATCATGGGCCGTGCAATACATACGGATATAAAATTCAAGTTCAAGAGAAAACTGTTGCAGAAAGACAAATATTTGTGTAATAATAAACAAAAATTAACGGCTAATAACATCTTTTAAATAAGTGAATGCAGATATAACATCCATATGTCGGTAATACAAATATTAGACAATAACTGGAAACGAAATATTTTAAATATAACTGTCCAATCAAGTCGTATGGAAAATACTTCGAAGTTATTTTTTTCCAGTTCTATTTTTTATAGAATTATTTTTCTGCCATAATTTTAAAATCAAACGTTTTAAAGAATATTATCAACCCTCGATTTTTATCTAAACACTATTTCTAACTTGAAACAAAATTATACCAAAAATAATGGTCACTCCGAAACACCACTGGTACTATTATAATTGAAGAGATAATTACAAACATAAGAGGGACAGGTATAGCAAAGTATGTAAGATGATAAATAAAAGCATAGCTGTAATTTTTTAAAGCATCTCCTTAAATACAATTTTCTTCACAAATAATTTTTCGATATTTATGGTTGTAGAACATTTGATATCGATTGAGTTTTTTTTTAAGTTTAACAAACGTTTAAAATGATAAAAAAAAGTTTTCCTAAAGCTAATTCTCTTTTAACCCATAATTAAATATCTTTCAAAAATGTTACTCAGCTACATAATGATTCAAAAGTTTTCACAATAAGCATCCACGAATATGATGTTCAACAATAATACGGTTTTCAGCGGTAATACTTTTGTCTATTATTAAAACGCTTGTTGGGTATTACCTATCAACGATAGGTATATGCGGTCGTGTACTTTCTTATAGTTTTGATGGTGTCTTTTAATTTTTCATTTGCAAGCCTAACTTTTTCTGCATTTATTTTCACTGTTCTAGTCCAATAAACGATAGGGTAATTACATACAGCCTATATTTAATTTACCATGTATATTAATTTGTTAGAAAATTTCATTGATATCCATTGGATCATTTAAGCGTAAAAGAGAGACAAAAAATAAATAGATGAAATTTACTAGTAAGGACGCTAAATATTATTATATAATTATTGATAAGTAACAATTCGCCTAGATCGTTACTTCATATAAATGTTGCTCTACATACTCATACACTGTACATTTAAAAGTAAAGCTCCTCGTCTTTTTCAGTGTACTTATAAAATTTACCTGCTGTCATATCTCGCACTATCTAGGCCCTCGTCCCTGAGACACGAAATATTTTACTTCTTCTCAATGTACTATTTGGTTATTTTCGTACGTTCCACGAATAACATCACAAAGTTTTGCCGCCCTGCGATCCTGTCGGTCTCCTTTATTGTCCTTTATTTAGAGATCATAACAAAAGCATTGTTCACCGAAACACGACCGGCTTTGTAGATGACAATAACAAGGCCTACGTTACCTTTGTTTCTCCTATGGTTAATTGCTAGTGCTGTGGGTACTTGGTTTGGTATTTAATAATGTGAGATTATACAGGTAGCACTATTACCTTAGTTTCAATATTATGTTAAGGTGTTTTCATTGTGATATATCACTGTTCCTTTATTTTATTACGTCACTAACATTCTTCTCAACAGGGAATATAAGTATTATCGTCATTAACCTTTTGGTTTTACTCGGTTTTCAATTAGGAACAATAAAATAATAAAAAATGTGTTTTTTGCCACCAAAGTATTTTAAAGTAAATCTAAACTTCCTTCTGCACAAATGCGTTAATATTTAAATATAACATTGATATGTAGGTTTGAAATTATATTAATTAAAAAGAGGTAAATATTTTGGGTCACACGATAAAAATATAAGATAAGTGACGCAAAGAACAATTTTAAAACATTTTAATGCTATTCTGTAAAAAAACTAAATATATGATAGTTTAATTAGAAAACAGTATCGCAATTGATTGCAAAAAATAGAAAAAGAAAAAACGTAAAGTATAAATGATCAAAAACATATTTGAGGATAATAAGTAAGGAAGATATTTTTTCATTTTTATGATCTTTGCGGAGTTACTTAATAATTGTTATATGAAAACCATTTTTATTTTTATGTCACATTATTATAATGAAAAATATTAGGATTTATGATAGGTAACTTTCTGTTTGAACAAAAAATTCATTTTATTATTTATAAAATTATAAAACAAATAATACACACTGAAACAGATTAAATTGTAGACAGACATCTGAATTATTTCTTGAAATAAGACAGTAAGTGCAAGAACGGGCTAAGCAGATTTATTACCGACAATATTTTCTGCGGACGATTATGCGTCAAATATTACAAACTCTAAAAGAAAAACAAAAAAGTAGCGCAACTGAACAATGAATTAAAAAAAAGATACATCATTATTATTTATTTTAAAATATTTGAAAGAATTCTAAACTATTTATTAGTAAAACTATTTATGCATAAATTTTGAGGGACTGAATTCGTCGTGATTGTCGACTTTTTACTTTCCGGTAAATAATTTTCACATAATGACTAAATTATTTTCCATGGTGCCTGTGATTAGAATTTTCATTGGTGGAGAAAAATCCGAAAAAACGCATGTAACAATCAATACATTTACAGACAAAAATATCGTATACTCTACAGAATAAAAAAGGTTCAGATGGCTCCAATAATTCCTTAATATTTTTACTCAACGAATTACAAATGATTACAAATATTTATAATATCTAAATATATTACCTAGTATCTTCAACAGGCGAAAAAATGTAATAAATTTCTTAAAACCTATAAGGACTAGAAATATTTCCATAATTTTGTATTATAAGTAAATTCTAGTGACGCTGTTTTTCATAATTACAAATTTATCATTTTCAAAAATAGGACGGGAAACATATTTTATGGGACATTTTGAACAATATCAGAAATGTTTCAAAAAAATAATTTTGGCATCCCTTCACTTCCAATAGTTACCATAAACGATATATAAAATTAATGCAAAGTTTCTTCGATAACTTCAGTTGATTCCTGTAAATTTATGTATTAATTATATTTCAGGGTCAACTGAAAATATGCGGGATAACATGCTATATAAATTTGCCAAACTTCCAGTTTATAGGTTTGTGAGAAAAGCGGTGTATACATTTTTAGAAATAAATATATATATAAATGAACTTATATATACGCAGACGTGCTAAATATCAGGTTTGTACGCGAGACGGTTCCTATGAAATAAGATTGCGACAGTTAAAGAACAGATTCGTGAGTAATTTCATAAGAATTAAATTTTTCCTTATAGCGAGAATAAATCAATGAGCTTTCAAAGTAATATTTTTTTCAAATAAAACTGAAAAGTTCTATAATCGTATTCTGTTTACACGATAAAAAAAATAGCAACAGACTTAATGGCCTTTGTCAAAGTAGCGGAGCAAACGATAGGTTCTTATTTCTCCAAATATAAAAACCAAACAAAAATAAAGTATAAGTAGATATGATCTTCCAAAAAAAGTTTCTTTCTTTCTTATTCTTTTAGGACTTGTTCCTGCTTAAAACTTTTTCCAAGTAGAAATTATGATTATGTTAATTCGTATTTCTATCTCGAAAGCGGCTTTTGATTGTAAATTAGCCTGTTTATTTAATGTCCTTATTTTCTGCCCAATCTAATTGTAAACAAAAAACCAGTTAAAGATTTTTGAATTAGTGTTTTAATGGATATCAAATTATCCAACAAGATGTTTCTAAAAGAAAAGAATTATTCCTCCTTTCACTCCTAAAAATTGGCCCCAAATATCAGCAACAAATGTAAATATAAATATACGTGCTATACCATTTTTATAAACGTGTTCATTGCTATAAACAATAATGCAAGGCAGAAACACTTTAAGGTAGGCTTGCCGCAGTAAAAACGGAACTCCATCTTGAGGGATACCAGACTTTGGTTTGGTAAATTTAAAAAACCTATAGGATAAAGGTAAAATCTAAAACGATTCAAAGATGATATTTAAATCACATAATATGTGCATAAAAGAGACCATCAGTATTTAATACATTACTGATATAAAGTAGTGCAAGGATGGTTAATGAACGTCATTCACTGTAAGGCATCGGCATGTAATCATTTACCTTAACTAAAGCATTTAGAATTGAATATATTTGGCGTTAATTTTGTAGAAATTCATTATTCACAATTAAATGAAACTACGTGATGTAGTATTATTTCTACTTTCTTTAATTTCTTTACCACAACCTAGGTTTCGTTGTATTACAACATCTTCAAGTGGGATATTAGCAATTATCTTTGCTAATATCCCACTTGAAGATGTTGTAATACAACGAAACCTAGGTCGTGGTAAAGAAATTAAAGAAAGTAGAAATAATACTACATCACGTAGTTTCATTTAATTGTAAAGCATTTAGATTAAGAAGTGACTTAAGTAACTTAAGAATTTTTAAAAACTGTGTTGTTGAATATTAACGACATAATTAAAGTCGGAAAATAGACCCACTAATATAATAACCACCAATTCAAACTTTAGAGCAATGCGCTGTGCGACTTTTTTACCGAATTCATTTTTTTAAGGTTATCTTGTCAATTTAGAACTTGGGAAATCTTGTCAATTTATAAGATCTATCTGTTTATATATTCATTCGCAAACTGCAATTTGTTTTATTTTTGTCACGAAAGTTTATAGGAAGATATATTTGAGTTACTCGAAAACACACAACATTAAGAAAAATATGTTAAGCACGACTAGAACTCGCGTTACGAGTGTTCGGTAAACATTTACGCACTTATAAACATTTAAATTTACAAATTATTTCTATTAAATTATTTACAAATATCTTTTTTTACAGAATGAATGCATTTACTACTACGTCTCGGTGTACATTTAAAACAAATATGGAATTCAGATCGATCTTTATAGGGTTGCTATATTTTTGTATTCTCGATAATAAATCCTCTCAAATTATATCTCATATAAGAAATGACATTAATAAAATAAGACCTTTAATTACCACTGGATATTTTAAAAAGTTATCTATTGCAAAATATGTAAGCTAAAGAGGTTATTATTAAGTTTCTACTTTTTAAGTTTCTACGTTGCATGATTTCGGAGGAAATCGGTTAAAAATATGGAAAAATGTAAATATGATTGCCCATTGTTTCGTTAAAAGATCTTGCTTATTTAAAAAATTATGATATCTGTAACAACCTGTAACCTTTGCGTGAGCTTCTAAAAGCCCAAATTTTTTCATACTTATATTTTCAGTAGTTTCGGAAATAGGGGAGGGAGGGAACTTATTTTCTTTTTATTTTTATCGATACATCTCTGAAAACACAAAATTTAAATTTATGAAAAATGTATCTTTAAGACTCTTATCTTTAAAGAAAATTCGTATATTTAATTTGACCCCAACAATTTCCAAAGAAATATTTTTGAGTTTTAGCCACTGGGATTTGTGCGGGTTAATAGTTTTTGTTACTATGCAAATTTGAAAGTGTCGACGCAACCAGTTAAAGTGCACATAAGTGATCTTATAAGGGTTGCGTTTTCCTTTTTGACATACGGAACCCTAGAAAAATAATTTTCAACTTTTTTGATGTATATGCGGAGGTCATACACTGAGTTTCGGGATGAATTTTGTTTCATGGATCCATGTCAATAAAGAAGTATTTTAAAATGTAATCGATAAACATCCAGAAATATTTCTTAAAATCACATCTCTTGTCATATTAGTAAAACCTATTGTAATTTCCTGTAATATACGTGGGATCTGGCTTTATTAATCGCTTGTTATAAAGGTGTTACGATTTTTGAAAATAAAATTTCTTTATACACACCTGTGCACTATTCCTGAACAGTGAACGAAACTGAACCGTCACGCTCAGATCGGTGACGCTGAATCGGGTAAACTCATCTTCATTCGGCATTAGCCAAACGAGTTCACTTTTCAAGTAAATTTGGTTCCTTTTTTCATCGGCCAAGCGAGTTGAGTTGATGTTGTTCAAGAATTACGATATATTGTTTATTAATATTTCATTCGAGAATAGTTTAATGTAATATAATAATGTTATTTCATTTTTTATTTTAGTTTCACTTCTATTGCATCGTTATGGTAATACACCAGTGTTTTTATTGTAGAGTATCTAATGATACATATCAAATGATATTAAAGAAAACAAGAAAGATATCCCGAAAAAGAGAAGGATTATAATGAGAATGATGCGTTAACTCTTTCACCATTTAAGTGACAGCATTTGAAGAAATCAATTTATTCGTTGTTTGGAATCACTAATCTTGTAGAAGAGTATTCAAAGAATGTCGTAATCGTGAATATGATAATAAAAACCTATATTCCTGAAAGGTACAATATATATCGAGAAAAAAAATTACAATAGTAGCTCTAATATGTAATTTAACTCTTTTATTCATAAATGACCATTTTATTTTCTTCAAATTTAAACGGTTTTTATAATTTACCAATAGATGGCGGATGTTGATTTATTTTTAATGTAATTCTTTAATTCAGTTATTTTTATATTAATAAGTGCAACATCATCACTCTCTATCGGACTCTTAAAAGGTTGCACCGAGAAGGGAGAAAATTTTAAAATATAAATACATCTAACATAAGACAACTGTTATTGGGAGAAAAGCTGGCAAATTTTGTAACAAAAATAGATGTAGCAGTGATAAAAACGTTGTCAACATTTCAAAATGACTTTTTCTCTTAACCGTTTTTTTCGATTAGGGTACACAAATCTCTGGAACTAATGCTATTGTGCAAGGTTTTAATGGACAAGTTCTGCTGAGAACGTAATAATATAAAAAGTACTTTTTTATCCTCCAATCCAAATATGTTTAATTTTCATGGTTTCTTTAATAAACCTCTCACAGATGTTTGCAAAATATATTTATTAATCTTCAGTCTTAGGAAAGTTTTTCCTAAGCGTGATTCTCAGTAAGAATTGGGAATAAAATTGAAAATATGGAATAAAAATAGAGTATATAAGGCTGAAATAAGCCATTTGTTTGTAAGACATGGTCGTTAAATATCGTTCATAACATTAAGTTGGATATAATGGAACCAAATAAAAGCTTTTGAAACAGAACAAAACAGATAACGGATAAAAATTTATGCAAAGCTCCATATTACAGAATCAGTATTCAAAATATTGAACCTTCCTCATTTCTTTTGTTGTAAATATGATTTCAAGATTCTATGAAGTAAACAAGTGACAATTAATTTCTATATTACAAATTATAATAATACGTATAAGGATACGATACCATAAATACCGGTTCAAGGTTCTTGCGTTACATTTTTATGGTACAAAACGGTATCATAAATATGTAACGCAAGAACCTTGTAACACATCTTCAACTCATTTTGTGGTACATTAAAATAAGGAGAAATAAAGGCTAAATTTTGTAACGAAGTGAGAAAAACTGAAAATTTCCAAAGATCTTACTTTTAACGTTTCAAAGATAAACCGAAAAATCTTCGAAGATATTGTGTATGCTAATTAAGATAACAAAGGCCAAAGTTAACGAAAGTCTTTTTTGTTTCATCGTTTTCCAGATATTGGGCAAAGATGAAAAAACGTGCGTCTATTTAGAGAATACATAGTATACTTGACAATGTTAATTATATGATGAAATGTTAATTTGATTATTGATAAAATTAAAATATCGCGCATTTATAAAAATATTTATAAATTCAAAGTCCGTTTTCTTGGCGACTGTTTTGTATTAAATTCTTCCTATCCAGATCGTACAGTTAGTTGCTAATACTTTTGTCATATAGATATATGTTT
The DNA here is from genome assembly GCA_039881145.1 of Druceiella hillmani. Classification (NCBI taxonomy): domain Eukaryota; kingdom Metazoa; phylum Arthropoda; class Insecta; order Lepidoptera; family Hepialidae; genus Druceiella; species Druceiella hillmani. The sequence goes on from JAYKKI010000080.1 coordinate 3,297,892, forward strand.
TTTTTTCTTTAAAAATCCATCAACTGTGACTAACCTGACTGGTTCGTTTTCAAGCGAATTTCTACCTTATATAATATGTTCATTTGTAAACCATGATTTTACCGAAGCAATACTCTCTTTAAATAGTTTCCAGCTTGCTTTTTTTGTTTGATAAATAGTTCAATTAGAGTAGAGATGTGAGTCATAACTGATAATGTCATAGGAAAAATAAAGCATTGGCAAAAAGTGGGAGACCTTCTCCGTAAAAGTCTCCGTCCTTTTTGATTGATTATCACTCACAACTACCTGCGGGTTCATTTTCATAGGATCGGTTTGGTCCATGATGAGACTTGCGATTGTGCGCCAATGGACGGTGACCATCTTCGTACTTACAAGACTTTGAAATGCTTAAGTAGTGATATTATCGGACGCTACTGGGAGGCTCGGCATCAAATTGTCGAAGGAGACGCGCTGTAGAGTATCGGCAAAGCACATTTACATCGCGTGTCCCACGTAAAGTATACTTGTATAATAATGAATATTATAAAAGTTGTCGCTTATATTCTACATTTAGAATACAAAAATTAAATGGAAAGAAAAAGGGGGTTCAACATAACCAATCGGTACAAATTATGAAAAGTTTCCACATCTCTGTTCGCTCCTTTAATGAGTTGTTGGAAAGTTTTTTAGTGTATTAATGCGTGTGATTTAAAACCTAGAAAATCCAGGATCACTTATATAAAACTAGAAAAATATTTGAAAAATTAAGAAAAGAAAAATACATGTTGATCTCTTATACAAAATGCTCCATCGGACTAATGTGGAAGATCCAATATCGTGTTTGATTTAATATTCTGCATGATTTGTAGCTCTGGTTCTTAACCAAGATATCAGTTATATTTTCCTGGTTATTAGATGTGGCAAGAGTAATATATTTATCGACTAGAAAGGAACTAATATAATTTTATGAACTAAATTAAATTTATACTCAGATACCTCTGCCGTACCAAGACAGAGGTTCCATGCAGGGCTACCCCTGCATGGAACCTTTGATGGATCATATTTGAGTACATGCATCTGTTTAAGGGCACTATTGCTACTAAGCCATTTACAAATATTAACTTTATTTTTCATCATGTAAATTTGTTCACGGTTTATCTTATACAGGAGATTAAAATTACAGTGAAGTCCTCAAAACTATTAGATTTCGAATCTGCAGAATCTACGGGAGACAGAATCTGCAGAACCTGAAGAACCTGCAGATAACATAACCTCAATACGCATGAAGAGAACGAATTACTATATAGATATTTATAAATCAATTTAGATGATTCATTGCCTGTAATAAACGAACGGTAGATAAGATCAATTCAAAATATATTATAGATTCGCAATAATATCTGCGTAAATATTAGATGCTTTACGCTTAATTAATTATTATAATAATAAATTAAGTTAGTGATTTATATTTTAACGTAATAAATATATAATTAATAAATATGAAATAATTTATAAGGCAGGAGTAAAATCATTTTTCCTTCATGTTTTTTAAATAATAAGATTAACATAAATTATTTTGATCAGAAATGCAAATCGTTATCTGTAAGTTATTCCATATATAAAGGATGTTTAACTCACCACACTGGAAAGGGAGAATATATATGACACTAGGATTATAGAAACACTAACCATATTCCTGTTTTATATTGACATATCAAATTTAAGCCCTTTTATATATCCTCGTATAGTCAGGATATTATATATTGCTTTTTTTTAAATAATTTCATTTAATAATTTTCTTGTCAGATTATGGTAATTGATGTAATTTAAGGTCTACTAAAAACTTATTGATTATGTCCCTTAACTATGATTAAAGTGAAGAAATTGCTCTTTTAACAATAATTTTACCGTATCTATGTTTATATATTATGAAAGATATACCAACAATTTAATATTTTAAATTGTTCAAGCGCGTGTCAGAACTCGCGTGAAATAAGCTGCGCTGTTTAAGTACCATATAATTTTTAATGCAATTTAATATTAATATTTAAAACTTGAAGTAATCTCGATGCTAAGGAGAGGAAAATGTTTTCCAACATATATGAGACAATCGACACGTATTTGCTATCAGACAGGTATATATTGTTTTTCTGTAGAAAAGTCAATCTTATTCCCAAATAAGAAACAGGAAATTGTTTTCCAATACGTGTGAAACAATCGACACGTAGGTATCTCCTATTGACGTACGGACGACAGACGTTTGTGTGTGCCTGTTCATGCATGCGCGCTTACGTCCGGTTGTATATGCAAGCGTACATTCATCCATACGTCCATTCGAATGTACGTGGAGACGGACTGATAAGTAAATAAAAGTATAAGTCTTTCTCATTAAACTTAATTTACTTTTAACGTCACATGCAGAGACCTTTTGATAAAGTGTTATAATGACCACGTTATTATCCATCTTAATAAATAATTTTTCAACATAATTACAGAATACAGAGATCTCTAATAACGATATTCTTCTCACTCTAACGATATTCTTCTTTTTTTCTATATAAATAAAGGTATATGTAAGTATATAATATACATTAACACCATCGAATATATAATCATTTATATATGTTGAGTGCAATTTATATTTATTTTTATACTTTTATTATTTTTAGGGTTCCGTACTTCAAAACGAAAAATAGGTCCTTATAAGATCACTCATGTGTCTGTCGGCCTGTCCAACATATCCGTTTTTTTTCTGATATCCCTTGATATAGAAACTTGAAATTTGGCGTAACAATAAAATATATTAATCTGCATATATCTCATTGCCAATACTCAAAAATATTATTGTGGAAATTATAGTTTTTGGGGGCAGATCGAGTACTCGAAAAAAATTTAATTTACCTGTATATATAGTGTGCAGTATATAGTTTTATTCGTATTTTTAGGTAGTATGTCTTCACAAATATTCTCAAAAATATGCGCACTACTTTATTTTGGAAACAACTCAAACTGAAGTTATGAAAAAATACAGTTTTCAGAAGCTTACTTAAGTTAAGTTATCGTTGTAGAATAACTATAACGATGATTCTATATATCTAATTTTTTAAAAGTGTACTATTTTCACACTTGAAAAAGATATAGTTGGTACATTTATACATTTTTCTAGATACGTGATCAATTTTTTTCAGAAAATAAACTTAAAATTAAGCCCAGTAATACATCTAATTAATCCACATATTTCACACTGGACCACTTTTCAAATATTCATATGAGAATTGAGCGAGGGGGCTAAATAAATGCATAAAAAATAATTTTATGTATAATTTCAACCATTACTTATGAGAAATGAAAAATTTTTCAAAATTTAAATTTAATTTTTAAAAATATGTATTAACAAATGTGAAAAGATATACCATTTTGTTTCCCATCATATTTATATACAAAAATCATGAAAAATGAACAGGAAAGGAATAATATTTTTCTATATACCATGTCTTTACGCCTGTAAAAGATACATTAAGCAATACATTTACGTTGTGAAAAATAAAAATTTTTAAATACCACAAGTTTAACAGAAATTGTCCATAATCCTAAATATTACAAGTGTGATGGTACAGTATTACCTAAGCCATATTATTGAAGTATTTATGACACAAATTTCGAGTTTTGAGGTTTTCCATAAGCGGAAATACGATTATGCCATATATGGTATAATGTATAAATGTAATAAAATGTAACTACATTGCGTCGCCAATTCGCAATATGGAATGTTGTGTCGCTTGTCGGATATAACACACAAAGTGATTCTCTGCACGTGTAATATACCATTGAATAAGTTTCGTGTTAACACTATACCTATACATATAATTGAATTATTTCTGGGTTTTTGACATACAATCTTGTGCAACTGAAGCGATCTAGCTCACTCAGAAACTAAATTAATAGATGCTTAATAGTACATTTATTACTTCCATCTGTTGGTAATTGAATTTAAAACTTTATATAATATTCTAGTAATCAACAGCCAGTAATTATTGCTAACTCTTATCGACGTACCCTCTGTCGAAGATATTTAATAATAACTATCCATTCAAATAAAATTGAAAGAACTTTGTAAAATCTTCAAAATAAACATGTTTACCCCAACTCTTGTTCAACCGGTAATTTATCTACTACTTAACAGAATATTCGAAAATTTAAAACAGGCCCGTATTCTTCTTCAGGCGCCTCAACCTTCATTTACCCCCGTTCATCTTCAATTTTAACCGAAGCTTTCATCAGACCTCTTCTAACAATCTAAGAAATCTTATTAAATCAGAATAATGGATGCAGAATATGCAAAAGTAAAAAAAACACGGAATATTATTCCCTCATAAGATTTTCTTACAATTCTTTATCGTTATTTTGCTATTAACCAATTCTTTAAATAGTAGATTCTACATAAAAAAAAACATCCACGTTGGTATAGTGATGAACATCTTAGAGGCAACAAATAATTCATTTTCCAATTACATCATTTTTGCTTCATTTCACCGTAAAAAGTAATTTTCCGCTGCGATAGCAATTTTTATTTATTGAAGTGTAAAATTTAAAATTTTTTTGGCGCTCAAACTCCGGTGATTTTTATAATTTTTTGCGTTTGTTTTTGTTTATGCGTAAAAAAATACAAACTGATATTAGAATGAAAATAATTTTGAAATAAGTCTCGAATTATTTTTACACACCTTTAGCCGAATAGAAGAAAAAAAAACATTTTTTGATCTCCTATCTTGTGATCCTCCTGAAAAAAGATATGTACAGCGAAATTCAAAATAGATTATAATTGGAGAGAAAATGAAAATGCGAAACCGCCAGTATTAAAGCATGTGAGGCGTTTTTTTATTTTCGATTGCGATGTTTGAGCAACGGTCGGCATTTTGTTTTATCTGTTGTATTTGTATACAAATATGTTCCTTCGATAATTGATGTTATCCATAAATATTCTTTTCGATTTTGAGCATAAATTTAAGTCGCTATTTGTTCGACATATGATTTTTCTGTTCGAGTTACGACTTTATTAAAGCTACGGTGACGTAATTAGGAAATTTATGACCCGATGTGTTCGTGCAGTAGTTTTAAATTTTTCTTTTGGTTTTTCTGCCTTTTTTATCTCTAGTACACTTATTTTAACAGTTTTGTTATATAACCACTAGCTTGTCACATCAAGCCGATGATAGGTTTACATTTTATCACACTAGGAACTAGTTCAAAAATTAAATAAAATACGGTATTAATTCTTGTTTAACATACGAGTAGGAGTCGAAATTAAAAAGCTAGAAATTAAAACTAATAAAACACATGAATGGATTCTCAGATTATGCACATTTACGATCAAGATAAATAAATGCTTAAGCAGATTTAATTTGTTTCTCAATAGGTATTACAATTGAGACCTGAAATAAAATGCACCGGTTTTAAAGTTATATATTAAGTTATCATATTAGTCTATTATTTTGTTATATCTATATAATAACCTGTCTTAACAATATATTTTACACATCATAAACATAAAACTTCAATTACGGTTTAAGCTTCAGAGATACTCATTAAATTTAAAAAAAAACTTATTATGTTTATTTGTACTTAAACTTTAGGTTAATATGTCTGCTGGCATTTCAGAAGTTGATAAATATTCAATCTTAACCTTTTTATCTGCTACACACTCTCTAACAAAATGATGCCTTATGTGAATATGTTTGGTACGCTTATTATGAAACAATGGATTATATGTTAATTTGAGAGAACTAAATTTGGTTATCACTATATAAAATTACTGACATAACTCTATTTAATAAAATTAACTTACTTAATATATCCTTTAAATAAATGGCTTCCTTACAGGAGTCGGATAAGGCCATATGCTCTTCGTCAGTGCTGGATAAGTAGCACTATCTTCTTTTCTGTTCTTTTTTATTCATAAGAAATGACTGATCCTGAAATGATAAAACAACCCAGTATATGACCTTCTTTCCCAAGAACAAGACGCATAATCGCCATCAATAACATCATGCATATTACATGCAGTTTTCATATAAACTAAACCATAATTTTCAGTTTTCTTTAGGTATCTTAACAAATCTTTTAAATGTTTTCAGTGAGTTTCAAAAAAACAATTATTATATTGACCTAAAAAAATTACAATATAAAAAATATTTGGTTTGGTAAGTAAAGATAAATATATCAAATTTTCAATTAATTGCTATTAAGGATATTTCTTATTAAATGTATTGTTTACACCTTCTTCTAATTTAAAATTACTTTTATAGGCCTATGTAAATGTGTACAGTCTGACATATTGAATTACTTTAGAATAATATCTACAAATTTATTTTGGTTAACAGAGATAAAATCTTTATAAACATTCACACACCTACCCGGACACTATTTGATCTGACCTAAACTCTTTACTATAAATGTTACTACTAGATTATTTTTCAGTTCTTTACATATACTCTAGCAGCTATATAAAACAAAGAAATTATCTACGATAAAGCTTAATAAACCTTTACATTATTATCACATTATACAGAACGACGAGGTTTATAATTTGATTTTTCAAGGCTTAACTTTAGCAAACATTCTCCAACTCAAATTCTCCAAGCAAACATTCTACAGTACCAAGCTCCAACTGACTGCTTGAGTTTTAGAAATTTATAATTGCAATTAACTGACTCTGAACATTCTGGTATTTGCGTATACATTTTTTTGTCAAGGAAACCATTCAAAAATGCAATAGCAACATCAAGGTGAATCATATTTAGGCCTAGTTTAACACTTAAGCTGTCAATAGTCTCAAAGTTGGAAATCTTAAAACTGGTAAGAATGTTTCATTAAAGTCTATCCCTTTCTTCTGAGTGAAGCCCTTACTGGCAAGCTTTACTCTATAACGCACATCGTCTTCAATGTTATATTTTTTTAATACTGTACAACAACCATTTATTTTTTACTACTGTACCATCTTATGATCTGTATATTAGCTCTAATGTGTTATTTTTACGAAAAGATTTTAATTCTTCCCTCATAGCACACTGCCACTTCACTTTTTCAGATCCAGTTATGGCATCACAAAGAGTAATCTGCTCATCTGACACTTATTCTATACACATTTTTGCACTACCGTAATAGTCGGGTTTGCGTCTAACAAGCTTCACTGTTAGGTTGACGTCGCACTACCTAGAGTTGAGATTTTTATCTTATGATAACAAGGAATCGAAAAAAAATGTCCGTGATGACTCTTCAGGTCGCTGTTTCTCATCTACCATAATCTTTGCTGTTAAACAATTATCTATATCCTTCGTCACTACAACAACATGTAACTACAATAACTTTACGTAACGCAGTAAGCAATAGTCCTTGGTATTCTCAGAATATCCAACTAGGTGCATTTTCTTTGCTTTCTTATCTCAGTTTCTGCGCTTTCCTTTCGGGATATGAACCATTACTGGGCTGTCAAAATTCGTAAATTATTCAAATTTGGCTTTCCGCCTGTCCATATTTGACAGGGAGTAGTATTTGATCTATACCTGCAGGTAACCGTTTTTTTACATATGCAGCTGTATTCAAGACCTTTAACTAAAGAGGTTTCTCAAATTTGATAACAAACAGGAGACAACGAGCTTTTTTAAATATGAACTTATTGTTCCTCTTATACAACCCGTATTGTTCCGGGGTACAACAATTTGTTTGTTGATGGACTATGCCGCATAGCTTCAAATAATTTATCATTTCTGCTGAACGAACTCTCCATCAATGTCTGATCTTAATGTTTTTCTTAGAGTGCTTATTCTAAACAAGTTTTATATATTGTTTTGAAACACTTAAAGGTTTTGTTCTTGGATTGCAGACAACATGCAAAGTACATCCTGCTGAAGTTACATAAATGCAGCGACATACTGAAAAGAGGCACTCAAACTAACGCCAGATATTTTCTTATGAGAATACGCTAGTGCCACGTATAAGTGTTTTTCCCTTATATGTATTACTAAATTGTCACATGAAAAAGTTGACAAAGTAATTTAAAAGACTAAAAGATATAGCTACCTACCTCAAGTGGTTATTAAAGTACTTTTAATTTCAACATATCTTTTGAAAATGCCTTGCAGTTTTATTTTTACTTCAAACCATCATACAGCATTAATTTTGGCACCTCATAAGTACTCAATATTTGCAACGTCTTTTCAATCACTCGCTAAGATCAGAACTCTCTTTATGAGCTTCCAGTGAATAGTTCAGAATTCGACAGCCTAAACGGACTACTTTCCCTCCCTCTAATTCCTCTTCGCGCCATTAAGTAGAGAAGAAATATTAAAGTTTTGCAACTTAGACTTAGAAATAGAACTATTCCAGAATAAAAACAAGTACAAGTTTTAGACGAAGAAGTAACTTAAATTACTCTAACTGAGATCGCAGATTTCGGGTAATAAAATATACACTAACATGGAGAAGTAACTAAGCTAGTGGCATAATTCTTATTCAGTAAGGAAGTAACAACTGAATTTTCTAAACTAAAGCTGGGAAATAGGGCTGTGCTAATTCAATTACAGCACCAATTTTACATAGAGAAATAATTAGTGTTGGAGAAGTTTACTAACGGTGAAGCGATGAGATTTTAAATTTTGATAGTGATATAAATATATAAGCAATTGAGTTAGTAATACTATTCTTAGGTACTACTTTGTATCAATGGCCTTTAAATTATTTACGGTTATATTAAAGTTTAAATCGACAAAAAGTCATTCCTCTTATTGGTGAGATTGAGACCATATGTAACATCGAAGGAACTTGGAAATGTGAAATTATTAACGTATAAAAATGCGCATTTAAATTCTCTCGTTAAAACTTTGATTATTTTACTTTTATTCGCTCGCAGAAGACCTAATGTCATTTAATATGAGCAATGTATTTTTTATGTACTTTTTCAAAAAAGTACATAATTCATAGTATGAAAAAAATTGTACATTTAGTCTTTCTCTCAAATGCAAAATCGATGCTTTCCCTAATGAATTATTGGAAATAGCTTATATTTGGCTATATTTTTCACATTACCATCATTATTTCTTATTTAGAAATATAAAAAAAATATATTCGGTTAATTAAAAATTATTTGAGTTTTAATTATATTATAATAAATTTGAAATCTCAAAGATATTTAGGTTTATGCTAAATTAATCAAAATATTTAAAAATTAAATAAAAGTATTTGCAGAAGATGCAGAAGTTTATCATAATAAGTGATTTATTATTTACGTTTTCTTTCAAATATTGTTTATTTTTTATGATAATGAGGAAAAAAGTATCTTTTATTATTTTCTTTGCTCTTTACACTCATAATAAAAAAATAAATATTTTAAAATTCTTTGACCATTTTCTAACTACATTTCTTCTCTGTACACGAAAGAAATTATTACGATCGATCATCAGATTCTGGAAATGAGCGTTATTAATTGAAATCAAGAAAACTATGGGCCATGCTTTGCTCCCATATGCTTATGCAATTAACAATATTCTCCCATTCAGGAAAAGAGCAGATACAATGCAATTGCTTCTTTTTACCATATAAATCTCCTTAAATACGTGTCATCGCCAATAATTTTAAATAAAATGTCACGCCCCTCGCCCGTGCCATTTCCAACATTTGCCGTGATGGACTTTGAACACATGTATAAAAGTCCAGTCGATTCCAGAATTTTACAACTTAATACCGGACAACTTTCAAAATTTAAAAAACAACATAACAGAGTCCCTCAAATATTCATTTACAGATTTGAAGAGAAGTCATAAAGATTTGGTAAGTGTTAATTCGCTCTAAATACCGACACAAATTTATGAAAACAAATTATAATGTCTGCGAGTCATCTATTTAATTTTATTTTTAGTACAACAATGTAATGTTCGGTGACTATGCGGACGAATGGCCATAATAAGTTTTGTATCATACTGCCATTGTTTTTTGTTTTTATGAAAGTTGGATATGTGTCACAACCCTTGGGTGATAGCGTATAGTCCGCTACTTCTAGCAATTGCTGAAGTGTCTAGTTTTATTAATGTCAGAGCTCGATATTTTTTTTCGCCTGCATTTTAATTTTTTTTCAATCAGAAAGAATGTTAGTTACTCCCAATTTACAAAATATTTTTCCATGGAGTTATAGCCAAAATAAACAAAGGATTACCATAAGCATTTTATTAAACAGTTTGATGTCATAGTTTCGCATATTCTTAAGCAAGGTAGAATATTATTTCAGGTAAGAATAGAAAAAATACATTAGTTTTACAATCATAGTACTCAAAAATTGCTGCTCTCAAACAAGGAATCCGGTTTTAGCAGCTTTCTTAGAAAGAAGTAATCCCTATTTCGACTGTTTTTATGGTTCAGTAGTGAGACAAAGAATCATTGCAATTTCGTCATATCTGCCTATCTAGCATAACAGTATTAGACCAAACTTAACAAAATATTGAAAAAAAAATATTCTTCTTCCCATACATATAACATGGTAATGTTTTTTTGGAAATCCCACTGAAACGAGTATTGTTGGATATATTTTTTAAACGTAACCGAGCTTCTCTGTAAAATTTTTTATTTCTAAATCTCGTTTGCATTTTTTTAATTAGATTACACTTAAGAAAAAAAACCTGTAGATGCTAATATCGTTTGATTAGAAATTTGAAATAAAATTATTTCGATTAAATTGGACAAAAGATTTGAAGGTATATTGATAGCCACGGAACCCTACTTTGTGCTTGTTCCGATACGTACTGACCAAATGGTCAGTTTTTCCATTTTGACTCACTCGAAATTATTATTCATCTGAAATTTCAGAAGTGATATGTTGTTTCACCTGGATGTATGGATCTAACCCCTGTACATATTCATCAGTCTAATTTTCCACGAAACATTTTTAACTTGGGCAAGTGAAAAATCGAGTATATATCCGGTCATAGATTAGATACATCAGGACACCGGTCATAGAGAATGAAAGCTTAGTCTGAAATTATTCTGACCGTTTCAAGTCGGCTAATTTGGATTTCCTGCCGCTTATAACACAATCAATAAAGAAAGTTGATTCCGGCCGGGGTGATTCAATGGTCCACCATTTTTTTTCTTACTGTCTATGTGTGTATATGTGGTATTACTTGCTGCATGAAAAAGTATATATTGAATTTTAGTGTTTCACTTCACAAATATTTTCTCCGAAGAACTTGTAATTTTAATACCGCTATTTCATAAGTATTTTTATACTAATAAAGATACCGGCGCGCGGTGTTTTGGATGAATTAAAAACAGAAACGGTATTACATATTTATTTCTTTGTTTACAGGTAAACTATTAATTGATATGAGAAGCAACTGGATGTGTGGGCTAATATGAGCGATTGGATAAGAGACAAACGACAAGACAACAACAAGACGGCAAATATTTAACAAAAAAAAGCGTTTTACGAGCAATTTCTCTTCTTTAGAAATATTTCTAACCTTCGTCCAACGGCATTTAATATGGATCCAACTAGAAATGATTAAACTAATAGTGCATCCAATGAAAAAAACAAAGAGGCAGATCTTGAAAAAACATTTATAAAACCAATAAGAGAGATCAGCAAAGTTGACAAAAAGTCATGAATTTACTGGATGCGATAGACAAAGCAGACGACAACCGTATTATGAACTTTTTAAAGACATTGCGCCCACAATTGATTTGCTTACCGATGATAATATAGTTGAGTTTCAATTTCAAGTGCTGGAAATTATAAAAAAAAATATCAAACAGTATATCTTAATACAATCCATGGACCCAAAACTAATACAATGATTTACATACCTGTATTCAATTGTCTAGTATTGGTCAACTACGCTTTGGTCTAAACAACGCAGATCCACCCTCAACCTCAAAATGTTGCTTATCGATTTCAAGAAACTAAGAAACACACCTACATAATAATTAAAATACGAATTATTTTGTATTAGAATGTATTTACACTTACCTAAATTTTATTTTCAAAGTATCTTCCTCGTTCTTCGAAGCACTTTTGCAGCCAATTATAATTAATTTCATTAGGTCTGGGTCCTCTCGAATGCGCCGTCTTATTATGTTAAAAGCTTGTATAATCCGATTTCTCATTTCGGCTTCATTTTGTGATTCCTTGCGGAACACAAATTGTTTCACCCAGCCCCAAAAAAATAACTAGCAGTGTTAGGTCTGACGAGCGCGGACCGAACCTGCCTGTCCATTGCTCACCAAACAATTCTTGGAGACGGCTCCTGACTTCAGACGTAGTGTGGCGTAGAGCACAACTATGCTCAAACCACACGTCATGCAGTCTAGCTAGCGGAATATTGTCCAAATATCGGCTGAGCGGACCATCGAGCAGCACCAGATACCTTTGGCGATTCAAAGTGCCGTTAATGAAAATGGGGCCAATAATCGTATCATCGTGTATACCAGCCCATACATTAATAGTCCATTTGCTTAATGAGATAAGTGGCGTATGATATATGAATGTCTGCCTTTCTGGAACCAATAGTGACAAATTCGTCGATTCCACACTGAATTTCTCGTATTTCTCGTTTCGTCATACAAAATAACATTTTCGATTCAACGAGGATTTTCACTACACATCTGTAAGGCCCATTCAGCGTAATTTATTCTACATGCATAACCTGCAGTCTCCAACGCTTGTGTTTTTTGAATGGCGTACGGGTATTGTTTTTTTTTAAAATGTTATGTACTGACGTATGGCTTATGTTAAATAATCTACCACAGCGCCTGATACTTGAATGTGGCTTTCTTCTGAAGTAACTTAAAACATTTTCTTCCATATTTACCGATATTCGTGGTGTACCACCTGATTTCAATGGAACGATGGGCCTATTCTCACGTAATCTCGTAATTGCGTTGATAATAACTTGGCCTTCGCTGGGTTTTCGCCAGTTCGGATAACTTTGAGCGTACGTTTTAACGGCTCCTCCAGTATTATAATGGCATTAGGCATATATTAGTACCATGTCCAGCCATCCATTCACCAGCACTAAAAATGACATATCCTAATTCCACTAATTCGATATCACAAGTAATAAAAATTCAATGATGCATATTACACAAGTTAACTGATATGTCAAAACTAAACTTTCAAAAACACTTAATGTTCTTATTGGTTGAAAAAATGTGTGTGGGTTGCCATATTAAATAATCAATAATCCATAATAATTTCATTTGGAAGCGCAATTTAAATTAATGTTATTTTTATTAAGAAAATAATAATAATTTATCTTAATGATAAATGAAAAAAATATCCTATTAATAGTTATTGCGGTAAGTTTATTTTAAAATCGACGAGAGTGTTTTTTGTAATCTTAAATGTTTGAGCGAATTATGGATTGATGTTAAAGATTTTCAAATAGCAATAATTTTGATTTACGATATGTAAACGAAGTTGACTTAGAAATTTAAATTTGTTATCCTTTTCTTTCTTCTAACCCTTTTCTTTGTAAAATTATGCAAATGAAAGGGATAGTTAGAAAATTAAAATTCACCATCGATCGCTAAGAAAGGTAATTATGCAATATTGCCACATTTCTTACGTTTATCGAAATATAAGATATATATAAGATATATTTGCATGTTAATGACTTATGATAATTTTAAATTTTAAAAAAAGTGGTATGATTTAAACAAAAAAAATAGCTACTTTGCAATCTACCCTTGTAGTACTATTACATATTAAAGTCCCAAAGTTTCCTAACTTTATATACTGTATATACCATTGTCAATTGAGCGGGTTTTATTTTATACATTTATAAATTTCTATTTAATTTTATATCGTTATTGCATGTGACAAAATTAATATAGCGGACCCAGTATTTTCTCCGTGCATGAAAAATTCTTAGAAATGTATAAAAATAATATTGCTCTAAAAACACCGGAAATAAAATCCGAAAAAAAATTATTACGAACGAGTTCAAACAATGTAAAAAATATGTAAAAATAGAAGGTAAAAATGTTGAAAAAGTATAATGTCAAATTAAATACTAACATTCATAACTATATAGTCACTTTTTTACAATTCCTGTATATATACATATATATATATATATATATATACATATATATATATATATATATATATATATCTACACTACCATTATTTCAGTGTTATAAAATATAAACTTTACATTTTCATATGATAAGCTATCAACCAGAGACTCATCAAATATAATTGTATTGATCTATCAAGAGGTTTGTCGCCTTTATTTATCAATGATTTTATGATAATTTATTGAGGTCTTTCATCATGAGTCATGACGTCCAGGACGTCATGACTCTAATTTCCTTATGCTTCTTAAATTTATATTCCGCATAAAAGATTGCCCAAGTCTAATATTAGATAGTTACCTAACCGTATTGAGGCGCATGTAATCTAACAACAATGCATTTTATCCGTGCGCATAAAAGAACAAGAATGCTTCACCCCCTCCTGTCTACTTATGTGTTCAACCTTATTACATTTTACGTTAACTTAATCCTTTCACATGTGCAATATGAAATTTTATGCTCAGAGTGGGCGTTTAAGTCAATATATTGTATATTGTCTTATCTTCTCAGACAGGCTGCTTTAAAGTTTATCGTTTTTCCTCTCAGTTACTTCTCCCATTCTTTATTTTGTAGTCGTAACAAAGGTACTGTCTCGGTATACATGGCCGACTTCATTGGCAACAATAATATTTTTCTTTTGCAGTTTATAGTTTATCAATAGACTAAGACAAGGAACTTCATTCTATGTTTTTAATCAATTTAAAAAGGATTAGGAGATCTTCTCTTCAAGTAAAAATCAGTTATATAAAATCATCAAAAAATCTTTAAAACTGCATTTCGTATAAAATACGTATATGGAAGATTTCATTGAGTGTGACTCATTTGACCCGATAATTGTTGTATAAAAATTTAACAAAATACAATATATTTGGTTTTTTATTATAATGTGTTCACTGCAATATATCCTCATAAAATAAGAATATTAGTAACAATAATAAAAATAATAAGCTTATTTAATCTGTAAATTGAGAAATCTAGATTCTCTTCGGATAAAGGCCTCTTTTAGACTTTACCAGCGCTCATGATTTCTACTCCATTTTCTATTTCGTTGGTAAAACATATTTAAGTGAGGCTATCCCTTGTCTTCCGTTGCACGTTCGTTCCTTCTGTAGCGCCACTATTATTGTCTCTTTGACTTCGCGCATCCTAGCAACGTTAACTGCCCATTGCCATGCACATTTCGTAGAATATCTAACACATCTCTTACTTTCGTCTTCCCTTTTAATTTCGTGTTTTATCTTTTCCCCTATTTTCAATTTGAGAATACTTTTCCAATTGGTTCTCCTGCGATTAGTGATTTTACTGTTTTTTTTATTTGTTTCGCGTATTTTTAAGTATACTATCCATATGGTGGCGTATGGGAAGACAATAATCAATTGGTTTCTTTTTATTAGACTCTAAAAAGCTTTATCTCTTTTATAGAATTATCCACCAGACTTTATAATTTACTCCACGTTTTAATAACTCTCCGGTCAAAATCTGTAAATATTGCAGATTCAAGAGAGAAAACACACACACACACACACATTCATATACACCCACACCCACATACACACACGCACATGTATATATATATATATATATATATATATATATATATATATATATATATATATATATATATTCTTGATGTACTTTGTCTAAGCAGATGGATTTCTAGATTATATTTTTCATAATTTTCGTCTTTTCTATATTTATTTCTAGACAAATTTTCTTACTAACGTGATTTACATCACTAGGTGCACATAATTTTTTTCTAACAACTTAATTTTCTTTTCAAACAAGGAAGTTCTGAAAAATTTAGTAAAGCAACAACGAGCAAAATTTAAATTCCCGGATATCAACTAGGATTTTATTCACAATTAAATGAAACTACGTCATGTAGTATTATTTCTACTATTCTATTAGCAAAGTAATATTCCACCTGAAGATGTTATAATACAACGAAACCTAGGTCGTGGTAAAGAAATTAAAGATAGTAAAAATAATACTACATCACGTAGTTTCATTTAATTGCGAATAATGAATTTCTACAAAATTAACGCCAAATATATTCAATAGGATTTTATTTTAAGCATGTGTTATAATTACTCCTAAATGAAGATAGCGTTAAGAACAATGTTTTATTTTCATTCTTTTGAAGGATTTACAAATACAGCATACTTACAAATAGAGGAAATAATAAATAAAGAAGAATTTATACTTAAATACATGTTTTTTCAAATCATTTTTATAACTAAAAATGTTAATTAGAAAAGAATTCAATTAATCAGCATGTTTCTGGAAATATTCAAGGAAACATTCATATGATCAATTCCCTTTATAAAGTGCGGAAAAAATAATAATGAGATACAGTATACAGGGAAGAAATAATTTTTAATTAAATTATCCGAAAATTCACTACCCTATTGACGCCTTTGTTTTGCGGAAGAAACTTCGTAAAAGGAAATTTACTTTTTCTGAGAAGTTCACAGCGCCATCTAACTGAATCAAAGTAGAAACTTAATTAGAAGTTTTACAACATTCTCCTAGACTTTGTATCTGTTTAGGTCACGTAAGAAAAATAAAAATTAGTTACATACTTCAGTAATAAGTAACAGAATAAAAGTTTTATGTATGTCTAAATATACGCCTACTTTTGTTATAAGTTAATAATTTTTACGAATTTTTTTTAACTATGAACTCATGTAATTTTAAAAATATTAAATCAATTTGATCTAGTTACGCAACATACATAAATTATACCTTAAAGTATTTTATGCTTAATTTTATTCACATCCAAATCCAAATGTGGCTTTTGGTTCTAGAAGCCATATTATAATTCGGTAAGAATTTCTCATATTAGATAAGTGTATATGTGTATATTTGTGCGTGTTGCGCATAAGCGCATATACGCATATGTGTGTATAATTTGACGTTTGGAATCATATTAGATGAACATAAGCATATAATAATGAATAATATTTCTCATAGATAAATAAGTTTAGTAAATTTTGTAAACTAACTAATGGAAAAACTCGGATATATAGAAGTTCCATATATCGTGCATAAAAACAAGCTTTAAATGAATAAAAACTTTCGGTAAAGGAAAAATGTTAAGCCACCCTTTTAACTAGTGCTATATTTTAATAAAAAGTACGTATCTGTTCTCTAAACTAGACATAGGTTAATTTCACAAAAATATCTATGTTAAATACATAAATATACGTGTGTAATGTATATCCTATATTCAATACAGGGATGAACTATATTCGGTATTTAAACTATATTCTATACCAAGAAAACCTCTTTAGGCTCTTTCCATCTCTACCTTTATTACCATTTTAGGTCCAGGAACGGTCAGTAGTGTAAAAGAAATGCCATGCTTTAGTGGACTATTTGCTTGACACATAATAAATTGGCCATCTCAGTTTATCAGAGTGCGATAATTTGGAAACCGAAAGAGAATATTTCCACTTCTTCTCCAAGCATGAATTCTTGCTTGATGAAAGCACCAGATAAGGGGAATTATTTCTTTAAAATTAGTTGTTTGCTCTAAATTCAAATTCTCTAACTCTAATTCACTTCTTTAAATTTTTAGAAACAGCATTTCGAGATATAATATGTGTGTCTATTTTCAACCATTATATGCATATATGTTGTGTTATTACTATCGCATTTTGCCCTAAAAAGAATTTCTGAAGCAAAAGCATTCTAAGTTTCCTTCGTAACATTTTCATATTTAGTTTGTTCTTTACTCACCGCAACTCAGATACTAACTGAGTAGAATATGGAAAACTGCATTTCTTACATAAACTAAGAAAAATGGTGACGTGTGCAAGATATATCCTTGAAGCAGAAATCCTTGAAATAAGTGATAGATTTATTACTCGCCAATCTAACAGTTCGCTCACTTCATTAGGTTTCACGAATGCTTTCATTTCGTTTTCATCATAATATTTTCGTCTTTTAAACATTCCTAAATTTGAACTACCCACCCGGTCCATGTTGCTCATATTATATTTTCTCATTTTAAAATTACGTACAAATACTTTTTGCCAGCTTCTCCTCTTCCATGGATTTAACATGATCAAATTGTTTCAATACTCTATCTTTTATCTCCATAATCAATATTCTACCACACTACGTTTTAGTATAACTCTACTTGAATTAAATCTCGTTAACATTTCTCGTAGTTTGCATACACATTCTGCAATAATTTAATTTCAATTGCACCAAATATACTTTGACCTTTCTTTTACATCACCAGTGACTCATTGCTGTACATGTGTGTATATATATATATATATATATATATATATATAAATTAATATATATATGACAAGAACATCAAAACTCTCACTTCTGGAGCTAGTGTTGTGTCATATAACTATTTCATTAAAGCGAATTTATCCAACTGGTAAAATTATGGTCGAACATCAAACTTTCTGTCCAACGTAATGATAATGTCAATAAAACTGAAAGCAAACATCAGAAATCGAAACACCTAATATAACCCGAATTACAAACAAAGAACCATCGTTAGTTGTAATATTGATAATGCAAAATGTAATAAATTTGTCATTTGTTTCACAATTTCAGTGGATCTAAGGGTGACTTTCCTGGTATAAAAAGCTATTAATATTAAAAGGCTTATTAAGATAAACGATTTCATTGCCATCTTTGATGCTTAAGTGGTTATCAATTTACAACGTAACTATGTTGAGGGTAAATATTTTGGCATTTTCGCACTTTGGAGTCTTAATTTAAATTTAATGAACTGGGACATTGTGTAAACATAAAACACTTGCTAGATCGGATCGAGATTGAATAAATTACTTTCATGTAAAATTATAATAAAATGTCAAATGTGAACTGAAATATGTAGCTAAGTACACAAGCTGTAAGAACGTGTATATTATTGACTCCGGTCATTCTGTGTATACAATAAATATATTTGAAGTATGTTTCTGTGAAAAATTTAAAGTTTTATGCTGGAATCGCCAAATTAAAGTGATTTATCTCAAATTGGTTGAAATTATTTTTATAAACCCTTAAAATTTTCTATCAATTTTGATGCACAGAATAATAAGTATGAATAATAGACAAATTATTTATTACTTTTTATATATTTATTTGGATTACGTATTATTTTTTATAATTATTTTTTATTACATAATCAATCATAATATTATTACATTTACCATATACTACAACTATTCATCGTGGAATATCGGCCCAAATAGTTTTTTAATTATGCTTTTTCTTAAGAGGTATATTTCATTTTAAAGATTTTATTTACAGCACTCTCCTATTATACATATAAGAAGCGTGTATATGTATAATATAATATGATAAAAGCACATAAAGAACTTTTTTGACGTACATTAATGTTATCAAAATTACATCGCCTCAAAATTTTTAGCACTGGCAATATAAAGCAGATATAGGAAATCTGTAAACTGTCATAAATTGTTAATGTTTCACGAAAATATTAAGTTATTTGTTTTGCCGTAAATCCAGTCGTTTCTGATTTAATAAAACTCTTTTTATACAATTTTAGTGGAAGCATAGCCTCCTTCCCGCCTATTAACCCGTGCCACGACATTTTGAAAATACCTGTACTTGGAAATGAATAATTCGTGGTCAATTTTGCAATACCAGCGAAAAAAATCACTGTCAAATATGCAATACCAAAGAAAGACGAAATTACATTTTTACAGAACACACTTATAGACACTTTCTTTGTTATACTCCATACAACAAAGTTCGAAATATCATATCAAATAAACGCCGACAACACCATAGTGGATTATTACCGCATTTAGGAAGACAAGGGTTAATTGATTTTGGAATTTGAAAAATTAATATTATTTTACAATTTTTATTGATATGCCCGTACGCACTTACGTTGACTTTAATTTATATCATACAAAAGAATTGTAAAAAGGAAAGATCTCTTAACTAAAAAATTCTATAATATGTAATCTTGCATTTAAAGACCAATTATTTTAATGTTGTGACAAGTATATCTTATATATAAAGCAATGGTAATAGAATATTTCCATTTAGGATATGGGCGTTTAAACTACTTTATATACAATAAATACAAATCCTTAGATTTCATTGAATTTTTAATGCATTTATATTGAAAGTACTCAATTATATTGCAATTCTCGACGCAGTATTTGCTATACAGATAGGCAAACATATTTAAAAAAAAAATTACAAAATTTATAAAAATAGCAATAACAAAAATGTACAAATTCTAAAAATCTACCTATGGGCACCTAATTCTACTCGATATTGAAATCACAACACGTGAAATTAAGTTCAAATGTCTTCTTAATAAAATTTATTATTTAAATTTGTATTTTTAAATCCTATTCTAATATCGAATCAGTCATTTGTCAATCATAGGAATTATTTATGTAATTCTAATTTTCCAGAAAAACTATAAGAATAAATTTAGGGCTTGGATTATCAACGCAATCCTCACGTACCTATTGAAAATCTTTTATGCATCTTATCCATTTTTCTGATTTTTTGTCTTGGAAAAAGATTTTTCGACAAACTGAGCATTCAGCGTCAAAATTATTGCTATCTTCTTCGTTAGCAGAGACCAAATTTGGGTCGTCATAAGATGTTTCCTCGCTAGAAGATTATTGGTTTTATCGCTTGTCGGTTTTATTTTTACTCTTGCTGTTTCCTGCTATTTCTTGCATTTCTGTCCCTTCTTTTTCCGCTGCTTTTTCATCATTCTCCTTTTGTTTCTTTTATTCATCTGTTATTTCTTGTTTATGCGATGAAGCCGTGGCTATCACGGTTTTGTCAAGTCTAGCTGAGGTTGAATGTATTTCAATGATAGGAACAGGCTACATATCTGCTGTACTTATAAATGCGGATGAAAAGTTTGCTGATTGTGATAATGAAGTTTGGTGTTATTGGTCAAGACCAATAACCTTGTGCCCTTGTTATGTCCGAAGGTGATGAGAGATTATTTTCTAAAGAAGTGGTGTTTATATTGGTTAAAGTACGAGTATGTGGTGAATGGTCAAATATGTTTTCGTTCAATGGAAATATTCCCATTTTCCGGAAAACATTTAGTACTGTATCGATTTTAAAAGCTTTAGATTAAGCTTTTTCAAATATTTCTCCAAATCTTTATTGGGCATAGTATGTTTTGAATAGGAACATAAATGAATTTAAAGGCTGCACATGGACAGTTGAATGAGAAGATAGCCAGGTTATAGAATCACTATTGCAAGTGCAATGTCAATCATGTCTAAATTTCTTGTAGGTCACCGTCTAAAACAAGCAAAACTGGGTCTCCCTTTTCTATTTTTACTACGGACATGAAATGCATCAACCATTTTGAGAACAACTCAGGCTGGATTGAACTAGATGATGCCTGAAGTTGCTCCATCGGATAGTTCACTTTCATATTTTTTATGGGAAACATCATCAGTAGAGAAATGAACTGACCAGCAGCTGATATACAAGTAACAATAGTTACTAATGCCCCCTTTTCAATAGATGATAATTTATGAACTTTTTTCGCCTTTCACAGTCAGAATTTTTTTTACTTTATACTGAGCAATGCTAGCGCCAGTTTCATCAACGTTAAATATTTTATAAGAGTTGAAGTAAATCTTATGCAGTTCAGACTTCAATATGTCAATAAAGTCTTAACGTTTTCTTCAGAAAAACCTTAAGGACAAGTTCGTGATAATGACTTTTGTTTAGGGAATAACAAATTAGAATGATGAGCCATGAAAAAATTCATCCATTTTAGCCCGCATTCTTTTTAGTCTGAGATAATGGGTGTAGATTATTATTGCTGATAGCCAATTGAAAAGACATTCGTTTTAAATCAGAAGCTATGATGCCATAGTAGTTCTTCTTCATTAACAAGCAATAGTTTATCAGCTCCTTTTCTAATTCTACCAGAAAAACTAGTTTTATTCCTATTTTTACAGAAAATATATTTTCTACTGATTCTTCAAAATTTTTTCCATACTCTTTCAAAGTAGCTCTTGGGAACTTTAATAAATTTACCGCCTTTTTATAACCCATTTCTTTAGTTCGTAGAGCTTTTTTAATTGCTTTAATATTCCACAGTTTTCTCTTTGGCCTCTTAGGGAAAAAGAAATAAACATAGAACTTATCTGTAATAGAAAATAACCTAAAAAAAAAGGTACCTTAATATCGTCCCGGGGACGACATTAGGTCCACGTAGGGGAACGGTATTAGGAATATGCTATTTGTTTAAATAAATATCCATTCAGCAAAAAAATATATATTATATCATAACATAAAATGTTTTCTATTATTTTAAATCATGTATAATTTCGACTACATTTTTATTTCAATAAGTCAATCATATCAATATTTAAACAAATCTGAGAATATTTAAAACGAAAACTCACCTTGGACAGTTTTTCTGTTTTAAATATCTTGTTGTAAATAAGACATTACACTACCACTTTTTAACAAGTCTCGATGAATGTCATGTATATTTATATTTTATTGTCACTTTGAAGCCATTTTGACAATAAGAAACGCCATGAAAGTTATTTATAATGTAGTTGTATGAATTAGGAAAATATAGCACGTCAATTTACTAATAAAATAATAAAGTTGTTTTAAAACCTATAATATTCATTAGCTTTTAAGAAAATGAAAAAAAAAACAAGAAGCTCCTAAATGAAAAGTTCCATAAACCTCCTGAATATTAATAATTTATTCGAGAATTTGAATACAATATTTTAATCTCGGTTTTAAAGTAAGTGAATGGAAATGAGATTCAGTTTGCCAATCCACCCTCTGCTTAATTTTAAAAGCTTTTTTGTGAGTATATGCCGGTCCTTGTTCCGTTATATACATGGGATATATATTTATTTTTTTGTTTCTTGATATTTTGCTATAGTATATCCTTTTATATTTTTTATCCATTATAAAATCTGTATTTTTTTTAACTTGATTGTATGAAAGAACCTCAGAAAAACAAAACAATAACACTTTTGGGGTATATTTAATAAATTTGATATTCTTTCAATATCAAAACCTAGCAATTAATTATTAAATAAAGATCGTTTTTTTTTGTGTTAGAGCGTGTTTTTCATAGATATTTTCAGCAATATCTCTTAAACTGTCTCATATAAACCAGTAATGAGGAATCCTTTGTTTCTTGCTCCTCCAACTGATATCCTACACATCACATGAAATTAAAAAAATTACTATTATTCGTTTGTTCCCTTCAAAGTTTCCATAAAAATATTTTTGAACATTAACTTGTGTAAAAAAATAGACTTCATTCATTCATTGTTTCTGAGAGAAATGGTTGTTGCAAGAAGAGGCACCGACACATGAGTAACCTTTCAAAGGTTTAATTTTTTCCTGTTTAATTTTGAAATTCTAAAAGTAAATAAAACTTAAACAATTAAAAACCTTATTAATAATACGCTAATAATAATAACAATCTAAATTAAGTTGAAGTTAAGACACAATATAAATAAAAAATAGTTGACAATAAAATAGATTAATTTATCTGCTATTATTTTCAAATATATGATTTTCTTTGTAAAAATATGTGAAACACATGTGAAAGTTATACAAAGCTCTATTCAGATACAATGAAGCTTCTGTATTTTTTTCAATATTTTTTGTCCAACAATGATAAACGAAACAAAGTCGTATAAACTTTTTCAGTGAGACATATATCACTCCACAGTAGTTGACTTAATTCTCATTGATCTTAAGTAAAAATAAGTTAACATAGCAAATCAATCTAAGAGATGAAACTATAGAAAAGAAAAGAGTTAAAAAATAACTCATTTCAACCATTTTGAGAGTTTCATTTATTAATTAAAAATACTACAGAATAAGTAACAATAGTAGTACAGTTGTAATTACAACACAGTACAGAAGTAGAGTTGTAATTAGTTAAAAAGTAAGCTCTGCCAAAATAGCCGAAATTTATTTCATCGGTCCTTTAATTCTCATTATATTTATTTATTAAAGAAAATGTACTCACTATAAACACATTTTTTGAATGGCATTTAACTGTTTTTACAACAGACAATTTTTGTCCCTGTTCTATACTTTCTCTCCTTTTAGGTGTCCAAATATTAAATATTTTTCATTACAAACATTTTTAAAATTAACAGCACTCTACCTTCCCCAATTTTTATGAAGCGGTGAAGAGTGTAATTTTGCTCATGGGTATAATAATATTTATTTTATTTCAAAAGAAGGACTTGATGACTCGTATATTTCATCATTTATATAATATTCTGTTCCATAAGAACACATAGGTTTTTTTTTTAATTTAAAAATCATTACCCAAAAAAGCGAAAATAAAAAAAAATTGTTAATTGCATATCTGTTGTAAGAGATGAATATGTATTATCAAGTACTGGAGTAGATATTTTGCAACTTACTTATAACAACTAATACACTCATAAAATTAATTACTATTATAAATTTTAAAATAAAATTGACATGCTTCACGTCACAACAGACTCATAAATACGTATTTCTTCTTAACAATGACAAGATAAATCATTGGCAACAGGGCCTTGATGAGAAACACATTAAATTTAAAAGAAACTGAAATAACCAGCAATCTTTCAATGAGAACAAAAAAGGTAACAGACAAAAGTAGTAGTAAGTATTATAATGATCGTGGCGAAAACATAATAGAAAATGTCGCGACTAAAAGATTGGTATCATGAAGAATAGGTCATACTTTATCCGGTGAATAATTTTTGATATTATAATGAATGCTTTTAAAGTAATCATTTTAGGAAAAAAAAAATTTTTAAATAAATATTTTTAAGATAATTTAATTTGATCTCTTTACAAACGTAGACATTTTATAAATTGCTGTAATAAGGCATTTTAGCATTTTAAATAATTTTTTATAATTTGGTGTAATAAAGCAATGCTCAAATTTTTAAAATTTTGTATTTTATAAATTACAGTTAGTGGTGTCTGGTTAAAATATATTTAATCGTTTTATTTTATATTTCCTGATACTCAACCAAATGTACTAAAATCAAAGATAATTGAATAGATATTAATTTCATTAAGTACCGACTATTACGGCGTCGCTTCGGTATAATTAGTATTCAATGATAAATTTAATTTATCAAATACTTGGGATTGAGGATAATATCAAAATATCGGTGATAAATATTTATGACGTGTTTATTGGTGATTTTCTGAAGATATATTATAATATTCATTTGGAAACAGTTTATAATGTTGTTTTCACATAAAAAGAGAATGTTTTATTTACATATCAAGATTACAAATAATCCACAAGTCAGATATTTTCTTGCACGACTCCAAGATTTTTGAATTGCAAATAGTGGACCATGAATTATTCACCGCTTAGGTATACTGAAGATGGGGATGGAAAAATGGGGAGGAGGTATCTTATTAATGTGTCTTATTAAATATTTCAAAAATGACTGGACTTACGGCAGAAAAAACTGTTATTTATAAAATGTTAAAAATTTATGATTGCATACGTCCCGTACTTACTATATGCTTGCCAGTGTTAAAAATTTTGGAGTGATGTAATTTTGAAAACATTGAAATTAACGAAAAATGTTCTTCATGATATTTTATGTTTTACTTCAATATAACACAAACACTCACACACACAACAAAGAACTTGTCCATTATTCATAGTTGTAAGTTTGTATACCAAATTCGGTAGTAAATATTAGAGACCTATATAAATAACGTCAACCATTTCTGGAAAAACCACTTTAAAGTTGCGATTTCAGCAAAATAAAACTTTCATTTCTTACTGAAATATGATCCAAATACATTTAGTTTTATGCACAGAATCACCTCTTTGAATAACAGATACGTTATTTATTACAGCTGGTGTAATTATACATATATTTTACTTCTCATTTAACATTATATTATTATTTTACATTAAAGTAATTTATTATATCTCGATTCGATCCGGTAAGTGTTTTACATTTCCTAAATCCCTTGGCTCTCGGGGTTCAAATTAAGATTCAAATATGCAAAAATGGTAAAATATTTACCCTTAACATTGTTACGTCGTAAATTGACAAAGAGCTTTAGCATCGAATGTGGCATTGAAGCCTTTTATCTTAATAAGCTTTTTAATATTAATTGCTTTTTATACGACAATGGTTACTCTTAGATTCAATGATATTGTGAGACACGTTGTAAGTTTAATACACTGCGTTATCAATATTACAGGTAGTGAGATTTCTTTGAATATAATTAATGTTTTATTAGTTGTTTCGAATTCTAATGTTTTTGTTTCAGTTTTATTAACATTAGCATTAAGCATTACGTTGAATAGATTAATTTTATGTATTGCATACTTTCGTTTCAGAGAGTTTTGTTATTCGAAAATTATTTTTTAAATAATTTTCTCAATTAAAACTTAATAACATTTTTCGCAACAGAAGAAATTTTGGGCTTGCACAATGTTTGTTTAATTAAAGTTCTGAAACTCAGAAGAAAAACCGGAATCCGTATAAAATTAATTTCGTATTAGTCTGTCAGTCGTCACCGTCGTTTATTCTCAGAAACCGCTTGATATAGAAATTAGAAGCTTAATAAAATAATAATAAAATATGAAAAATATTCATACAGAAAGTTTTTTGAAGGGACCTCCCCTTAATTAAGTATTTCAAAAAGTTTTTAAAATTCCTTATATTTACGGAGTAATATTTAAAGGGGCTGTAAAATTTGTTTCAGAGATCTGCTGAAGAATACGCTAAAAATATATCCATTCGATAACACTGAAATTACTAATCGGTAAATGTAAACACAATATCGAATTAATTAAATTCTAATAAATACCGCCATTTAGTGGAAAGTTATGAGAAAAAGTTTTGACTTTTGTTTACAAAAAAAAATAGATACCATTTATGGAAAAATACGTTAAAAATATATCCACCCGCTCTCCCATTCCCTGCCCTCTATTTTTTTTTAAAACTGCTAAATATAAAATTATGGATGAAACTCATTCATTTTTTCTTGATTCAGGAGCCTACGCAAATATTATTAGATAACGATGAATCTGGGTATCCTAGATTTTGAAATATTCATGATGATATTCATGTGCATTCTACTTTATTATATTAGATATTATCAATTATTTATTAACCTTTGAAGTCTATATTAGAAATTATTTATAAATAAAATAATTTCACTTACATTTGCTCATTTACTCCTACTTTTTTCTTCATTTTACTTCATACTAAACAATCTACCAATAAACATATTTTTCATTTGAAAGTGTCGTAAAGTGTTAAATATTTTTAGGTGTTCGAACTTTCTCCTTCTAATAATACTTGAGCTACTATTTTGTAAACGCAAAAGCAATTTTAAATTACTTATATCTAATAAACACCTCTGTCCAGTGACTTTAGTTTACAAACAACGCTGTTAATTAATTTAGCCAATTTTCTATGCGAGTTACTCTTTTGTCGCGGTCATAGATAATATAATTTAGTTATGTTGGTAGAAGGAATAGCTGATACAATATTTGTTACAAAGAGAAACAATGCGAGTTGGCATTTACGAAAAGCTTGAATGTTTAATTTTATTAATGTAATACAAAGAATTATAAAAAAGTAAGACATCTTAACTGAAAGATCCTCTTATTATACGGAGTACTTACTCTTGTTATTATAAATATAAATTATTTTAATCATTTTCCAAAAAAAAAAAAAAAAAATATATATATATATATATGTTTGTGTCTGTGTGTGTGTATGTGTATGTGTCTGTGTATAATATTTCTGTTTAGGACATGGGTTTTAAAAGTGAAAAATCAGTTTAAATACGACAATTGACTCTCCTATGAAAGTGTAATGAAAGCATTCTTAAAATTTATAATAAAAATAATAAATCATTCCACTCAGTCGATAATGCACTTATATTTAAGGTACTCGATTATACTGAAATAAATCAGGTAACATTTACCATATTGACAGGAAAAAATATTGAAATTAAATAACAAAATCATCTCAAGATTTTCAAACTAAACAAATAGGAATGAAGTGCATTAACAATGAGTGGAGAAAATATTAAAATAGACGAAAATATATAAAATGAATGTAGCAATGGAAATATAAAGAAATGAAAATGCGTATATCCATAAAAACTATAGGTCTCAGTGAACGTCAGTTATATTTGGAGCAAGTGACAACCATTTCAAATCCATTTTGACAAGAAGAAACACTATGAAAATTAATGTACAATGAAGTTGTCTGC
Source organism: Druceiella hillmani (assembly GCA_039881145.1). NCBI lineage: Eukaryota > Metazoa > Arthropoda > Insecta > Lepidoptera > Hepialidae > Druceiella > Druceiella hillmani. The sequence continues at coordinate 3,326,254 of JAYKKI010000080.1, forward strand.
TTTAGAAGGATATAGCATGCCAATTTGCAAAATTGTTATAAACATTTACTTTAACGTGAGTGGCAGGATGAAGGAAGTGATTATTTTCCAATAAGAAGAATCACTAAATTTCCCATCAACTTTATGTTAGGTACCTATTATTTCAGTAGTAATATTGTTCTTATTTTTCTCACAAGAGGTGAATGAAAATTGTACAAAAATTTTACAGTTCCGTGAAAAAGTTTTTCAAATTTTTACTTAAACTGTGTATGTTACATTATCTGTTATAATTTTTATCGAAAGTGTTTATTAAGAGTTATATTTTGCATTTTTATATACTTTATAACGATATTTTAATCTTGAGTTAGAGAGCATTTCCTTAAGCGCAAATATGTTAACATAGATACATTGGAATGACTAGGTTCCAAGACAAGTTTCATTATATTTTAAAAGATCTATCCGACGATACTTCTCGATGGGGTAACTAAATTTTTCTTTTGTTCTTCATTTTATTAACAAATCTTCTAATGTAATCTAAACATTTTCTAATCTATCTCATTATTGCTTTTGATTATCAATTTTCGTCTTCTTAAGAGATCTTGTTTAATAGGTGCGGACATAAGGAAGTCATTGCACTGCGCTAAACAGATGGACGAAAAGACATGATGAAATGTAAAATTACAACCGTACTACTTCTATTTTGATATTCTTAGGTTTGTGTAATACAATTATATATATATATATATATATATATATATATATATATATATATATATATATATTATATATATATATATATATATATATATATATCTTATTATTGATGCAAATTGTGGTAACGAAATATTTACTGGTATGAAATATTTGATTCATAACTACATTTTTGCAAAACCTTTACAGAATATATTTATACATTATAGACATGAAACTCAGTTAAATTTAAGATCAATTAATAAAATTAACGTAAAACATACCCACAGTCATTTAGAGTGTTAATACAGACTGCGTGTCCATTTATGTCGTTAAATAGTCTTGTCACAGAGTCAAGTAACGCACCTGTAGGGTCATTACGACGATAAACATCGTAAAGCACTACACAGTTTTAAACAAAAGTTCGGTATTAAAACGACCTCTTATCCTACGCTGACGAGTGAATACTTGCGTTACCATTTTAAGTACCATCTAAATAACATGTAATGACATTAAAGAGTATCACTTTCTTTAATGAGGACGGCGTCGGCGTCACCTTAGAGTACATTAATTTAACTGGACGAAGACTAAACACAGTAGTGGCAGAAATAGAATAGCCACTGTAGTTGCGTAGATTATTCGTCCAACAAATTCAGCAGCATTTGCTGCTCGTTTATTTATTTAAAGTGTATAGTAGGACAACCCAAAAATGTTAAATATTTCGGTCTCACGGGAAGAAAATAACGCAGTAAAAGACTAAATAAAATGTTTCAAAATTTTCTGTTTCTTATATTTCCTTGTTCCTTATATTTAGACTGATTATAATATATGACAAATGTGTTACGTGTGAGTAGAACTCGTAATATTAGATTTCTGTACATATTGCAGTTCTAATAAAAGTAAACATTTAAGGGTGATTAATATTTAATTATATTATTTTAAATAGTAAAATTATTTTTCAAAATGGTTATGCAAACATATTTATTAATAATTCATCGTGTACATTGACTTACAATGGGCAATGAAAGCGATCATCACTTTATTTTTTCAGATTATTGACATATTTCATTAAAACTGAAAAATGTGTTTGAGGTTATTTTTATAACTGGTTAAGAAATATGTTTAAAATATGCAATTAATTGAAAATATTGATTGACATAATTGATAAAAATTGAAAAAAGGGGTTTAATATTATTAACATACCTGGTTAAAAAGTGATTGAGTTTATTATTATAAGTGGTTATAGATTGAAAAAAAGTGTTTGTAATAATTGACATGTTAGGTTAAAAAGCGAAGAAGGTGTTTAAGATTATTATCATACCTATTTAAAAAGTGAAAAAGTGTTTGAAATTATTGACGTACTTAGTTTAAAAATTAAAAAAGGGGGATTTTCATACCTGGTTGAAAAGTGGGAAAGGTCTTGTTGGTTACTGACATACATGGTATAATACTGAAAAGAGTATTTGAGATTATTAATATTTCTGGTTAGAAAGTGATAAAGATGTTTGAAATTATTGATATACTTGATTAAAGATTTAAAAATTGTTATAATTTATTGACATACTTGATTAAAAGTGAAAAAGTTGATTGAGATTGTTAACATACTTGGTTAATGTGTGAAAAAGGTTTTTCAGATGAATCACATACCTGATCAAAAAGGAAAAATTGTGTTTAAGATTATTGTCATACCTAATTAAAAAGTGAAAACGTTTTTTGAGATTATTGACAAACCTGACAAAAAATTGAAAGATATTTTTGAGATTATTATCGTACTTGATGAGATGTGAAAATGTATTTGAGATTATTGATATAACTGGTTAAAAAATGCGAAAGGAATTTAAAATGATTCATATGTTTGATCCAAAAGTGAAAAAGTAGTTTTTACATTATCGGTGTAGAGGGATAAAAAGTGGAAAGAGTGATACAATTATCTCAATCACTCTTTAAGAGAATATATTAATATAAATATCGATATATCAATATATACTTGGTTGAACACTACAGAGTGTTTGAGAATATTGACATATTAAAAAGGGTTTGAGATTATTGACATACCTGTTTAAAAAGTGAAAAAAGTATTTGAGTTTATTGTCATACCTGCTTAAAAAGTAAAAACGGTCTTTACGGTCACTGATATACCTAGTAAAAACTGAAAAATAAGTTTGAGATTATCGATATACCTGGTTTAAAAGTAAAAATGGTGTTGGAAGTTATTGATATACATGATTGAGAAGTTAAAAAGTGGTTTTAGTTTATTGACATACTTTGTTAAAATGTAAAGAAACTGATTGATATTATTGACATATCTGGCTAATGTTTATAGAAGGGGCTCGAGATTATTGACATACCTGGTTAAAAAGTGTAAAAGTTGTTTGAAATTATTGTCATACCAGCTTTTAAAGGGAAAAATATTTGTAAGATCATTTTTATATTTAGTTTAAAAGTGAAAAATGGTCTCTGGTTATTTACATACTTGGTTAAAAAGTAAATAAGTGTTTAAAATTATTGATACACTGCCGTGTGTTGAATAGTTTATTTTTTGCTTATTTCTTATAATATCAATGAAGATAAATTTAAAACATTTTTGATATATACCTAGCCGTTCTATATGACCTATTCTGTATACTCTACCTACCTATTCTACAGAATTTAGAAATGGTTTATACTCTATACAGAGATCTATACTCTATACAGAATTTAGAAATCCTTAATTAGCCCCTCCCCCTCTCAATATTATGCTATCGGTCTTTTCTGTTTTTGTTTTGAAGTGAGAAATTATATTAGAAAATACTTTTGGTTTCACTTTAACATACTTCTTCAATAATTCCTCTCATGATGGAGTTCATGTAGAAAAAGAAATTTTATTTTCCAAGCTTTGTGGCTTTTTTGTGGAATGTTTTCTTATTGTTTTACACAAATTTTTTTGACAAGTGGTCCACCTTTTGTTTAGTTCACATAAGTATGTATCAGTCAATCAGTATTAATTACTTCGTTTCTTAGTCTTCCTGTTCATCCATTTTTTTAATGCGACTTAAAGTAACTTATTATACTATTTAATTTACAGAGCTCGACATCTAGAGAAGTCAGAGAAGTCAGCTATCAAGCATTCATTAGGGCTATCGGTTGATTTTCGACAAACATACATTTTCCATCCACTTTGATTATTTAGCTGCATATTATAAAAGAAATTACCCATTTCAGTAAAAATATATTAACAAAGTGTTATAAATACAACTACAGAACAGCAGTACAGAGCAGGCCGAGAACGAAGAAATGTAATGCGTGTGACGACTTACGAATAATTCTGACTGATGGTAAGAGCTGAAAAAATTACTTAACGATCAATTTTATCTATCGTATGACGTCATGGACATCCAAAATATGTATCAGTACCTCTATATTGTTAAGTTTCATTTTTCAACTTATGATCATCTTTTAGTGCTATATATATCATGCGTGAAACCCAAGATTACAACATTGTAGTTCTTTCGGAAATTAATTCTTCTCAAAAATACCTGAAGATGAGTATGGTAGATAAAATTGATATATCGTCTATGGTATAAGCAATGGCATAACCTGCTATAAGAATAGAGATTCGAAAAGTAATAACAGAAAGCAAACAGACGAAACAATTAAACCTTAGACGTTAAAAAATGCATTTTATCAAGATAAAATATTCATGTGTTGCCTAACTATGTAAATAATTGCTTATTGCCAATATAAAATCATTCAGAGAAATATTGTAAACAAATTTTGAAGAACTGTATGCTACATGTTCTCAAAAATATTTGATTAACATCAAAATCTATATTTTCTTGTCGAAGGAGAAAAAATATTTCACTGAAGAGTCACTGAAATATTTTCCATAATTCCTTTCAGAATAAGAAAGAAATTTAGATTAAAATAGTGGCCCCCTCAAATGATGATATAGGTTAGCATATGTTAAAAATTAATAAGTATCCATTTACTTTCCTTAAAAATCAATATTATTATTACTTGAAATATTAAATAATTACAAAGTTCAAATATGATGACAAAAGAGGGTATTTCGGATTATAACATTACCCACAGTGATATTATAAAGCACAAAAAAACTCGACCAACTTTTTACGTCAAACTGTGTACTTCCATCAATAAGTCCTCAATATAGAAAGTCTAAATTAATGTAAAGACAATAAGGTCGCTTTAATTGAGGTATTTGATCGCATTGTTAGTATTAAAAAATCCAACTGTTTCGAAATTCATCAGTTACTTAATTTATTTCTCAATTTAATTATTCGACAAACATTTGGGAAGACGTGCAAGAAAATAGCTGTATTTATAATTTAAATGAGGAAAAGTATTTAGCATTTGATCATTCTTAAAATGATTAGAAATAATATAAGTTTAAAACTATCTATTATGACCAGAAAATTTGTAGCCAAACTTATTTATTTATAAAGAGTATATAAAAAGGTCGATGGAATGATGTCTTATGCGGAAACGATTATTTAACTAATTCCAATCATTAACATTTTTTATATTTTCAGGATTAACAGCTGCAATTTTCATAAGAGATAAAGATATTTTATTTTAGCACTTTAATAAAGTGGATTAGTTTATTAGTAGAAACACGAAAAATGGCCCATTTTCATTCAGAAATACTTGCATGAGGCCAATTATTATACAGTGGCACTTTTCCACTACAAAAAGGTTACATAAATTTGTCTTATCCAACATTGTTGGATAATCAATTTTACAAAAAAGATAGGGGTAACTTCCAGTGTCTCTGAAGAGGGTTTTAAATAACTTTGACTTCTCTAATACAGTATATTTACAAACAAACCGGTATATTTTGAAATAATAGCACATAAATTAATTTTATTAATTCACGAGTTTGTCGAATTATTTATCATTTGTTCTGTGTGTTAAAGTTTTATTTTTATTGTATAATAAATATTAACGTACAGCTGAACAAAGTTTTCGATCGTTTTTTGCATTTTATTTACTCTCAGAGAGCCACGTGCACAAAGCAAAAAAAACTCTTGTGGATAATTCATGTGTCCGCTTGTTCGCTCAGGCATTTTTCTTAGAAATCATTGGACATAGAAATTTGAAGTTTGACTTAATCATAAATCTTATTATTCCCCATATATCTCAGTTAACACAACAAATTAACTAAAAATATTTATATGGAATTTTAAATTTTATGTGCTTTCTTAGGTATAAGTTGAAGGAGTTTATAACAACATCCTTAGTTTGTGTAGATATTTTCAGACTTAAACTAAACAATAATAAATGGCGAAGGATGTTTTTTATTTAATAATAAATTGCTAGTTGTTTTATATAAAGCTTATGTCGAAAAAAAAATTAAACTTATCTATATATGCCAAAAAAATATTATTGTTTCGTTTTTCTGAGATCCTCTTATAAGTAAATTTAAGGAAAAAATACTGTCGCAACATACCAAAAAACAAACAAAAATATATAGAGACATCCATGTATATAACGGAATAAGGGGCGGTATATACTCGCAAAAAGCTTTTAAAATTAAATCGAGGGTGGATTGGCAAATTGAATCTCATTTCCATTCACTTACTTTAAAACCGCGATTAAAATATTGTATAAAAATTCTTGAATACATTATTATTAATACACAGGAAGTTTATGGAACTTTTCGTTTAGAAGCACCGAATTTTTTCCATTATCTTAAAAGCTAATGATTATTATTTGTTTCGATACAACTTTGTTTATGTGCATTTTGGCTTACTTTCTGCTTGTTTCAAATTTAATTGCTTAGTAAATGAGAGAAATTAAGAATATTTGTTCTATAAAAACGTCTGTTGAAAACATTTATTTATTTATGTATTTCTTGTAATTTGTAAATTGTGAAAGGGAATTCTTGCCAATAGCATTAGACAATTTGTTGCAACGTGTCTTCCTATATATATTGAAATTATGGCGTCGTATAATTCGATATAATCGAGTACTTGCAAAATAAGTGCATTAACAGTTGAGTTGAGTCAAAGAATTTTTTTTTAAATTTATTTTTAAGACTGCTGTTATTACGGCTTGGCAAGAAATTAAATGCTGTATTTTAAATTGTTTAAATAATTTGTTTTTCAAAGGATAGTGTAATTAATACATATAATAAAACGATTTTTCAGCTTAGTTTTTCAGTAAAGAAAGACATCTTGTCTTTCCTTTTTTCATAATAATTTTATATTGTACAAATAAAAGTGAACATAAGCGCTTATCTTAGTATTTAGTACCTCTTTCATTTAAATGAGTAAATTATTACTGTACATATGTATAATAAGATTTTGAATATATTTGGCTTTAATTTTGTAGAAATTCATTATTCACAATTAAATGAAACTACGTGATGTAGTATTATTTCTACTTTCTTCAATTTCTTTACCACGACCTAGGTTTCGTTGTATTACAACATCTTCAGATGGGCAATTACCAAACATTCAAATCCTAAGATTCAAAACCTATCTTTGCTAATATCCCACCTGAAGATGTAATACAACGAAACCTAGGTCGTGGTAAAGAAATTAAAGAAAGTAGAAATAATACTACATCACGTAGTTTCATTTAATTGTGTATAATAAAATTGTTGCAGAGCGAATTCTGCAAATGGGAAATATTAAAAATTGTTATTTAGCGTAAAGAATGATAATACAATCCAGAAAATCTGTTTTTAGAATTTTTGTCTATATGTTAATTTGAACGATTAGACAGTTTTAATAATTTTGGTACGGTACTAATTTAGACCCCATAGCAACATATAAGGGAAAAAAATTCTAATCAATTTTCTTATCCCAAATTTCACGCAAGGAAAGTCGTAGGCATAGTTGATATTGTTTTACTTTATTTGCAATTTTCTTATATTTAAGGAAAAAATACAGATTTTAGTAATAGGTAAGACATAAAATATAAGAGGGTACTGTCGCGACATCCCAAGAAACAAAAAAAATTAAATCTACAGACACTTATTTACATAAAAAAATAATGGGCCGCATATGCTTACAAAAGAACTTTTAAAACTAAGCCGGAGTAGATTAGTAAACTGAATCTTATTTTCATTCACTTACTTTAAAACCGAGATTAACATTTTTTTAACATTATTGATATCCAGAAGGTTTACAGAACTCTTCGTCTTGTATTTTCCCCCATTTCTTAAAAGCTAATGAATAGTATAACTTTCAATACAACTTTGTACATTTGAAATGAGCGTTTTGTGTCTTTCGGTTTCTATTTGTTTAATCCAAATGTAATTGCGAAGTAAAGGAGGGAAGCTGAGAATATTTGTTTAAGAAAAACATCCGTTGAAAAGGTTTTTTTCTTTAGGCATTTCGCGTAATTTGTAAATTGTCAAAGGCATGTTTTAACGCTATAACGAAACACAAATACTGTAATGATTACTATATACATTCAATATTAGTATTCTAAATAACACACATGATTACATTACAATGAAGTACCCAATTGCTGTTAAATGGTTGCTAGTCGCAGTGAAAGTGATGACATATATGTTATAAAATGACAACGATATCATGCCGAATGGATATTTTTTGCCTATTTTTTAGTAAATCTCTGAAATACAGCCTTTTCAAATGATGCTCCCTAAATATTAGAAATTTTAAAAATTTTTATGATAATGATATATATTCCGGTAAATATGTTTAATTATTACACTAATTATATATTGTTCTGAGAGATTGCTCTCGTAGTCAATAAGTCCACCATATATATCAATTAGATACATCAAAGTAGATAAATAAATAAATGTCCAATTTCTACTTCAAGCCGTGTCTGAAAAAACTGACTGTGACAGACGGACAGAATAATACATGAGTGATTTTATAAGGATTCCGATTTTCCTTTTGAGGTACAGGATCCTACTTACAGACCTTGTCTATATACAGCCTAAAGAAAACATATTCTTAAATATGCACTGTGGAAATGAAACAAATATTTTTTTAAATTGTACATTTGTTAAAGTGTAAGCATAAAAGAGATGAAATGTTATTTCAACGATCAAGCTTTCGATTCAACTTAATGTTTAATGCTATGTTAATAAAACATAAAACACACATTAGAAGCGGAAATACCTAATAAAACATTAATTACAAATAAAGTAACTCGATAGCCGTAATATTGATAACGCAAAGTGTATTAAATTTGTAATTTGTTTCACAATATCAGTGAAACTAAGGGTAACTATCTCCGTCTAAAAAGCTATTAATATTAAAAGGCTTATTAAGATAAAGGACTTCATTGTCATGTTCACTACACAAGCTTTTTATCAATTTATGGCGTATCAATGTTAAGGATGAATATTTTGACATTTTCGCATTTTGTAGTCTTAATTTAATTTTAATGAAATGGAGGAACGAATAAATGTTAAACTTGCCGGATCGAATCGAGATTTAATAAATTCAAATTTACATTTAATAAAATGTTAAATACCAAGTGAAATATGTATTTAATTACAGTAGTTGTAATAAATGACGTGTCTGTTATTCTTACAAATGATTCAGTATATAAAATAGATATTGGAATCGTGTTTCTGACAAAAAAATATATGAATTTTTTATTAGATGTTAATATTTCCTAATCAGTTTGATGTACAATAGACACGTTTCTGTTACACCCGACTCATAACTTTTATATGGGCTAACGTGTAATAAAGGACGTATCTGTTATTGATACAGGTAATTCCCTGAATCAAAGTCTTGAAGTTCTTGAAGTATTTTTTTATAAAAGAAATATAATTTCATCAAATCGCGACTTTAATATGAATATTGAAACGGTTGAGAATATTTTTATTGTTCCTCAACATTTCCAAATTAACCCGATGCACAGAAACGCCTGTAAGAACAATAGACACATTTTTGTTACAGCGTAAGACGTAAAGAAGTATTTATTATTTATAGCGATGATTTTTTTTTAATAAAATTGAATTTCTATGAAGATGTTTCTGTAGAAAATGTATAATTTAATTTTTCGTTGAAATTGCAAGTTTTACAAGGATTTTAAATTTGGAAACTGTTGAGAATTTTCGTACAGCTCGTAAGAATTTTTCCCTTAATTTGATGTGCAGAATCACGTGTATGATTACAGGACTTTTTAAACTGAAGTAAGGTACGCTTACCAAAATCTATAAGAGAGACCGACTGGAAACTATGTAAACATCAGTTTGAAAGATGAAGCCATTAACGAACGCATTATAGAGCACGAAGCCTATTATATTATAAATATAACTATTATATTATAAACTATTGTAAATTATTTTATTAATAATTAAAATTCACCTATTCGAAGACATTGTAAAGAAATCAGTCACGCAACTCTTATTCAATTTAAGATCGGTTATTTAGTGTTAATACAGAATGCGCGCCCCTTTATTTCTTTAAATACTCTCGCCATGAATTCAAGTAACGTACCTATAAGTTCATTAAGATAGTAAACACAACATAGTTTTAAACTAAAGTTCGGCATTAAAATGCCCTCATAACTTACGTGGACTAGTGAATATTTGCATTACCATTTTAAGTACCATCTAAATAACATGCAATGGCATTAAATATACTCACTTATAGGAATAAACCGTATCAGTTATTTTATTATTATTTGATGCATTTTATAAGGCGATACGATGAGAATATTGTTATTTATTATTGAGATATCGTTTTTAATTACTTCAGTCATTAAAAATGCGAATAAATAAAAAAACTAATTAAAGTCCACAGACGAGCGTTTTTATACTGGTACATTGAAAATGGCTAAAGTTTATTTTTGAATATTTTTTAATAATTTAATATAAAATTTGAAAATCAATTAACGAGTATGGCCTCCTATAGCTAAAATTAATGCGCTCAATCTGCTAGGTATGCTTTCGACGACGTTTTTTATCATTTTCTGAGGAATACGTTCCCATTCAGCGACGTTCATATTTTTTAGGGCCTGAATGTTTGATGGAGCTGATTTTACGGCTCTGATGCATCGTTTGAGATTATCCCATATGTGTTCTATCGGATTGAGGTCGAGGCTTCTAGCTGGCTAGTCTAACCGACGAATTCCGGCCTCCTGCATGTACGGATCAACGTCTCTAGAGCGGTGGGCGCGAGCGTTGTCGTCCATAAAAATGGACTCGCTTCCAACTGCTGTCACTGCGGGTTGGGCATGAGGAATAAGAACCTCAGTTATGTACCTTTGCGCATTAAGTGTGTTATTTTCAATAAAAACTAACTCGGTACGGTCATCTGAGTTAATACCAGCCCAAAACATTACGGAGCCTCCACCGTAAGGGGTGATTTCCTCAAAGCACACTTCTGCGAAGCGCTCTCCAGGTCTTCGTAAGACTTGCCGATATCGGTCCTCACCACTAATCAATATACGAGCTTCAGCGGAGAATAAAGCACTATTCCAGTCTTGTTGAGTCCATAGGCTTACTTGTGTACTTCTGACATCCTCCAGGTTCTGTTTGAGATCCACGTACGTAACTTGACAATTTCGTAGCGCTTGACTGACTATGAAGTGATCGTTCCGTGGCGCAACGCACCGTTTTCTTCCAGAATCAAGCCTTCTACTGACGGAGCCCGTTTCTTTGTATCGTTGCCAGGTCTTTGTACGGTGAAACGGCTCACATTATACTGCTGAGACACATAACTTTGGCTACAGCCTTCTTCAAGCAGCGCAATAATTTTACGAGCTGTTATCGTTTTTTCAGCCATACTGAGAACAGCAAACAGAAGTAAACTAATGCAACAAACAGCAAAAATTTAATTAAAATTTGTTCGTTAAAATAAAAAACGTAACAAATGAATAAGAACTTAATAAGAGATGGATTTCATTTAACACCAAAAAATACGTTTTTGTCAGTGAAAGAGAATTTTCATTCAAAAAGAATAAATTTCAAATTTAGAACGTTCGTTTTTATGTGCCAGAATACACTATACCTGTCAGTAACAATTACAAGTAATACAACCTCTTAATAAATAATATTTTGTTAACAATATGACAAAATCAAAACCGCCCGTTTTTTATGCAAAAGAGTGTAGTATCATTTTCTTTAATGAGGACGTCGGCGTCACGTTAGAGTACATTGATATAAGTGGACGAAAACTAAACACAGTGGTGGCAGAAATAGAACAAACCCTGTAGTTGTCGCAGAAAATATTATTCCAACAAAATTTGCTGCTCGTTTATTTATTTAAAGGGTACAGTAGAACATCCGAAAAAGTGTGAAATATTTCGGTCTCATGGGAAGAATATAACGCGGCAAAAAACGACTGCATAATAAATAAATTGTTTCAAAATGTTCTCAGTTTCTTATTTTTCCTTGTTCCTTATATTTATACTGATTATAATATATGACAAATGTGTTAGGTGTGAGTAGAACTTGCAATATTAGATTTCTGTACATATTGCAGTTCTAATAAAGATTTAAGGGTGGAGTTCACAACGGCTATGTAAAATATATTTACTAATATGTCTGTTACAGGCGCAAGACGATTAATATATTGTGTACATTAACCTATAGTGTGCAACGAATTCGGTTATCATTTATTTTCCTTCAATTTTTAAAAACTGAAAAAGTGTTTGAGATTATTGATATACCTGACAAAAAAGTGAAAAAATATTTGAGATTATTGACATATTTGTATAAAAATTAAAAAAAGGGTTAAAAAGTGAAAAGGATGATTGTGATTATTGAATTACCGGGTAAAGAGTAAAAGAGGTATTTGCGATTATTGTTACACTTGGTAAAAATTAAAAAAGTATTTGTTGGTAAAGTTTTGTCGAAATTTACGTTATTATATATGATTTATTAGGATAAAAGATATTTAAAAAATATTTTAGGTTATGATAAGTGTTTTTCTGCTGAATGGGTGTTTATTTAAATAAACAGCATACTCATAATAATGTCCCACTACGTGAACCTAATATCGTCCCCGGGGCATAATTTAAGTACCTTCTTTAGGGTTTATTTTCTGTAACTGTTATATTTTATATTTACTTCATATTTAGTTACTTTTTCCTTCGATGCCAAATAGAAAGCTTTAGAATCCTAAAGAAATGAAAAAAATCTATTGAAGCTATAAGAAAGAAAGAAATGGATTATGAAAAGGAGGTAAAATTATTAAACGTCCCAAGAGCTACTTTGAAAGATAACGGGAACAATTTTGAAGAATCCGTCAAAAATTTGATTTCTGGAAAAATGGGAAGAAAAGCAGTTTTTGAATTGGAAAAGACCTGGTAAATTATTGCTTGCAAATGGAGAAAAACTACTATGGCATCACAACTTCTAATTTAAAATGAATGGCTTTTCAATTAGTTATCAGGAATAATATTCCACACCCAATTCCACAGACTAAAAAGTAGGCGGGAAAAAAATGGATGAAGTTATTCGATTCATCTCGTCATTCTGATTCATCATTCCTTAAACAAGATTCATTATCACGAGCTAATGTACAAGGTTTTACTGCAGAATAGGTTAAGAATTTTTTGATATATTAAAATCTGAATCACAAAGGATTTACTTCAAAACTTCTAAAGGATTTAACGTTGATTAAATTGGCATTAGCACTGTTCAGAAAAAAAGTCAGAATAATCCTGACAGTGAAAGGCAAAAAAGAAGTTCAAAAATTATCATCTGTTGAAAGGGGAAAATTAGTAACTATTATTACTTGTAAGTCAGCTACTAGTCAGTTTATTTCTCCATTGATGGTGTTTTCAAGAAAAAAAAACATGAAAGCCGGAATACTCAATGGAGCACTTCCAGGCACCATTGGTGGATGCTTGGATTCAGCCTGAGTTGTTCTCAAAATGGTTGAGACATTTCGTGTCCATAGTAAAGTAATCTAAAGAAAATCTTGCTTTGCTATTTCTAGACTGTCATTATAGCTGTACAAGAAATTTAGACTTGATTGACATTGCGCATAACAATGATATTTCTTTAATTCGCCCACCTCCTCATTCAGCTGACCATATGCAACCTTTTGATTTATTTATGTTTCCATTAAAAACATATTGTGCCCAAGAAATAATTGGAGAAATATTTGAAAAACTTTATGCTAAAGATTGTAAAATTGATACAGCTGTAAACGGAGTCCGGAAAACAGAAGTATTTCCTTTAGACGAAAACATTTTTGACTATTCACTACATGCCCCCTTCTTCAACCAATATAAACAACAACACATATTTAGTAAATTACGTCTCATCACATTCGGATACCACAAGGGCAAGACTAATAACATCGACTTAATTAACATAATCAGGGAACTCTTCATCTCCATTTATAATTATAGCATATGTGCAACCTGTTATTTTCATTGAAATATCTTCATCTTCAACTAGACAGGACAAAGCCATGATAATCACGGCTTCACCGCATTAGCAAGAAATAATGGATGGAGAAAAGAAGTCAAGGCAGAATTATGAAAGAGTAGCGAGAAGAAATTAACAGCAGTGTAAAAAAAACTAAAACAGCAGGAAACAACAAGAGTAAAAATAAAACCAACAAGCGACAGAAGCAATAGTCTTCTGATGAAGAAACATCTGATGACAAACCAACTTTGGTCTCTGCTAACAAAAAAGACAGTGAAAATAATGACGCTATATGCCCAGTTTGTCGACAAAGCTTTTCTCAGGAGAAAACTGGAAAAAAAATGGATGAGATGCATCAAATGTTTTCAATGGATGCACAATCCAGGCATAAATTTATTTGTAAAACTTGTCTGGAAAATTAGAATTACTTAAACAATAACAATGATTGACAAAGGACGGATTAGATATTACAATATGATTAACTAATAAAAATTTTATTTAATAAATTTTATTAAGAAGGCGATTGAATTTAATTTAAAGTACTGATTATTGTGATCTCGATATCGGGATGTAATTATGTGCCCAAATGTATATTTTTAGAATTTGTACTTTTTGGTTAATGCTATCTTTACAGAATTTATAACGAAATGAATGAGTTTTTGATTAGTACAGAGATTACTTTAGTAAGAGTAAAGTATTATTTTGTCTAATGTTTAACGTCTTATTTATTTATTAATCGGTAATATTCTATTTTCTACCTTTTGTTTTACAAAAAGGGGAAGATTGCACCTTACGTTTATTTTTTATCTTTTCGTATATTTTAATATTTTCTCCATTTATTCTTATTTCATTTTATACTAATGAAATCTCAAGATTGTTTTGTTATTTTTTTAATATGTTTTTCTATCTATACATTAAATACTACGTCGGTATTGCATTATAATGGAGCGCTTTCAATATAACTGCATTAATAACTGAGTAGAATCCACGGATTTGTTTTTTTATATTTATTTCAAGGAATGATTTTATTCTTATTTGACTAGTAAATCAATTGTCGTATTTAAAATAGTTTATGGTTTTAATGCCCTTATCCTAAATAGAAATATTCTATTTCCATTGCTTCATACATAAGATATATTTGCAATATCAATAAAATAATTTGGTTTTTAAATGCCAGTGTAATTATTGCATATTCCTATTATTTTTCAGTTAAAATATCTTTAATTTTTATAATTCTATCGTATTATATAAATTACAGTGAATATAAGTGCGTACGGGCATATCATATATGCCGACTAGCATTGTACCTTTTTCTAAGAATATGGAAAATATTTTGTCGGATATCCCATCTATTTACATAAGTAAAATATATTATCCATGACCACAAAATAATAAGTCGCATTGACAAGTAGATGAATTAATTACGAGCGACATCTGTTTCTTTTGTAAACAAAAATCGAAACGTGATTTTATAATTTTCGACTACATGGCGGTGTTTATTAGAATTTAATTATTTCAATATTTCGTTTAAATTTACAGATTAGTAATTTCAGTTTTATCGAATGGTTCTATTTTTAGCGTAATTTTCAGCAGATCTCTGAAACATGTTCTACGGCCCCTTTAATCGATAAAAAAACAAACGGAATTTTAAAAACTTTTCAGAGTAGTTAATTTACCTCCCCTCCACCAAATTTTCCGTACAAATATTTTTGACTGTTAGATAATGAAATTTATGCGGGTTAGCATGCTTTATTATTAAATCAAATTTATAATTTCTGCCTCAAGTGGTTTCTGAGAAAACCAAATGTAACAGACAACAGTTAGATAGAAACATGATTCTGATTTTCCTCCTGAGTTACAGAACCTTATTTATAACCTTGTGTAATTGTGAAAATTATAAAAGAAGAATTTATTTATCTAATTCCATAACTCTTTAAAGAAAAAATATAGAATTGGTGAAATTATAGTCGGACATCAAACTTTCTATTCGTCATAATGTTTAATGCTAATGTTACTATGGAATGTAATGTTTAATGCTAATGTTTCAATTTGAAAGCAAATGTTAGAAATTTAAACACCTAATAAAACACTAAGTAAAAACAAACTCGTTAGCTGTAATATTGATAACGCAAAGCGTAATAAATTTGAAACTTGTTTCACGATATCGGTGGAGCTAAGGGTGACTATTGCCGTATAAAAAGCTATTAATATTAAAAGGCTTATTAAGATAAAGGACTCCATAGCCATTTTTGACGCTGAAGTGTTTTATAAATTTACGACGAAAATTAAGTTTTATAAATTTAAGTCAATGGTAAACATTTTGGCATTTTCGCATTTTGGTGTGTTAATTTAAACTAAATGAACTAAGATATTGTGTAAACATAAAACTTAATGAACTAAGATATTGTGTAAACATAAAACATGCCAGATCGAATCGAGATTATGTGAAGTGGAATATGTATTTAATTACACAAGCTGTATTAAAGAATATGTCTATTATTGACACCGGTCATTTCCTGCATAAAAAATATACATTTGAAGCATATTTCTGGGAAAAGAATAATGCTTTTTATTCATATCAAAATGGTTGTATTTATTTACATAAATCCTTAATATTTTCAATCTATTTTGATGCACAGAATCATAAGTAGGAATAATAGGCGAGTTATTTGTCATATTTTATATATTTATTTGGATCATATATTTACGTATTTATTACTATAATTCACGTTTTGAATGTTCCGATTTGATGCACAAAATTACCTGTATGAATAATAAACACTTTCTTATATTCTATATAAAAAGCTTCGAGATTTTTCATCAAATAATACGCTAAAATCACCATAGGTGATTATTACCGCATTCAGTAAGGTAAGGATTACGACATACACTCAATTTTAATTAACGTAGAGAACAATAGTTATATGACTCAACACTGGCTTCATTAGGCTTCGTATTGATAGGAAGTAATACGCAATATGACCGAATATGACTTGCGGGAATCATGATAATGTATCGGAGTGAGAATTCTTAAAAAAATGTTTAGTAGTACTAGGCGCTTAGTCTGAGTCATGACACGTCTAACACATATGGGCATAAAGCTTTGTGATAGGCTTTGTTAAAATTTGACTTAATTGTCATTTCCAAATATTTTTAGCACTATATCATTATTAAACACAGAGTAGCCAAAGGATTATTGCTGTACATATAGTTCCTATATTTGTGTACAGCAATGAGTCACTGGTGATGTAAAAATGATGAAAGTAATATTTGGTGCAATTGAAATTGGATGATTGTAGAATGTACATGTATACTACGAGAAATGTTAATGAGATTTAATTCAAATGCAGTTATTCAACTAGGATGCGGTGTGGCAGAATATTGATTATGGAGATAAAGAATGGAGCGTTGAGACAGTTTGATCATATTGGACGTAGGGAAGGTGGGAGGTTAACAAAAAGTATTATATACAGTAAGAAAATGAGTGACATGGGTGATAGTGGGTGGTTCAGATTGAGGAACTTTTAAAAGCGAAAATGTCATGATTAACGATTTAAAAGGCAAAATAAAAGCATTCGTGGGAACTAATGAAAGGAAAAAAAAATTTAATTTGGCCTTTAATAAATTTGCCCCTTTTTTGAGAGATCACGGATATGTCTTGCGTACAATAACATTTTTAGTAGAATATGTAAGAAATGTAATTTTCCATATTCTGCTCAATTAGTAACTGAGTTGCGGAAAGTAAAAAACAAACCAAATATTAAATTTTCACGAAGAAAGCTTAGAGCGCTTTTACTTCATTCTTTTTAGTGCGAAGAGCAATGGAAGCAAATCATAATATATTCAAATGATGGTTGGAGGCAGACTCCTTCATGACAACGCCAAGTATTATTCACAAAATTTAAAGAAGGAATTTATGATCGACCTGATAATATTCAGGCGGGGCAATTTCCCAGATTGAATTTAAAACATAAAGCTAGCTTTATAGAAGTAATTCACTTTCATGTTATCTGTTTCTTTCATAGAGCAAGAACTTCATACTTTGGGAAGAAATAGAAATATTCAATTTTAGTAACCACATTATCGAACTCTGACAAAGCTAAGTGGGTGGGTTTATTAGGTGTCTTAATAGGTCACTAAAATATAACATTCCGTCTACGCTACTGACCGTTCCTGGGCATAGTATGGTGTGTAGGTATAGACAGAAAGAACATGGAGAGGTTTTCTGGGATGTAATATAGTTTAAACACTAAACTAGTTCACCTCTATATTGAAATCAGGATACATATTACACGTATATTTTTGTGTTTAATTGACATATTTTGTGAAATCAATGACGTCCAGTTAAGAAAACAGATACGTATTTTTGATTAAAATATCGAACCAATTATAAGGGTGAATAAAATTTTTTATTTACAAAATTGTTATCCGCGGTATATAGAATATCCGAGTTTTTCCATTTATTCCTAGTTGTTACTATAAAAATTTTGCTAAACTTAATTTTCTATGAGATATATTATTCGTTTTTATGTTATTAATACCATCGAATATTATCTCAAAACGTCGAATTACACACGAAACACGTAAAAATATACACACACATACAGACACGTATATAATATCAGAAATCCTCGTCGAATTATAAACGTGGCTTCTGAAGCCAAAAGCCACATTTGGATTTGGATGAAAACAAAACTAAACATGAAATAGTTTAGGTTATAATCTATGTTATTTCTGTAGCTGGATCAAATTGGTTTAATTTTTTCAAAATGTAATGAGTTTAAATTTAAAAAAAAATTCGAGAAAATAATCATCTAATAATATTAGTAGGTTTATTTTTATATATACTTTTCTGACTACACAGACAGACGGATCTATGGTTTAAAAGTTTCATTAATTTACTTATTAACTTGAAAGTAATTAAATAACCTTATTTTCCTTTTAACTTAAATAGATAAATCATCTAGTATTATGTTATGAAATCTCTAATTAAGTTTTTACTTTGATTCAATTGGATGGCAGAGCAAATTTTCGCAGAAAAAGTCAATTTCCTTTTACGGAGTTTATTTCGCAAAAGAAAGGTGTCAATAAGGTTGTCAATAAGTTTTCAAATAATTTAGTTACTGTTTATATTTTCTGCGCATACTGTTTTTCATTGTTATTTTTTTGTATTTTATAGCGGGCGGTGATAGTCAAAACACCTTACAAAATTAATTTTTCCGATAGGTGCTTACCGTCGGGTTTATATTTTAAATTGTTTTTTTTTACCTCAATGAAAATATGATTCCTTATACAAAAAATAGACCAAAAATATATAATTTTTACAGTAGTCTACGGATTAGGTTAAACGAGAGGAACTGAAATGACTTCAGTCAATTCGTCAATCATATTTATAAGGAGCCCATAAACAAAAGGTCGGTAGAATATATTTTAACTGTAAATATGCTTGGCAGAATTAATTTTATTTTTAATTCCAATCATTATTGCTTCCCTATTTTCTTAATTCACCGCTGTAATTCTCATAAGAGACAAATATATTTTATTTTAGTAGTTCATTTAATTAGATTGATTTATTAGTTTGGAACAAAAAAATGAGCCACTTTCATTTAGGAATATTGGCATGAAGCCATTTATTATATAGTGGCACGTTTCCACTAGGTAACTTTCATTGTCTTTGAAGAGAGTTTTAATTACCTATTGGTAATTGACTTTTCTTGTAAAACAATGTATTTACAGACATTTTTTTTATTTCACCTGGTATTATTTGCAAATAATACCAGGTGAAACAATTTTATTAATTTACGAGATTGTAGAATTATTTGTCATTTATTCGGTGATCTGCTGAACAACGTTTTTGATTGTTTTTTTGTATTTTATTTACTCTCAGAGAGCCATGTTTATAAACAAAAATAAAGCTCTTGTAAATAACTCATGTGTCCGTTTCTTTACTTAGGCATTTTTCTTAGAAATCATTAGACGTAGAAATTTGAAGTGTGGCTTAGTCATAAAGCTTATTATTCCGCTTACATCTCAGTTCACACAACAAATTAACACTAAAAAATATTTATATGGAATTTTCAATTTTATGCTACATCTTGGGTATAAGTTGAAGGAGTTTATAAGAACATCTTTAGTTTTCGTAGATATTTTCAGACTAGAGCTAAACAAATACTAAATCGTAAGGTTTCTTTCATTAAATAACATTCTTTAAATAATAACAAATTGTTAGTTCTTATGCATAAGTTTATCTGGAAAAAATATTAAATTTATTTAAATATGCCTAACAAGGTATTGTTGCTCCGTTTTTCTGAGGTCCATTTATATGACAAATTTAAGGAAGAAATACAGAATGTAGTAATGGGTAAGACATTTAAATATAAATGGTTACTGTCGCAATATGCTAAGAAACAATAAATGGAACAAGGGGCGGCATATACTTGCAAAAAAGCTTTTAAAACTAAGCCGGGGGTGAATTGGCAAACTGAATCTCATTTCCATTTACTTACTTTAAAACCGAGATTAAAATATTGTATTCAAATTCTTGAATACATTATTAATATCCAGGAGGTTTATAGAACTTTTCGTTTAGAAGCTTTGTAATTTTTTTCCATTATCTTAAAAGCTAATGAATATTATTTGTTTTGATACAATTTTGTTCATTTGAAATGGGTGTTACGTACATTTTTGCTTACTTTTTATTTGTTTCAAATGTAATTGCGTAGTAAACGACGTTAAGAATATTCGTTCGATAAACAGGGCTACTAAAAAGGTTTATTTATTTATGCATTTTTCCAAGCTTGTAAATTGTGAAAGGTAATTCGTGCCAAACCAATTGTGAAGAATTTGTTGCAACTTGCCTTACTGTCTATATTGGAATTGTGGCGTCTTATAATTCGATATTATCGAGTACTTGTAATGTAAGTGTATTAACAGTGGAATGTAATAAATTTTTTTTAGTTTTTAT
This sequence comes from Druceiella hillmani, assembly GCA_039881145.1. Lineage (NCBI taxonomy): Eukaryota > Metazoa > Arthropoda > Insecta > Lepidoptera > Hepialidae > Druceiella > Druceiella hillmani. Next base: position 3,347,208 of record JAYKKI010000080.1, read on the forward strand.
TTATTTTTAAGAACGATTTTATTACAGCTTGGCAAATAATCGCTGTATTTTAAATGGTTTTATGGTTGTAAAACCCATGTCCTAAATAGAAATAGTTGATTAATACTTCATGTAAATATACATATGTTCACACACACACACACACACACACACACACACACACATATATATATATATATATATATATATCACACAAGACTTTATAAAAATCAAATAATTTGGTTTTTAAATGATAGTTTAATTATTGCATATAATGAAATTATTTTTCAGCTTAGCTTCTCATTAAAAGAAGACCTATTTCTTTCTTTTTTTCTTAACAATTTATATTAAATAAATAAAGGTGAACATAAAAAAAGTACAAATTTTTATGATGGATAAGAAGCAGAAAATATAAATGGATACTGTAGCGAAATGCCAGAAAACAAAAAAAAAGTAAATCTGCAGATACTCATGTATATAATGGAACAAGGGGCGGCATATACTCGCAAAAAAGCTTTTAAAACTAAACCGAGAGTGGATTGGCAAACTGAATCTCATTTCCATTCATTACTTCAAAAACCGAGATTAAAATATTGTATTCAAATTCTTTAAAACATTATTAATAACCAGAAAGTTTACAAAACTTTTCGTTTAGAAACTTTATATTTTTTCCCATTTTCCTAAAAGTTAATAAATGTTATATCATTAAATACAATCTTGTTTATTTGGAATGAGTGTTTTGTGTTTTTCGATTTCCACTTGTTTAATCCAAATGTAAATGCTCAGTAAAGAGGGGAAGCTGAGAATATTTGTTTAAGAAAAACATCTATAAAAAAAGTTTATTTCTTTATGCATTTCACGTAATTTGTATTGGATTTTAATGGTCAAAGGAATTTTTTAACACTTAAAAAAAACAAACACTGTAATAATTATTATTTACGCACAAATATCCGTAATCTAAATAACACATATAACTATTCGTATATTACAACAAAAGACCCAATTACTGTTAAATGGTTGCTAGTCGCAATGAAAGTGATAACATATATGTTATAAAATGACAACTAGACTATGCCAACTTGATATATTATAGTAGAATCTTAGAATCTTATCTTTGAAATAAAGCCTTTTCCAATAATTCTCTCTAAATATTTGGTATTTAAAAAAAAATTGGAGTACTTAATTTCCCCCCTCCAAAAAATTTCCGCATGAATATTTTCAATTGTTAGATTATGATGTATATGCGGGTTAATATTTTTTATTATTATACTAAATGTCGAATTTTAACTTCAAGCGTGTCCGAAAAAAACGGCTATGACAGGCGAAGAGTGTATCCTTATGAGTGATTTTATAAGGATTCCCATTTTCCTTTTGAGATACATAATCTTAAATACAAACCTTTTGCTTAAAGTTTCTTCCGTTGTGAAAACAATTTATCAAATTGTATTTGTGGAAATAGAAAAAAACATTTAATTTTGTAATTCTACAATTTTTAAACAAAAATTTACAAAAGATAAGATTTCACTTTAACTTTCGATTCAACTTAGTGCTTAATGCTAATTAGTGCTTAATGTTTATAGATCATTAACCAAACATTAAAAGTGGAAATACCTAATAAAACATTAATTACAAACAAAGCAATCTCGTAACCGGTAATATTCATAACGAAATGTGGATTCAATTTTTAATTTGTATCACAACATCAGTGAAACTAAAATTAATTATATCCGTCGAAAAATCTATTAATATTAAAAGTCTTATTAAGATAAAGGACTTTATTTTCATGTTCGCTGCTCAAGCGTTTTATCAATTTACGGCGTAACAATGTTAAGTGTATACATTTTGGCATTTTCGCATTTTTGAGTCTTAATTTAAACGTAATAAACTGTCCCGAATATTTAAACTTAATAAATGATTTAACTTACGTATGAAGTCTAGATTTAATAAATTAGTTTTATGTAAAATAAAAATAAAATATCAAATGCGAAGTGAAATGTATTTTTTATTACACAAGCTGTAATAAAGGATGTGTCTGTTATCCTTTCGTGCAAAACAATATTTTTTGAATCGGAATTCTGTAAAAAAATAAAAGTGCCTTCGTTTCATTGTAATTGCAATTTTTGCAGTGACTTTTTCAGAAATAATTGAGAATAGTCACATAGTTTTTTAATATTTACTAATCAGTTTGATGCATAGATACACCTGCATAATATGCACGTTTTTTTTTCATCCGGTTTATGTTTTATATAGGCTGGCGTGAAATAAAGAGTGTATCTCTTATTCAGACAGGTGATTCTCTGAATCAAAATGAAAAATAAATTTTTAAAAAATATAATTTATTTGCTTTGAAATCGTGACATTGGCAAACGGTTAAAATTTTTTATATAGTTCCTTAACATTTCTAACTCAACGTGATACGTAACATTGCTGTTAGAATAATAGACAATCTAATACATCCTTGAAATCGCAACTTTTACAGCGATTTTGGATTCAGAAACTCTTGAGAATTTTCATAAGGTTCCTTACAATTATCTCCTTAATTTTATGCGTAGAATAACCTGTATAATTACCAGAACTTTATAACTTCTATATAACATAAAACCTTGACCATCATTACATCAAATGATATCTGTGGATTTATCGTCAGACGATGCTCCAATTATCGTGAATGTGCATTGATAAGTAATTCGGTAAGGTCCACGTACAAGAGTCTGTAGCATAAAGGCGGACTGGGAATTATATAAAGACATTTTTTCACGACGAACAAATTAGACGTAAATATTTATTTTAAAAGCGTTATGCATATAAAACCAGTATCAAAAACTTAAACAGCACAATGCACTTTTTAGCCTGCCGGCACAAAACCGGCATATATACTTTTGATGAAGCGACTTTCAATGAAGTAACCGAAAATTGGAAATCTTTAATTAACGAGTTAGTTTGGTGCACAGAATCACCTATATGAATACAAAATAAGACTTTATTACATTTTGTATATGTTTTTAACACAGTAAAAAATTCGGTGTCCGGAATCCATAATGGATTACCTTTTGGGGTGCTATACGTACCGAATGGAACTTTGGTACGTTATTGTGGTGATGTGATCTGTCATTAAAAAGGAATTCTTGAGATATTTCTGATATTTTATATTGAAAGACATGTTTAGTTATACATTTGTGTAGTGGGCGTGTGCGTGTATGTGTTCGTGTGCGTGAATGCGTGTGTTTGCGTGTGTATGTGTGTGTGTAATTATAAAATATATTAAAATGAAATTGTGAAAGCGGTGAAAGCAGCTGTTGTGTAGCGATATGTACAAATGCTTGAAGATATATTAATGCAAATTATATTCTAATACTGACTTTAAAATTTAATCAGAACATTTCTAATACTGAGTTTGAAAGACATTTCTAATACTGAGTTTAAAATTTAATCAGAAGAGTATTTGGAAGACTACGGTAAACAGAAAAAGCGTTAAACGTACTTTTAATTTAAGTATTGAATTAATTGGAAGTATGCGAAATTAAAATCATATTTAATAAATAAAAACAAAATTATATTTATTGAAACTCTGTCTCAACCAGTAAGTAGTACTATGGACTAGGGTTATGACAGATTTTCAGTAGTTGCAAAGGCTGCTAATTCCTTATTCTGAATAAAAATAAGATAATAAAAAAAAGTATTCTGCGTCTACAATTTATTATAATTATTTATATTTTATTGCTTCTTTTATTAGCCACTGATTCCAAACACTTATTCCGTAGATACGAAAAAAAAATTATAAACTTTAAGGAAATCTATAAAACATATGAAAATTAAGTAATTACAAAACGCGTGGAATAGTTTTTACATTTATTTTCTATTTATTAAAATAATCATTGTCACTGAAGCATCTATTTTCAAACAAACTAACTTGTTTGTATCAAAAACAAAACACCTTTTACTGAAGTTATATATATATTTTTTCAACAAAACAAAAAAAAGTTTCTTGTCTTCCTATGAATATAAAATAAACAAATATTTACATGTGGTAATAACAAAGTAAATATTTTCGATCATTTTCTAAACGCACTCATACTAATTAACGTTGAAGAGCAGGCAAAGTTATGAAAATTTGTGACGTATCCGGCTCTTGTTGCGTAAATACGCTAATATTGTGTTGAGTTTTAAACAATTTTACCTTCTAAATTCATATTTATGTTACGTTTAGTTTATTATTTATACAAATGTATTTTGAAAACAATATACAATTCCATAAACTTAAGATTAAAATCGATAAAAATTTTCACATTAAAATTGAGGCTTTTAGACTAACCGGTTTGAGCTTAAAACAATGATTTCCAAATTGGGCTCTATGAATTTCTAGGGATCGATTTCTGCTATGACCGCACTTTTCGGTAAATAACATAATGCAACTAACACGAATTGTGTGTGCCATAGAGATAAAATTAAATTATTCACTTGATATTTCAAAATTTTTTTAAGCTTTGTGGTACCTTATGTTCGTGTGCAGGTTTTCAAAAGTTTTAATTTGAGCAGCAAATACATCGTGCGCGTTAACGCGCAGTGAATAGCATTGCAGATCTGTTTAGACCAAAGCGTTGTACAAAATTGTTCTAATTAAGCATTGTAAATAAGAGAGCTAGATACAAACACTGTTCATTTGTTTTTGAATATTAAGAAGAAACGTGGTTTAAAAATACTTTATAAAATATAAATTTAGATAAATTAAAGTGAGTAAAATTTCACCGTATTTAAGAAAAGTAAATTTTCCATAAAGGTTCATAAATTTTTTTTACAATTGCACACTTTACAGAAAAGCTCTATCATACGTAGCAGCACTGTGTAAACAACTTTGCTATTAATATGTTTTGAAAAATTGAATATTAGTCAAGCAGTTCATAGAAAAAAAATTGGCAAGTTGACCATGGGGCAAAAAAATGTGGTAATCTCTGTTATCAATTTTATATTCATACTTATGCACGGCAAATTACTCTTGACGGATTAGCTTTATACTTAATTTCTATAATCTAAATATTATTAAACTAGCGTGACCCGTGCGAAGTCTTCGCATTATTTATTCCATTATGAAGCTCAGATGACAGATCAATCAAATATTTTACTAAAATTGACATATAGAGGCGCAAGTATCAAAAGCATTGAACTAAAGCGCCACTTTATTTATACGTTAGTGGATTTGAAATTAAACAAAAATTTTACCGACAGTCAATCATATTGACGTTGAGACGTTAGATGGCAGCATTGCTGTTTTGTGTATATAATTTTAATAATTAATTAATTTGCAAACACAATAGCAATAATACATTTTTTAGTTGTGGATGCCGGTAGAGCAAGCAATTATCTATAAAATGATATATAATTTATGTGGATTAGTTGTGAGGTTTTTTCTAAAAAGGGAGTGTAACATCTTAACCTTAGCGTATTAATATATATGATGATGATGATATGATGATGATAAATTGAGATACGATCGAAGGTGTAGAATAGCAATTATTTAATAAGGATTGCATGTAGCGCACCGGTCTCAATAGGCTTGACGCACTTGTCTGAAAATGGTTTTTAATTTGTTTATAAGCATCTGATTTAATTTTATCGTAATTAAATGCAAAAAATCCTAATATTAATAACAATGAATTGTTTTTATCTTAGGTATCGTGAATGAGGAGGAAAAATATTTTAAAGTAATTTGGAAACGTGCAGTGTTATGAAAATGTTAATATTGATTTTGGATTAAACTAAAAATTAATGTTAAGATTAATGAAAAATTATATTTTTAACAACAAAATATTATTAAATTAATCAACTAAATATCATTCTGTACGTGAGTTCTTAACTGGTGTTTGTAATTGCAAAGATTATTTAAAGGTATAAGAAATGGTACCACACCATCTCTTATACCTTGAAATAATTTGGGCATAAAAATTGGTGGATACTTTTTTATATTTTTAATGGATCTTTTAATATAAAACCTGTCATGAACATATCCAACACGTTCTCAATAGAGTACTGAAATCTAGAGTACTGAATCACTGAAATCTCTGGTCAACATTATATTAGGTACTATTTTCAAATTATCTCTGGAATAACATACTTATTTTTCCGCATAGGTGGTAAATTACTTGTGGTAAGTAGTCAATACTTTATCAATAAGTAATGAGTACTTTTTTATATATTCAATTTAAACACTAAGGTATTATTTTTAAAGTGGTATATTTGATTATTACAAATTTAATTTGATTTAAACTGTATGTACTAGATCGTAAGAAATATTTTACCTTAACAAAAATTTCATCGTTCTGTTATACCGGTTTTTTAAACAAGTTTTTTAAAATATAAAATATTTAATTTAACACGGTGATTTATTTTAATACTGATTAATGACCAACGATTCTGGATGGGAGCTTGGAATCGATTGACTGGAGCGCTTGGCGTCGCGAGGATTTTTGATTAACTGGAATTCTGACTTAGCAGAATGGTGGAGCTTAGGTTAGCTGTATCCCTTACATAGCAGGGATATAACAATTTTGATGGAGAGGTTGTTTAAATTTTTTCGGAAACAATATATGTTACAGTGTCCGTAATAATTTTTATTAAAAGCATTTATTAAGAGTTATATTTCTATGTTTTTCAGATATGTTGTGGTACTTTACAAGTTTGGGGGAGAGAGCAATCTTTTTAATAATATTTTGCGCAAATAAGTCGAGATAGAGAGGAACATTAAAATGACATAGCTACAGTATATTATATTATATATTACTATATTTTAATAGCTTTCTCCAATGATACACCACCCGCTGGGCTAGCTTAATTTTTATTTTGTTCTCCTTTTTATTCATTAATAAATTTTTAATGTCTAATTCTTCGTACGAAATTATATTTCTATAGGTGCAAACATGAGAGAAAAATTGAGTTTTCAAATGTAAAATTACATCCATACTATTGCTATTTTGATTTCCTTAAGTGTGCGTAAAACAACTTTTTAACGGAGTTTATTTAACGTAGTAACAATTATCTGCTCGAACTTATAATACATGTGAATTAGGGGACGAAAATATAATAAATCTCTCTAATTTGGTCCAGAGTATATTTGTATATCACAAAAAGCACACTCAGTTAAATTTCATATAAATGAAAGTAAAACATTCAAACACATTAAACAGTCATTTACAGTGTTAGTCCAGACTAGGTTTCCATTTATTTCTTTAAATGCTCTTACCACGAAAATAACGCACCTGTAGGGTCATTAAGATGCTAAACATCGTAACGCACTACATAGTTTTAAGCTAAAGTTAGGTATTAAAACGCCCTCATACCCCACGCTGACGAGTGAATACTTGCATTACCATTTTAAGTACCATCTAAATAACACGCTATGACATTAAAGAGTATCACTTTCTTTAATGAGAACGATGTCGGCATCACGTTAGTCTGCTTTAATACATAAGCGGACGGAGACTAACACGGAGATGGAAGAAAAAGAATAGTATAATCGTTGTGTAGAAAATACACCCAACCCACCCACGCAGCGAAATTTGCTGTTTTGATTATTTATTTGAAGGGCGTAGTAGGATAAATTGAAGGTTGTTGTGAACAATTTTATGGGGTAACATAAAACGACCACATAATCAATAAATTGTATTATATTTTTCTCGGCTTCTAATCATCAAATCTGCTTAATATTTTGAACAGACTTTTTTTTGTTTAGATTGATTATATAATGAATATTAAACCTGTTAATTAGGAATAGAACAAAGATATCTCTGTACATACTTAGGTATATACAAAAAATTAAAGGTACATGGCGTTCTTATTAAATTAGTTGTGAACAGTTATATCGTTTTTCAAAACGGGTATGTGATTAGTATATCAGTCACAAGAGCTAGATGAATATCTTGGATGTATACTAAATCTTGCAATAAATGTCGTTATTCTGATTTTTACAGATTATTTATATGCACAGTTAAAATGTGGGAAAGCTGTTTAATATTATTGACATATCTGGTTCAAAATGTGTTTAAAGTTATTGATACATATAGTTAAAAATGAAATAAGTGTTGATATTATTGACATATATGATTAAAAGGTAAAAAAATGTGTTTGAGGTTATTGACGTATGTGGTTAAAAAGTGAAAAAGGTGTTTGAGATTATTAACATATATAATTAAAAATTAAAAAAGTTGTTTGAGATTATTGACATATTTGGTTAAAAAGTGAAAAAAAATGTTAGAGACGATTGTCATATCTGGTTAAAAATTTAAAAAGTGTGTGGGATTATTGACATGTTTGGTTAAAAAGTAAAAAAGGTGCTTGAGATTATTGACATTTCTGATTAAAAAATGAAAAATGTGTATGAGATTATTGACATATCTGGTTAATAATCGAAAAAGGTCTTTGGGATTGTTGACATATCTAGCTAAAAAGTAAAAAAAAATTGTTTGAGAATATTGCCATACCTGGCAAAAGGTTTTTGAAATTATCGATACTTTACACCTTTTCTCACTTTTTAACCATAATAGTTGAAAAGAGAAAAAGTTGTTTCTGATTATTGACATATATGTTAAAAAGTGAGCAGTATATGAGGGGCGCATTGTGGAAGGCTTTCGAGTTTCACATTTCGTGAAAGAGCCGTGAAGAAGATATGGCCGACTTGTTTTTTTTCTTCAAAAGGAAAAAAAAACAAGTCGGCCAGTACGGCTAAGTTCGCCAATAAAGGTATTTTGTTTCAAGTGAAATTACTTTATCAAAAATCATCATTAATGTGAATTTCCAAGCCTAATCAATATTTATGAATACCAAATACATTTAAGTGAGATGCAGATAAATATTGTTGTGAATATCTCAAAACGAGACATCTATAATAGTTGCCTTAGTTTTCTGATAACTTTTGTATAGGCTTCTATAACCCTATGTTTTCATAATTTTTTATGAAAATATTTGAATGAAGCACACGTTTCCTTTATTCAAGATAAAATGTTAATGCGTCATCCAACTTTATAAATCATTGTTTATTGCTAATAGGAAAACTCTCAGAAGAAGTCACAGAAGCGAGGACCAAACATTATCGATAAATTTTCAAGAACGGCAACACAGATGTCCTCAAAAACATTTTGTTGACATCAGATCCTATGTTTTCTTATCAAAGAAGAAAAAAAATATTCACTAAAGAGCCATTAAAGCTTCTTTCATAATTCCTGTCCGAATAACAAAAAAGCTAACACGATATAATAGCGGCGTCCTTAAACGATGATCAATGTTAGTATATGCAAAAAAATATGAATAAGTTACTTTTTTTAAAATCGATATTATTATTGATTCAAATATTAAATAACGATCGCTTAAAAAGTTCAAATATGACGAAAAAGTTTCGTATTTTAACCCGTAACATAACCGATAGAGTAATTACAAAGCAAAAAAAAACTGATCCACTTTTCACGTTAATGTCCATCAATACATTCTCTCTATTGAATCTCCGACTCAATGTAGACAATGAACTTACTTATATTAAGATGTTTGAGTGCATTGTAAGTGTTCAATAAGCTACCCTTTTACAAACTCGTCGGCTACTTAATTTACCTCTCAATATAAGGGCGTAATGAAAATTTGAGAAAATGTAAAATATATGTACATCCTCAAAAGGAAAAGAGACAAAAGAGTGTTAAAAATACCTATAATAATAACTCTTTTATGTCATCCAGCAAATGTATTTGTAAGGAGATCATACCTAATATTAAAAAAAATAATAACAAGAAAAGTTCCGTAAAATCAATTTTTAATTCGGCAGAATTGTTAACTACTTCTAATCTTTCCTTCTAAATTTTCCACAATTTACAACTGCAACCCTCAGAAGAGGTAAACAGAGTTTTTTTATTTCAGTTTCATAGTTTAAATTGGTTTTTTATTTTAGAACGAGGAAAAATAGCCCATTTTCATTTAAGAGTACTGAGAATGAAGCCAGCTATTATAAAGTGGTACGTCTTCCGCTAGAAAGTATATGTGTTTTTGTCTGAATTGTATTTCTACAATGAAAAACGAGACACAAACACATACATTTTCCAGCGGAAGACGTACCACTCTATACTAACTGGCTTCATTATCAGTGCTCCTAAATGAAAAGAAATAATAGGAAAACAGGGAGGAATACTTCATTCTTCGTGAATAGATTTCTAAATAATGTCAACTTCTGCCATAACAGCGTGTATTTACAAACAAAATGATATATTAACACTCAAGAGCACTTAAGATAATTTTGTTAATTTATGAAATTGTCGACTTATTTGTAATTTACGTTGTGCTTTAATTGGAATTAAATTTTTATTATATTATTTGTAATGCATTTTCAAACAAGAGTGTTTATCATTCCATGCTTTGATCGCACCAAGTTTTATTTACGTTTAGAGTTGCGTCTTTCGAAAGGAAAAAAATTCGGGACATTTTGTAAGACTCCTCACATGTCAGCCCACCTTTCTCTCGGTGACAATGTTTTTTCTCGGAAACTATTTGACGAAGAAAGTTGAAATTTGGCTTAATCATAAAGCCTATTACTTCCGGAATATCTCAATTAATATAAAAAGTTATGATTTAATAATATTTCTACGGACATTTCAGGGGTGGCAAACGAAATATCCGATCTTTTTTCCGATCGCAAATGTCAGTTGAAGGAGTTTACAAGAATTCTAAAATTATTTTTAAGTATGATAGTTTTTGTAATATTGCTGAAAGCGTCCATGAAAACTAGGTCATCTCCATTTATGAAAATTGTCAATTCAAAATTACATAGAAATCTCTTTCTTCATAATTTTGCATTACACTGTCAGAAATTTACCGGAAAACTGTAATGGTGAGTGGCCTATTATGTCATTTCAAGGCGAAAAATATAGTGAATTTTGCAAAGAGGTTTTTGCGATATTGACTATAATTTTCACCTGAGAATGACATTATAGTCAATATACACACAGGATGAAAAATAATATGCATGCTTCATTATTGAATGTTTGAATATTTTAAAAAGGAAACATTAATTTAAAAGAATATACGGTCAGAAATATCCTTCTAACGCAGACAACTTCATTATACTTAAATTTTCATGGAATTTATTTTTATCAAAAGAGGATTCAAAAGGGCTCTCAACTGCTCAAAATATAAATGACGTTAATTGAAGCTTGTACTTTTTATGTATATACCTCGTTTTTCATTTTTTTTTACATTAGTTTTACTTTACTTATTTTTTATTTTTGTGCCTACTTTAATATTTTTTTGATGTGAAACATCTATAGGCTGAGGTATAAACCGGATCATTGGCGTGGCGACGCTTGCTTGCGACGGGTCGCCACGCTATGCTGAGGTATATATATATATATATATATATAGTCTATATGTAGTAGAGTGTACAGTATGGCGACGTGTCGCCATGCGCAACCGACTACGCGACCCCCTCCTCACTCAGTTCGACGCTATTGTTTACTACGGTACACACAACCTGTGCTTTATTATTTTTGTATTAATTGTAAATAAATGTTTATTAAATAAAGTCACCATTTTCTGTAAGAAATTCGTAATAGTTTATTTTTTCATTGTGCTATATTTAGTTATTGTAATAATCTTGTCTTTTATGCGTATTACTGAACGAACTCGATGTTTCACATCTGCCAGGCGTCCCGTGACAGCTCACTGTTTTTTTCACTATACTTCTTCCTATCTATATTGTAAATATTGTATCGTGTATTTCAATATAATCGAGTACATTCACAATACAAGTGTATTAACAAAGAAGTGGAATCAAAATTTTCATCATTTTTATATACGTATTTAGGAATGGTTTTATTACAGTATGGCACAAGTAAAGTAATCGTCGCATTTAAAATGGTTTTATAGTTTTAAAATTCATAAAAAATAGAAATATTATGTTTTTGTAACTATGTATATATATATATATATATATAGTTACACAAATATACTTGTAACATAACTAAAATAATTCTTCAGTTAAAATATCTTTCTTTTTTTTAATCCTTTTTATTATATAAACAAACGTGAACACAAGTGTGTACGAACATATCATAAATGCCAACTAGCATTGTATCTCTTTAACACTATCGGAAAGATTGTACAGAGTATACCATTTATTTATATAAGTTATATAATCTATGATCACTACAAAAGAATAATTCACGTTAGAAAATAAGGCAAATTAACTAACGTTGGCATCGATTTTTTTTAATCTAAATGTAATGTACGAAATTTTTAACTCTCCATTGGCAGATGATATTGCTTAGATTTTATTTAATATAATATTGTGTTTACATTTAAAAATTAGTAATTTCAGTATTATTAGAGGGAAAAACTTTGAATATTTGGAAATTTGTAACACTGTACATCACTTGCTAGGCGAAGAATGGGTGGAAATATTATGAAGTGAAATGTAGAAGAAAAAAAAACAATTACAAATATAAAACTATTGATATAAATGATTTATTTATATTTTCGAATTACATAATATGCTTTTGCTAACAATATAAACAAGTGCCAGTGAAATTACTTTATTTATCATAAGTCTTATTTAATATGGGCTTTCTTACATAATAAATATTTAGTAATGCCTAATGTAACTAGAGAGGATATACATTTTATTGTAAGTCTCTCGAAAACGTATTATCTACATTCATCGGTTCAATATTTGTGTAAGTTTGAAAAACCTGGCTCTATTCATAATTTTAATTTCAACAGTTTGGATAAAAGAGGAGGGATGGGGGGCGGCTGACGGATACGTTTTGTTATTTTACAGTAGATCGCTTAAACATATTTTTTAGCCCCTTCTAATGACTACTATATATATATATATATATATATATATATATATAACATCTACTGCTCTGATAACAGTGTATATATGTGTATATACACACAAACACATTGTAAATACTCGACTGTATGATGTGCGCGTTTGACGCTTTTTGGATGAGAACATCTTGTGAGTTCGCGTTACCGACATGCTGCAATAGCAGTATATCTGTAGCTATAATGGTGACGTGTTGTGCAACATTAGTGCTGTGTATATCTATACGATTAAAGTTTAATTGACAACTTGGAAAGTTCAATGTGTGTATAATGTGCATTGTTTTAATTTTGTTTTAGTTTATTATTTTAATTGTAGGATCACTATGCAGTACAAGAGTATTAAATATATTAAAATTTTTATATAGAAAAATTAGTAACAAAAACAAAGCGTTTGTTTTAAAAATTTTCAATATTCGTATCAAAATTTACGTTTAAAAATTTTATATTATATGTGGCTTAGGAATGATCTTACTTGCGTAGTGAAACAGATTTCTAGTTGTTCGATAATATTTTGGTGGCGGATTTCAAAATTAAAAATATTGTAAAATTTTATAAAACCACTGTTATTTCATTGTTTCAAGTTCTCACTAGTGTCGGAAGTCTCCATGACTGCTTTTGTTTTTGACTGTTAGATATTGAGATATGTGCGGGTTAATACGCATTTACTTACCTTGTGTAAAACCCAAAGTTTCTTCCGTTTCGAAAAATGTTATTCATTTGTCATTGTGAAAATCATGAAAGCAGCATTTATTTTTTTAATTCTAAAATTTTTATTAACAAAAAACGAAAACGTGGAATAGATAAATTTTTAGTTGGACGACCAAATTTTCTATTCAATGTAATGCTTAATGCTAATGTTTTTAAAAGAGAAAGCAGATATTGTAAATTTATTTTACTAATTGTAAAAGTTTTTAAAGCAAAAATATACAATAGGTTAAATTTTAGTTTAGCAACGAAACTTTCTATTTAATGTAATTATTAACGTTTATATTAATATAAGAGAGAATACTCGTTGGAAGTCGAAACACCTAATAAAACATTAATTATAAAGAAAGCAACCTCATTGGCTCTAATATTGCTGATGTAAATTGTATTAAATTTTTAATTTGTTTTACAACATCCATAAACTAACGGTAACTATTGCCGTCTAAAAAGCTATTAATATCAAAAGGCTTATTAAGATAAAAGACTTTATTTTCATGTTCGCTGCTCAGGCGTTTTATCAATTTCGTCCTAACAGAGTTAAGGGTAAACATTTTGGCATTTTCGCATTTTGGAGCTTTAATTTAAACTTAATGAACTGGAGGATTGAGTTAACATGAAATTATTCCCGGATGGAATGCAAATTTAGTAAATTAATTTTATGTAAAATAAAGATAGATTTCAAATTTGAAGTAAAATATGTAATTAATTACACAAGCTGTAATAAAAAGTGTGGCTGTTCTTCTTACAGATGATTTCGTGCTCAAAAATGGACATATTTATATCGTCTTTCTAAAAAAAATGCATGTATTTTTTGCCTTTGGAATTGCAATTTTTGCAGACATTTTTCTAAAAATGATTGAGAATAGCTGAATAGTTTCCTTATATTTTCCATTCACTTTGATGCATAATGTACACATTTTTGTTACAATCGGCTTATACATTTTAGATACGGGTTTGTTCTGTTAATCATACAGGCGATTCTCTGAACGAAAGTGAGAATTTTAAATCATTTTTCTCTAAAAGATATATGATTTTATTAGTTTAAGATAGCGACTTAAACATGTTTATTGAAATGGTTGAGAATGTTCATAGTTTGCTTAACATTTTCAACCTAACGTGATGCACAGAAACGCTTATAAGAGTAATAGACATATTTTTGCTACCATTTAATACTGAATCAAACTGAACATCTGTAAAGCCTTTTTTCTGTAAAAAAGTGTAATATATTTTTTCATTGAAATCGCAATTTTTATAGCGATTTTAGATTTTTAAACTCTTAACAATTTTCATACGGTTCCTTAAAATTTTCTCCTTGATTTTATGCGTAGAACAAAAAACTTTGACCTTACATGAAATGGAATCTGAGGACTTATCATCAGATCATGCTCCAATTATTAGACAAGTAATTCTGTAAGGTCCACTTACCAGAGTCTATAACACAAAGATGGAGTGAGAAATATGTAAAGAAATTATTTTGAACTAATTAGATATAAACATCAGTCTGAATAGCTATACGAACTAGTATCAAACATTTAAACAGCACAATACACTTTTTAGCCTGCCGCCATAAAACCATGTATCTTTCTGATGATGCGACTCTCAATAAAGTGACCGAAAAGTGGAAATCTTTAATTAACAAGTTAGTTTGGTGTACAGAATCACCTATATGAATACTAGATAAGACTTTATTACACTCTGCATATGTATTTTTATAATTTTTATATATTTTTGATTACTTATTTATTTTCATATACATAATCATTCATAATATGATCACCCTCGCTAAATCACAGAATATCTGTTCGAATTATATTTTTCCGTGGATAGTTATTATATCTTAACACGTCGTATAGACGACTTTTATTGCGCAAGAACTTTTAAAAAATTCGGTGACCTGAATACCTTTTAGAATGCCGTACGTCTGAATGGAATGTTGGTAAGTTCTTGTGGTGACATGGTCTGTCTGTCCATTCGTTCGTTTGATAAATTTCTAATTGTTTAATTGACAGAAGATCGAAATCTAAAATATGTAATTCATTAGCTCAAGGTAAGAAACTCTAAAAAAAATTTATTTATATTTATATTCATAATATTTGACATTTCCTCTATTTAAACAAAAATACTAGAAACTGAAAAAGAGTGCAATGTAATGTATGAAAGTCAGTAGAGAAAGTCAAATGTAATATTAGAAAAAAGTGATTGCTAATAAAAAAAAGGAATTATTGAAATATTTCTGATATTTTACGCCTGTGAAAGACAAGTCTAGTGAATCATTTTTCGAGTAGAAGAACATTAATAATTGCAAATACTTCAAGAGCCAATGTGTATCTTAAATGCTTCATATTGTATACGTATGTAAGTGTATACGGCAACTTCGTAGGGAGAGTTCTACTCGTCTTTGGTGGTTTACTTTATTTCGAGAATTATATTTTTAGCATCCTCCTACGACACATATACGGAGCGTATTTGCTGGATCTGAAGTGCTGAGTGGGGCGTAACCAAATCGATGGTAAGTCTCGCTGCGGTTCAAAAAAGAAACTTAATTGTGCGATTTAAAATTCACGTAGCGCCATCTATTGATGTGCGTAGATACAATATATTTTTGTGTATTTACAACGCGGTAAGTAGCTAGGCACTTCTTCGTTGTTGTATTAATGCAATTTAAATGAATTTGTAGAAGGCTTAAATTCGAATGAACCGATTGTTACGAAGTGACAGTTAAGTATAACTTCTAGTAAACCGCTATGGTTTTTCTAATTTCTTCTGTACTGGGTCTTTAGTTTTTATATGTTGAGTGTATAAATGATGCACAAGCAACCCTGCGAGGATACAACCATATAGAATGCTAGAAAAGAAATGAATGCAAGTATAAACGTAATTTCAATTGAAGTATTGAATTAATAACAATTATATGAAAATAAAATCACATTTAGTATTTGAAAACAAAATTATATTTATTGAAAACCTGTCTATCTCAGTTGTACTACGAACTAGGAATTCAACTAGGTTTTTGATAGTTGCACAAAGGTTTTTAAAAAATTCGTTATTTTGTATAAAAATCATAAAATAAAATATTCTGTTCTTCCTCTATAAATGATTATTTCTTATAATTATTTGTATTTAATTGCTGTTCCATTAACTACTGTTGACATAAAGAAAAATTTATAAACATTAAGAAAACCTATAAAATAATGAAAATTAAGTAATTAAGAAAATCGCGTAAAAAGTTGTTTGAAATTTAAAGCTTGACACCTATTTATTGATAATAACTTTATATTTTTCAAATTAATTTTTTTCTTTATTAATATTATTATGAATGTCAATTATTTTTGTCAAATGCGACATTTTTAATTTATGTATTTCCATATAAAGAACGAAAGTGAAATTCATTATTGCTGAAGGGCATCTATTTTCAAATAGTTAAGTACTTATTTCTACTAAAATGAAATATCATATAAAAATTAAATATATGTATACACACACACACACACACACACACACACATATATATATATATATATATATATATATATATATATATATATATATATATATATATATATATATATATATATATATGTATATATATATTCAAAGCAACGAAAAAAATTATGGATATTTTCCTTTTATTTTATAAATGTCCGTGGGATAAAAAGTTAGGTAACCTCTGATCAAATTTCAATATCTATATTTACGCATGCAAAATTATGATATCGGATCTTCCTTACATTTTACTCTAATAATCAATATATCGTTAAATAATTTTGAAATACGGTAGAAGATATACGATACTTTAATTAGTATAACCAGTTATTTAACAAGAATTGCACGCAGCGCACCAGCAACGATATGATTGACAACATTTGTATAAAAACAGATGTTCTATAATTATTTTATATGCATCTATTCTGATAAACAATTCTGATATTAATAACAATGAGTTATTATTGTTGTTGCTAACGTTAACTATATTAAATCATTAAGAATAGTTTTTTGATACTAAAATTAGTGGTAAATAAAATGAGGAAAAACTAAATTTTTAAGTAATTTGAAGACGTAAAGTGTTGTGAAAATGCAAATATTGATTTTGAAACATCTTTTTGTCGGTACATTTTAGGTTAAACTAAAAACAATGGGCTGATGTTAGGACTAAATAAAAATAATTTAATTTTTTGTCAACAAAATATTTTTAGATTAATCAACTAAATATCATATGTTCTTATTTCTCTGTCCGTAATACTAAACTTGTATGGACATTTGCTAAGATTACTTGATTAAAGTTAGTCGTATGGCAAACGAGGAGAATGTAATTTTTTAAGTAATTTGGAACCATACAGTGTTAAGTTGTAGATTGTAAATATTGATTTTTCAACAATTTTTGTCAGGATATTTTAGATGAAACTCAAAATTAGGAGGCTGATATAATTATATAAAATTATTTTATTACCCATTTGCAAAATATAGTTAAATTAATCAATTTTATATAATTCCGTTTGTGAATTTTAAACTGGTGTATGTAATTGCTAAGATTATTTGAAGAAACAAGGGAGGGGGCGGTCTGGAGTAAAAACATAGTACATGAAAACCGGTCATGAAAGCGGTCATCCGGCAAACCATCAATATATACAATACATTCCCAATGGGGCTCTATAGTCATTTTATAATAACTTGTATTAGAATCAATGATATTTCCTTTTAACCTTTTGTAAGATACATTTTGTTTGAGATTGCCTCAAAAACATGATGCTTATTTTCGCGCACAAATGAAATAAGTGAATTGTTCAACTAATTACTTTTCTGTGTATTGAATCTAAATACATAGTTGTTATTTCCAAAGTCATTCATTGGTTTATTAAAACTTAAACTTGATTTTAACTTTACGTCATAGGTCATAGGAATGCTTCATTTAAAAAATTTCATCGTTCTATGAAAAGTTCTTTAAATTTTTTTCTAAAGCTGTGAATTCTAGAGTATCCATTATAGTTTTTAATAAAAGTATTTATTAGGTGTTAAATTTCTGTATTTTTTAGATTTTTTAACGATATTTTAAAAGCTCGAAGGTGGAGTGTTTCCTTAATGATTTTAAACGCAGATATATCAAAATTGAAGAGTTATATCAAAATCGAGCATTGCAGAGACAGAATTTTTTTATTTTTACAAGATTTATCCAACGATGTACCACTCGTTGCGGAAGTTAATTTTCTTTTGCCATCCTTTTTATTTCTTAACAATTTCTTTTCTCCAATCTATCTCATTAATGCTTTTGATTATTAATATCTGTTTTCGTACGAAATTTAGTTTCAATTGGAGTGATTGAGCTGGGGTATATACATGGATGGGCAGAACTGATGAAATATAAATTACATCCGTACTATATTCGTTTTGATTTTTTTACGTACGTACGTAAAAAAATTTGATAACTTTGTTTGCTAAACGTAGTTATACTTGAAATATTTATACCGAAGTTATACCGAATGTTTTTCAATATGTATTATTGTGTACGATTGAATGAGGCATATTATCGCAACGAAATATTTACCGGTATAAATTATTTCAACCAAAATTTTACCTATTCAAAGTCATCGTTGAGAAATTAAAAGAAAGAAATATCATTACATTTAAACTGGTATGGAATATTTTTTAACATTACAAGAAACGAACTCATTGTAATTTAAGATCAGTAAGTAAAATTGAAATAAATCATATCCACAGTCATTTAGAGTGTTAATACGGAATGCTTGTCCGTTTATGTCTTTAAATAATTTTGCCGTGGAGTCAAACAACGCACCTGCAGGGTCATTAAGATGCTTAACATCGTAAAGCACTACACAGTTTTAAACTAAAGTTCGGTATTAAAACGCCTTCGTACCCTACGCGGACGAGTGAATACTTGCATTACCATTTTAAGTACCATCTTAATACATGCAATGACATTAAAGAGTATCACTTTCTGTAATGAGGAGGGCGTTGGCATCACGTTAGAGTATATTAATATAAGCGAATGGAGGTTAAATGCGGAAATGAAAGAAATAGAATAGCCGCTGTAGTTGTGTACAAAATATTACTCGTCCAGCGAAATTTACTGTTTGTTTATTTGAGAGGCACAGTAGGATAAATCAAACGTTTTAGTGAAATATTTTGGTCTCATAGGGAAACTACTAAATGATAAAAACGACCCTCTAAACAATAAATTGTATTAAATTTTATAAGATCCTTATGTTTTGTATGTTTTTTAAATTTAGATTCATTGTAATTTAAAATAAATCTGTTCCGTACGAGTAGAAATCGTAATATGGCATTCCTATACATTTTTGGGTAATCGCAAAACCTTAAAGATTTGAGGATTTGAGGTATTGATCTAAAATTATTTGTAAAGGATGACATTATTTTTTAAATCGTGTAGGTAAATATTTCTACTTATTCCTAAACACACCTCTAGCACTTACGAAACATCCTTCACTGTCCAAGCAGCAAAAATTTGGAATCACCTGGATCCTGGTATCAGGAAAATCACGTCTCTAAATATTTTCAAAGAGCGAGTGCAAAAGTCTTGCCTCTCCTGAAACCTTTTCGTTTGTGTCCTTGTCCCTTCCTGTCTTTCCCTTCCCAAACCATGTCAGTAGTTTTTTTCACTTATACTTTTGTATGTTTGAAGTTTTTTTACTAATACTTTTTTACAAAAGAATTCTCATTGTAAAATCTCGTACAGTCTACCAACTAAATTTCAATATAAATTGTTATGGCTCACTGGCAGATATTGCTCATGTAGAAATAAGTCCGTCATATGTACTATATATAAAAGTTTATAGATAAATAAATAAATATAAATAAAATAAATATATTGCCTAATATGTCTGTCACAGGCGCAAGACGAATGACTTGCTTGTGTACGTTGACTTATTTTGCATAATGAATGCCGTTATCCTGATTTTTTTAATATTAATGATATATCTAGTTAAAAAGTGAAATAGATGTTTGAGATTATTGGCATACATGGTTAAAAAGGTGTTCGAGATTATTGATATACCCGTTCAAAAAATAAAAACAATTGTTGGAAATTATTGACATACCTAAATAAAAAATCAAAGCATATTTGAGATAATTGATATATATAATTAAAAAGTGAAATAAATCTTTGAGACCATTAAGTTACCTAGTAAAAAAATGAAAAAAGTATTTGGAATTATAGACATGCCTGGTTAAAAAGTTGAAGAGGTTTTTGAGATAACTAATATAAATGGTCAAAAAGTAATAAAAAAGTGTCCGGCGTTCTTGACACATGAAAATTATGTTTGTGGTTATTAATATACCTGATTAAAAAGAGAAAAAGTTTTAGAGATTATTGACATAACTGGTTAAAATTTAAAAGATTTTTGAGATTATTGACATACATGGTTAAAAAGTGACAAAAAAATGTCCGGGATTATTGACATACTTAGTTAAAAAGTGAAAATTGTATTTGTGATTATTCATATACCTGGTTAAAAAGAAAAAAAGTAAAGCCAAATATATTCAATATAAGAAAAGAGTGTTTAAGATGATTGTTATACATAGTTAAAAAGTAAAAAAGTTGTTTGTGATTGTTAACTTGCCAGTAGGCCTTCCCATAAATAGTTTCGTATTTCGTTTGAAGTGAAATTAATTTATCTATTATATAAGTGATCACTAGAATAAATTTCGAACAGCAATAACTATTGCGTAATACTTGATATAATTAAATAAATGGGACATACGAGCATGTTTTGTTGTAAATATCACAAAAACTATTTTATAATTCTCTTACAATATTTGTGTATTATCTAAAACACCTGTTTTTTTCATAAGGTTATGTCCAGTATTTAGGAGTTTAGTGATCGGGTTTCATAAGGTTATATCCAGTAGTTTAGGAGTTTAGTGATAGGGGAGGATGAAGGGGGATGACATATTTTTGCCTCTTTTTTGGACATAACAAAACATAAATTAATATTATTTTTGAGACTCTTATACCCAGGTCTTTTAAGGTTTATCCAATACTGCACACGAAAATAAACCAGTTTTTCCAGTCCTGATTTTTCCCCGCCCGACGCCCTACTATTTCAATTTAATTATTTTCTATCATTAGCTGCAGATAGACATGTGAGTGATTTCATGAAAATTTCTTTCTTTTGAGATTTGGAATAAAGTATTAGCAATTTTTGGATCACACTTCATTGATGTCAATGATTTGGGTATCTATATGAAAAAAAATTGATTCGCAAATTCACCTGTTGGAAAGATGCTTTAAAAATTATTTTTTTAATTTCTAAATGTTATTTATATACGTCTAATTTTATAACTATATTACAAATTATCCTTAAGTGAATTAATTATTTTATCTTGAACCAAGACAATGAATACCTCACTGCCTAAAGTTCAATTAGTATGTTTCATTTTTATTGTTTATTGTTCTCCGAATCGTTGTCACATTTGTGGGGATTCTACCATTTATTTTATCATATCAAGTTTTGTATAAGTACAAAGCTTTCATCTACGGAGCTCGCAATCATTTTATCCTCATACAACAAAACATCCTTAATTACTTCTCCTATAAATTCTTAGGTTCGCGCCTCTTGGAGGGTTTATTGCATTCCACGAATTCTTTCGATGAACGACCCGGCTTTTGTTTAGATTTTACAAGAATTTTCAATGTATCAGGTAATAGCAGTTGTTTACTCCTTTCCTTAGTGCTTTTGTCAGCTCTTTTTTGAATACGAGTTAAAGTACCTTAGTTTACGAGCTATGCCACTAAGCATAGCTCGTGATTTGGAAAAATCTGGGATATAAAATATTCCCTAGAGTTATCTCTCGATTTTCAACAAACTTAAATTTTCTACTGACTTCACAGTATGCCTTCGAACTGATCGTAGTTCTGTAAAGAAAATTGGAAATATCAAATTGGATATTTCGTGAAAGATATCTCTTCACCAAGACATTTTTGAATAAAGATGTATAAATGTGTAATATTTTTTAAAGGATCTATTTCTATGGATTATACTGACTTATTGACGTATCAAAGTAATAGTAAGGCACTGTTAACGAGACACAATTTTTAACTTTTTGCTTAAAATAAAGAAAAAAAAAATTTTATGTATCCTAAATTTAATTATAAAAAATGAAAGGAAAATGTTAAAATTTTTGTGTTATTTTTAATTTAATATTATTGATAATAATCTCTTTCGTGGAAATACATTAACAAAGTGTCATGAACACAAGTGCAAAACAACATCCGGTTGTAGAAAGTGCGGAGAACGAAGGGAAGTAACGGATGTTACGGTTTAATTTCGATTGATGTTAAGCGGGAACAAAATTATTTAGCGGTCGATTCTATCCGGCATGTGACATGTTAGAGCTAACAAAAGCTAACGAAAACAAATATAAATATCACTATACCATCAAGTTTCATTTTTCAATTTGTGATCAGCTTTTAATGCCAAATAACCCGTAGGCATAGTAGTACTTTCAGAAATAGTTTGTTTTCAAAAATACCTGAAGGTACTTCGTTATGTGCGGATAAAGAATCAGGCGGAAAAAGCTATGTATCGATTACGATATAATAAATAGTAAAATTTCACTAAAATACTACAGAGATTCGGAAAATTATAATAGAAACCAAACAGATAAAAAAATTGAACGAAGCATGCATTTCCTTTTTTCGAGACAAAATGTTAAATACGTTGCCTCAATTTATAAATTTAAATACAGAAAAAGTTTTTTTTGTTGCCTCAATTTATAAATTTAAATATAGAAAAAGTTTTTTTTTGTTGCCTCAATTTATAAATTTAAATATAGAAAAAGTTTTTTTTTGTTGCCTCAATTTATAAATTTAAATAAAGAGTCGTTGCTTGTTGCCAATAGTCTAAATACTCTTAAAAAAAAGTTACAGAAGAAGGGACGTTACAGAAGCGAGAACCAAACATTTTGGGCAACTTTTCAAGAACCGCATGCAACATGGATGTCCTCAAAAATATTTTGTTGACATTAGATCTCATATTTTCTTGTCAGACAAGAAAGAAGTCTTTCAGTAAAGAGCCGTTAAAATTTTTTTCATAATGCCTTTCCGAATAACAAAAAAGCTAACACAATATAATAGCGGCGTCCTTAGATGATGACCAATGTTAGTATATGCAAAAAATATGAATAAGTTACTTAGTTTTTTTTTTAAATCGATATTATTATTGATTCAAATATTAAATAACGATCGCTTAAAAAGTTCAAATATGATGAGAAAGTTTTGTATTTTAACCCGTAACATAACCGAGAGAGCAAGCAGAAAGCCAAAAAAAAATAGGCCGACTTTTTAAGTTAAAGTCCATCAATACATACCCTCTATTGAATTTCGAACTCAAAACAAAGACAATGGGCCTGCTTATATTAAGGTATTTGACCACATTGTAAGTGCTCAATAAGGTGCCCTTTTACAAATTCGTCGGCTACTTAATTTGCATCTCAATATAAAGGCGTAATTAATATCTGGGAAAATGTATAGTATTTGAACATCCTCAGGAGGAAAAGAGACAAAAAAGTGGTAAAAAATACCTATAAAAACTGCTATGTGTCACTCATAGGGCAAATGTATTTGGAAGGAGTTCACATCTTTTATTAAAAAAAAATAAGTTCAATAAAATAAATTTTTATTTCGGCAGAATTAGTTTTCTAACTAATGCCGCTCTTCCTTCTATATTTTCCATAATTTACAGCTGCAACTATCAGAAGAGGTAGAGAAAGTTTATTTTTCATTCGTATAGCTTAAATTGGTTTATTAGTTTAGGAAAAATAGCCTGTTTTAATTTACGAGCACTGAGAATAAAGTTAGTTAGTATAGTGGTACGTTTTCCGCTAGAAAGTATATGTAGATTTGTTTTGTTTCTGCTTGTTGTGTAAACAATATTAGGAAAACAGACAGGAAAATTTCACTCTCTCTGAATAGATTTTTAAACAAAGTCAACTTTCGTCAGAACAGCGTGTATTTGCAAATAAAATCGTATATTAACATTCAATAGCATTTAAAATAATTTTGTTAATTTACAAAATTATCTTACTTGTAATTTATGCTATGCTTTAATTGGAATTAAATTTTCATTAAATTATTTGTAACGCATTTTCAAACAAGGTTTTTTTATCCACAATTAAATGAAACTATGTAATATAGTATTATTTCTACTTTCTTTAAGCTCTTTAGTCGGTTTTTTTTTCTTAAGTTGTGGTAAGTTTCGTGGTAGTTTCATTTAATTGTAAATAATGAATTTCTACAAAATTAACGCCAAATATATTCAACATTTTTTATCATATCATGCTTTGATTGCTCCAAGCATGACATGATAAAAAATCAAAATACATACAACTTTTCCTCTAAAATTAAATAAATAATTTTAGAGGAAAAGTTTTATATAATTTTCGAAAAGAAAAACGGGAAATTTGTAAGACCTTTATAAGGGGACCTTTGTAAGACATGTCCGCCTATTCTTCTCCCAGTGACAATATTTTTTCTCAAAAATCATTTGACGTAGAAAGTTTAAATTTGGCTTAATCATGAAGCCTATTACTTCGTGTATATCTCAATCAAAATAACAAGGTACAATTCAATAATATTTGTACGGAAATTTCAGGGATGGCAAACGAAATATACTCTCTTTTTTTCTTTCAAATGTCAGTTGAAGAAGTTTACAAGAATTTTAATACTATTCTTTATGCAAGATACTTTTAGTAATATTGCTGAAACTGTCCATGAAAATAATCTTTAACAATTCTCAATTCAAAATTACGTAGCAATCTCTTTCTTCATAATTTTGCATCACACTGCTGGAAATTTACCGGAATACTGTAATGGTGAGTGGCCTATTCATTCTTGGACGAAAAATATAGTGAATTTCACAAACAGGTTTTTGCGAAATTTTTCACCCGAGAATGGCATGATATAGACACAAGAAGAAAAATAATACGCGTACTTGAACGTGGTTTTAGAGGTTTACTTTTAAAAAGGAAACATTAATTTAAAAGAATGTACGCTCAGAAACCCATCGAATAATAATATGAAATCTATAAACTTATATATGGAATTATACCAAATTGTCACTCTAGGATTTTAGTACCATTTAAGAAAATCCTCAGTTTTTTTATAGGTTTTTTAGATTAAAGCCCAACCTATATAAAAGTAACTATTCTTTATATCATAATTAATTGTAGGCTTTACGCCTAACTTGACCTAAAAAAAATTAAATTTATTTAAATGTGCCAAAATCTTATTATGGTTTCTTTTTCAGAAGTTCTTTCATAGGGAAATTTATGAAAACATGTAGAATTTAATGTCGTATATATTTTATATGTCTTACTTTATCTGTAAGACAGATTAAATATAAATGGATATTATTGCACAATACTAAGAAAAAAAAAAGAAATCTACAGAGACCAATGTATATAATGGAACAAGGGGCGGGATATATTCGCAAAAAGCTTTAAAACTAAGCCCGGGGATGGATTGGCAAACTGACTCTAATTTCCATTCACTTTCTTTAAACCCAAAATTAAAATATTGTATTAAAATTCTTGAGTTAATTTACAGAAGGTTTATAGAACTTTTTGTTTAGAAGCTTTATTTTTTTCTCATTATATTAAAAGCTAATGAATATTTTCTATTAAATTGAAACTTTTCGATACAATATATATATACATTATCGGTATATACATTTTAGGTTACGTTTTTCTATTTTAAATGTATTTGTGCAATAAACGTGGGAAGTTAAAAATATTGTTCGATAAAAACGGCTATTGAAAAGATTTATTCCTTTTTGTATTTCTTGTAATTTGTAAATTATCAAAGGATAAATCATTGCTTGTGGCCAATAAAAGCTCTAAGAGAATATTACAGAAGCGAGAATCAAACATTTTAGACAAATTTTTAAGAACAGCACGTAATATGGATGTTTTATAAAATATTTTTTGACATTAGACCTTATCTTTTCTTGTCACAGGAAAAAAAAATTCTCAATGCTCCAAAATGATAATAGGCTATTTTTTCCTTGATCTAAATTAATAAACCAATCTTAATGATGAAACTGAAAAAAATAAACTTTCTTTACGTCTTTTGGGAATTACAGCTGTAAATTATGGAAAATTTAGAAGTAAAGATTGGAATTACTATTATATAATTATAAAATAAAAATAATTTGCAGAACGTACAGTTAACATTGATATTATTGAACTTTTTTATTAATTATTGGGTATGATCTCTTCATAAATAAATTTGACCAGTAACACATAACTGCTATTATTGCTATATGTCATTCGTTTGTTATTTTTAGATATTTTCTTGCATATCTTCCCAATTTTAAATTAAGCTATTATATTACGAAATTACGTTGAGTTGGAGATTTTACATAGTAGACGTATTAATGCATATGTAGACTTTAACGTGAAATGTCGGAATACTTTCTTTTTATTTATAATAATTCCACGGGTTTTTGTAATGTGAAACATCAAATTTTTTCATCACTAATTAATATTTGAGTCAACAATAATATTGATTTTTTAAAAAAAGTAAATTAATGTTTATTATTTTTTTGTGCGCTGC
Source organism: Druceiella hillmani (assembly GCA_039881145.1). Classification (NCBI taxonomy): domain Eukaryota; kingdom Metazoa; phylum Arthropoda; class Insecta; order Lepidoptera; family Hepialidae; genus Druceiella; species Druceiella hillmani. The sequence continues at coordinate 3,374,329 of JAYKKI010000080.1, forward strand.
TTGCGCTACTCTTTTATTGTCTGAACTCTTATTCTGGGAGGAATTACGGGAAAAATTTAAATTATTCTTTAATTACCTACATGTCATTTTATTATACATAAGTTACAGTTTTAATTGAAACTAACAAATATTTAGGTACTTCGATTTTTATAAAAAATTATGGCTTAATGATCACTTCCATTGTCCCGCCATTCACGTTCAAAAGTAAATTTTCATACAAATTGTATTAATTAGCATGCTATATCCTTCTAACGCAGACAACTTCGTTATATATTAATCTTCATTGAGTTTCTTTTTATCAAAGAGGATTCAAAACGGCTCTCAACTGCTCAAAATATAAATGACGTACATCGAAGCTTGTAATTTTTACGAATATATCTGGTTTTTAATTTTTTTTTTAATTGTTCTACTTTACTTATTTTTTATCTTTGTGGCTACTTTAATATTTATTTCAATCTATTCTAATTGAATTTCGTGCTTATCAATGTTGTTTGACAATCGTGAGATGGTTTGCTATTTTTTGACTGTACTTTTTCTTATCTGTATTGTAAATATTGCATCGTGTATTTCAATATGATCGTGTACATTCAATACAGGTGTATTAACAAATAAGTGGAATCAAAAGATTCATAATTTTTATATTTATATTTAGGAATGGTTTTATTACTTACGGCAAGTAAAAAAAAGTCCCATTTAAAATGGTTTTATTATATTATAATTCTAAAGTCATGTTCTAAATATAAATATTATATTTCTATAACTATATATATATATAAATATATATATATATATATATATATATATACAAATATATATATATATATATATATATATATATATATATATATATAATATACTTGTAATTTAACTAAAATAATTTCGATAAAATAAAATAATTCTTCAGTTAAAATGTCTTTCTTTTTATAATCCTTTTTATTATTCCAACAAACGTGAACACAAGTGCGTACGGACATGACATATCATAAATACCAACTAGCATTGTATCTCTTTAACAATGTCGAAAATATTGTATCGAGTATCCCATTTATTTCTATAAGTAAGTTATATAATCTATGATCACTACAAAAGAATAATTTATAAATATATGCAAATATTTTACATCTGTGAAAGGCATATCTCATGATATATTTTTCGAGTAGAAAGAACATTAATATTTATAAATACTTAAAAAGGTAATATTTACCTTAATTAATTCATATTGCATACGAACGTAAGTGAATAGGGCATCCTCGTAGTGCAAATTCTACTCCCATTTACCATTTTGTTTATTTATTTCAAAGATTGTATTTGTAGCACTCTCTTACTATAAATATACGAAGCGTATTCGCTGGATGTGGAGTTTAAAGTGAGCGTAAACAAATCGATGACATGTCTAGCTGCGGTTCAGAAAAGAAACTTAACTGCGCGATTTAAAATTCACGTAGCGCCATCTATTGATGTATGTAGGTACAATATATAATTGCGTGAGTACAATGCAGCAAGTAGCTAGACACTTCTTCATTGTTGTATTGACGCAATTTAAATGGATTTTTAGAAAGCTTAAATTTGACTGAACCGTTTGCTACGAAGTGAAAGTTAAATATAACTTCTAGTTTACCGCTTTGTTTTTTTTCTAATTTCATCTGTACTGGACCTTTAGTTTATATGTGTTGAATGTACAAACAACGCTTAAGCAACCCTGGAAGGAAACAATAATTAAAAAAAACAGACTATGCATTCTGTTCCTCACTGTCCATTCTCTCAGTAATAATTGTTTAAACGTTTTCAATGCACAAACGCTCAGAGTTTACAATTTGATTATATTTATAGATTAATATGGATGAAAGTAGTTGCTATGTAATTAATGCCATAAAAGAAATGAATGCAAGTATTACAAGTTGCAACAGACAGTCAGAAATTTAACCGAAAGAAATTTTGGGTTTCTGTGGTAAACAGAAAAAAGTGTTAAACTTAATTTTAATTTGAATATATTTAAATTATGTGAAAATTAAATTAAATTAAGTATTTGAAAACAAAATTATATTTTCTAATTTGTCTAAATCAGTTGTACTAGGACTTTGATAGTTGCAAAGGCTTTTAAAAAATTCGTTATTTTGTATAAAAACCATAAAATAAAAAAAGTTCAGTTGATTACTTATCTGTGTACCGAATTTAAATATATAGTTGTTACTTCCAAAGTCATTCATTGGTTTATTCAAACTTAAACTTAATTTCAACTTTACATAACAAGTTATAGGGGATGCTTCGTTATAAACATTTCATCGTTCCATGAAAAGCTTTATAAAATTTTTAAAAAATTGTATCAATAAAAGTATTTATCGAGTGTTGACTTTCTGTATTTTTTATATTTTTTTGTAAAGATATTTTAAAAGTTTGAGGGTGGGAGCATCTCATTAATGATCGTGAATGATGATAAATCAAGATTGAAGTATTGTTTGATATTTTACACAGAATTTAACAGATTTTTGAATATTTTATTTAAAAAGATTTATCCAACGATGCACCACTCGTTGGGTGAAACTCGATGCACCACTAGTTAATTTTTTTTGCCGTCCTTTTCACTGTTTAATAATTTTTTTTCCCTAAACTATCTCATTAATGCTTTTGATTATCATTATCTATTTTCATACGAAATTTAATTTCAATAGGAGTGATTGCACCAGGGTATACAGATGGACAGACAGAACTAACGAAATATAAAATTAGAGCCATACATTTTCGGTTTTAATGTTTTTAGGTGTGTATAAAACTATTATGTTAAACTTGTTTGCTAAACGTAGTTATACTTCGAATGTTTATCCGAATGTTTTTCAATATATATTAATGTGTACCATTGAATGAGGCATATTATCGCAACGAAATATTTCATCAATGGTTAAATTTTCCCTATTCAAAATCATCGTAGAGAAATTAGAAGATAGAAATATTATTATTTCATTTAAATCGGTAAAGAATATTTTTTAACATTACAAACAGCGAACTTATTTTAATTTAAGATCAGTAATTAAAATTGAAATAAGACATACCCAAAGTCATTTAGAGTGTTAATACAGAATGCGCGTACATTTATTTCTTTATGTAATCTTGTGATGGAGTCAAATAACCACCTGTAGTGTCATTAAGACGCTAAACATCGTAAAGCACTACATAGTTTTAAACTAAAGTTAGATATTAAAACGCCCTCGTAACCTACGCTGACGAGTGAATACTTGCATTACCATTTTAAGTACCATCTAAATAACATGTAATGACATTAAAGAGTATCACTTTCTTTAATGATGGCGGCGTCGGCGTCACCTTAGATTACATTAATATAAGCGGACGGACGTTAAATGCGGAGGTGGCAGAAATAGAATAGCCGCTGTAGTTGTATAGAAAATATTATATTCCTGTTTGTTTATTTGAAGTTATTATGTGTTGATATTTATTTAAGGCGCACAGTAGGATAAATCGAAAGTTGTAGTGAAATATTTTTGTCTCATACTAAATGGTAAAAACGACCCTACAATCAATAAATTGTTTTAAATTTTATCAGTTCCTTATATTTTATATATTTTTTGTGATTATAATTTAAAATAAATCTGTTCGGTACGAGTAGAAATCGCAATACGATGTTCCTGTACATTTCTGGATTCTTACAAAACCTTAGAGATTTGAGGCAATACTATGTACGTATTGCTCTTAAATTATTTGTAAAGAGTGACATTATTTTTAACAACGCGTGTGTAAATATATTGCCTAATATGTCTGCCACAAGCGCAAGACGAATAACATGGTTGTATAGTTTGACTTATTTTGCACAATGAATGCCGTTATCCTGATTTTTTTCATACTAATCTTTAAAAAGTGAAAAAGTTGTTTGAGTTTATTAGTATACCTGGTTAAAAAGTGAAAAAGGAGTTCGAGATTATTGATATACTTGTTTGAAAAATGAAAAGTGGCAGAAGTATTTGAGATAATTGATATACATGGTTAAAAAGTGACAAAAAAGATGTCCGGGATTATGGATATAATTAGATAAAAGTGAAAATTGTGTTTGTGATTATTAATACACTTGGTTAAAAAGAGAAAAACTGTTAGAAAATTGACATACTTGGTTAAAAATTGAAAAGGTTTTTGAGATTATTGACATACATGGTTAAAAAGTGACAAAAAACATTTCCGGGATTATTGATATACCTATTTAAAAAATGAAAATGTTGTTTGTGATTATTTATGTACCTGTTTAAATAGAGAAAAAGTGTTTGAGATTATTGACACACCTAGTTAAAAAGTTGTTTGTGTTTATTAACTTGCCAGTAAGTTTTCCCATAAAGGGAAAACTTACTGGCACGTATTTCGCTTGAACTGAAACTAATTCATTTATTATTTAAGCCATTACCAAAATAAACTTCTAAAAGCAATAAATATTACATAATACTTGACGTAATTAAATAGATGGGACATATATTTTGTTGTAAATATCCCAAGAACTATTTTATAATTTTCTTACTACCTTTGCGTAGTTCCCAAAACGTCTGATTTTGTCATAAGTTTATGTCCAGTAGTTGAGGAGTTTAGTGATCGGGGAGAGTGGAAGGGGATGACATATTTTTGCCTCTTATTGTGTGTGGAACGAAACATAAATTAATAATATTTTGAGACCCTTATAGCTCGGTATTTTAAAATTTGTCCCAAACTGGATACGAAATTAAACTAGTTTTTCCCGTCCGTACTTTGCTCCGCTCCTAATATCCTACTATTTCAATTTAATTATTTTCGATTATTATCTGCAGATAGACACGTGAGTGATTTCATAAGAATTTAATTTTTTTGAGGTATGGAATCAAATATTAGCAATTTTTTTGATTGCATTTTCAAATACCTCTTCATTGATGTCGATGCCTTTGATGATGGTGACTATGTGAAAAAATTAATTTGATTCGCAAATTCGCCCAATGGAGAGATGCTTTTAAAAGTTATGTTTTTCATTTTTAATTGTTAATGTTATTAATCTACATATAATTTTAAAAGTTTCTTAACAATGATCCTAAACTGAAGAAGTTATTTAATCTTGAACCAAGACATTGAGTATTTCACTGCTTAAAGTTCCATTAGTATATTTGCTTCTTATTTTTTATTGTTTTCCGTATCATTGTTGCCTTTGTGGGAATTCTACCGTTTATTCTATCATATCAAGTTTTGTATAAGTCTCATTTTATCCTCATACAACAAAATATCCTTAACTATTTCTCCCAAAAATTCTTTGCTTTAGGCCTCTTGGAGGGTTCATACCATTTCATAGCTTCTTTCGATCAGCTACCTGCCTTTTGTTTAGACCATAGAAGCGTTTCGCAATTGATTACTCCTTTTCTTAGTGCCTTTGTCAACTCTTTTTTAAATGCGACTTAAAGATATAGTTCATGATTTCAGTTGAATAGCTCGTGATTTGGACAAGTCAAAGATATCAAACATTTGTTGGAGTTATCCGTCGAATTTCGACAAACTTAAGTTTTCTACCGAATTCGCAGTATGTCTTCAAACCGACCGTAGTTATGTAAAGAAAATTGGAAACATCATCATTTCGTGAATGATCTCTCTGCAACAAAGGAAATTGTTTGAATAAAGATGTATAAAGGTGCAATATTTTTTAAAGAATCAAGATAATGGAAATACGGACTTATTTACAGATCAAAGTGATTCCTGCTAATAAGATACAATTTTTAACTTGGTGCTTAAGAAAAGAAGAGAAATAATAGTTTTAAAAACCTCATTTTAATTAAAAAAAGGGGAGGGAAATGTCAAATATGTTATTTTTATTTTAATATTATGAATAATACGCCCCCTTCATATCTATTATAAATACAACTTCAAGAAAAACAACGAGTGCTATGACTTAATTCCAACTGATGTTAAGCGGGGCAAAATTACTTAGCGATCCATTGTATCTAGCACATGAAATCGTAGTGCTAACGAAAGCTAACGAAAACAAGTATCAACACCACTACACCGCCATGTTTCATTTTTTAATTTGTGATCAGGTTTTAATGCCAAATAACCCATATGTGTGTCCTTAGGTTATATCATTGTAGCCCTTGCAGAAATAGTTTTTTATTTTTTCAAAAATACCTGAAGGTATTTCGTTATATGCAGCTAAAATGAATATAAGTCTGGCAGAAAAAAACAATATATATATTAGGATATAAGAAATAGCACAATTTCCCTCAAGAGCGACAGAGACTCGGAAAATAATAATAGTAACGAAACAGACGAAATAATTGAACGAAGCACACATTTTTTTGCTCAAAATAAAATGTTAATGCGTTGGTCACTTTTATAAATAATTGCTTACGGCTAAAAAATAAAATGTTAATGCGTTGGTCACTTTTATAAATAATTGCTTACGGCTAATAGAGAAAAAACTCTCAAAAGAAGTTGCAGAAGCGAGGATCAAACATTTAAGACAATTTCAAATTTTGATGAACGGCATGTAACATGGATGTCCTCAAAAAGATTTTGTTGACATCAGATCCTATATTTTCTTGCCAAAGGAAAAAAAAGTCCGTCACTAAAGAGCCGTTAAAGTTTCTTCCATAATTTCTTTTCGAATAAGAAAGAAGGTAAGACGATAGAATAGCGGCTTCCTTAGATGATGATGAATGTTAGTATATGTAAATAAATATAAATTAGTCACGTAGTTTTTTTTTTTCAAAAAATAGTTATTATTGAATCAAATTTTAAATAATGGTCGGTTATAAAGTTCAAATATAATGACAAAATTGTGTATTTTACCGCCTAACATAACCGATAGAGTAATTACAAAGCAAAAAAACTGGTCAACTTTTCACGTTAAAGCCCATCAATACATTCCCTCTATTGAATTTCCAACTCAAAACAAAGAAAATGGGCTTACTTATATTAAGGTATTTGAGCACATTGTAAGTGCTCAATAAGCTGCCCTTTTAGAAATTCATCGGCTACTTAATTAACATCTCAATACAAGGGCTTAATGAAAATTTGGGAAAATGTAAAGGATTTGAACATCCTTAAGAGAAAAAGAGACAAAAAAGTGTTAATAACTATTATGTGTCATTCAGCAAATGTATTTTTAAGGAGATCATACTTTTTAATAAAAAAAAGTTCAACAAAATCAACTTCACTTCGGCAGAATTAGTTTTTTAACTAATTGCAATTTTCAAAAATGTACAGTTGCAATTCTCAAAAGAGTTACGAAAGTGTATTTTTTTCGATTTCATTGTTCATATTTGTTTATTACTATAGAACGAGGAAAAATAGCCTATTTTCATTTAGGAGCACTGTGAATGAAGCCAGTAAGTATACAGTGGTACACCTTCGATTGGAAAGTTTATATAGATTTGTCTTGTTTTTCCTTGTTGTTCAAACAATATTAGGGAAACAGAGAGGTAATCTTCACTCTCTCTGAATATATTTTTAAATAAAGTCAACTTTTGTCATAACAGCGGGTATTTACAAACAAAATCATATATTAAAACTGAATAGCACTTAAAATAACTTTGTGACTTTACGAAATTGTCGACTTGTTTGTACCAAAATTGTCGACTTGTTTGAGAGACCGTCTTTCGAATAGAAAAAAAACGGGACATTTTGTAGGACCACTCACATGTTCGCCCACCCTTCTCTCAATGACAGTGTTTTTTCTTAGAAACCATTTAATGTGGAAAGTTATAATTTGGCTTAATCATAAAGCCTATTACTTCTTGTACATCTCAATTAATATAATAAGTTACAATTCAATTATATTTGTGCAGAAATTTCAGGGGTGGCAATCGAAATATCTTATGTCTCTTGATTGCAAATGTCTGTTGGAGGAGTTTACAAAAATTCAAGGACTATTCTTTATATAAGATAGTTTTAGTAATATTGCTGAAAGCGTCTATGAAAAACAGGTCATCTTCATCTTTGAAAATTCTCAATTCAAAATTATGTAGAAATCTCTTTCTTCATTATTTTGAAATACACCGCCAGAAATTAACCGGAAAACTGTAATGATGATTTCAAACAGTTTTTTGCGAAATTCACTATATTTTTCGTCTGAGAATAACATGATAGGCAATAGTCACACAGGACAAAAAATAATACGCATGCTTGAATATGATTTTAGAGGTTTACTTTTAAAAAGGAAACGGGTCCATATAGCAATATTTTTACTACATTGATTTAAAAGAATATTCGGTCAGAAGCCCATCCAACAATAATATGAAATCTAAAATCTTATATAAGGAATTATGCCAATTTGTCACGATAAGATTTTAATTACATTTAAGAAAATCCTTAGTTTTTTTGTAAATTTTCTAGATTAAAACCGGACCTATATAAAAATAATATTCGTTATACCATAATTAATTTCTAGGCTTTACGTGTAACTTGACCTAAAAAATGAAATTTTGGATATATCTGGTGTTAATTTTGTAGAAATTCATTATTCTATATTAAATAATACTACGTCACGTAATTTCATTTAATTGTGAAAATGAAATTTATTTAAATGTGCCAAATATTTGTTATGATCTCTTTTTTCAGAGGTTTTCCATACAGTAAATTTATAGAAACATGCAGAATTTACAGGCGTATATATTTTATGTCTTACCTAATCTGTGAGACATATATAATATAAATGGATATTATTGCACAATATCAAAAAATAAAACAACATTAAATCTACAGAGACCCATGTATATAATGGAACAAGGGGAGTACGAACAATATTCGCAAAAAAGCTTTATAACTAAGCCTGCGGGTGGATTGGCAAACTGAATCTCATTTCCATTCACTTACTTTAAAACCCATATTAAAGTGTTGTATTAAAATTCTTGAATTAATTTACAGAAGGTTTATAAAACTTTTTGTTTAGAAGCTTCATTTTTTTGAAAGCTAATGAATATTTTACTTTTCGATACAAGTTTATAAATTTGAAATAAGTGTATATACCGTTTGGTTTACTTTTTCTATTTCAAATATAATTGCGCAATAAATGTGGGAAGTTAAGAATATTGTTCGATAAAAACAGCTATTGAAAGGGTTTATTTTTTTATATATTTCTTGTAATTTGTAAATTATCAAAGAATAAATCATTGCTTGTTGCCAATAAAATAACCTTAAGAGAACATTATAAAAGCAGAACCAAACATTTTAAACAAATTTTCAAGAAGAGCACGTAATATAGATGTTCTCTAGAAGATTTTGTTGATATTGGTCCTTATGTTTTCTTGTCACAGGGAAAAAAATTCTCAATACTCCAAAATGAAAATAGGCTATTTTTTCCTGGTTGTAAACTAATAAACCAATCTTAATGATGAAACTGAAAAAAATAACTCTCAAAAAGAGGTTTTTTGGAATTGCAGCTCTAAATTATGGCAACTTTAGAAGTAAAGAGTGGAATTAAGAAAATAAACCAATTCCGTAGAAGATACATGCAGTTAAAATTGATTTTATTGAACTTTTTTATTCATTATTGGGTATGACATTCTTGTAAAAAAATTCTACAAATGACACATAACTGCTATTATTGTCATGTGTCATTTTTTTGTTATTGCTAGATATTTTCTTGCATATCTTCCCAATTTTATATTAAGCTATTGTATTATGAAGTTACGTTGAGTTAGAGATTTTACATAGTGGTCGTATTGATGCATATATAAATATATGTTTTATTTATAATAATTCCATGGGTTTCTACAGTGTGAAATATCCAATTTTTCCATCACTATTTAATGTTTGACTCAATAATAACAATGATTTTTTTAAAAAGTAAATGAATATTTATTATTTTTTTGTGTGTCGAGTGGGCTATTTTCTGAACTCTTATTCTGGGAGGAAAAAATTTAAATTACTTTTAAATTACCCACAGTTAATTTTATTTTATTACATATATGTCACATTTTTAATTATGACTAACGAATATTTTAGTGCTTGGGTTTTTATAAAAATTAATGGCTTCACACTTCAAATATTTGGTCAGCGGCTACAATAGAAAATTATCACTTACGTTGTCCTGCCATTCACGTTCAAAAGTAATTTTTTTAAAAAACTTTATCAATTGGCGTGCTGTATCCTTCTAACGCAGACGACTTCGTTATACATTAATATTCATGGAATTTATTTTTATCAAAGACGATGCTCAAAATATTCAAAATGGCTCTCAACTGCTCAAAATATAAATGTCTGTTCATCGAAGCGTGACTTTTTACAATATACCTGGTTTTTAATTTTTTTACATTTGTTTTACTTTACTTATTTTTTTTTTCTTTGTGCCTACTTTATATTTACTTTAATATTTTCTTATTCACAATTTATTTTAATTGAATTTCGTTCTCATGTATTCTAACTGAATTTCATTCTTGTCTGTTGTTTGAAAGCCATGAGATGGTTTTGTTATTTTTTGACAATATTTCTTCCTATGAATATTGTAAATGTTGCATCGTGTGTTTCAACATAATCGAGTACATTCAACACAAGTGTATTAACAAATAAGTGGAGTCAAAAGATTCACATAATTCATATATATATATATATATATATATATATATATATATATATATATATATATATATATATATATATATATATAAAAGATATACTTCTAATATAACAAAAATAATTTCGTTTTTAAAAGAAAGTGTAATTATTTCATGTAATAAAATCATTCTTCAGTTAAAATGTCTTTTTTTTTATAATCCTTTTTTTTTCTAGAAATAAACGTGAACACAAGTGCGTAAGGACATACCATAAATACCGCATAATCAAATTAGCATTGTATCTCTTTATAACAGTATCGAAAAGATTCTACCGAATATCTCATTTATTTATGTACGTAAGTCCCATGTATTTACACGAAAGTGTAATTCACGTTAGCAAATAAGGTAAATTAACTAACGGTGACATAGATTTTTTTAAACAAAAGTCAAAATGTAGTTTTTAACTCTCCACTGGAAGATGATATTGCTTAGATTTTATTTAATATAATATTGTGTTTACATTTAAAAATTAGTAATTTCAGTATTATTAGAGGGAAAAAGTTTGAACATTTGGAAATTTGTATCACTGTACATCACTTGCTAGACGATGAATGGGCGATAATATTGTAAGTGAAATGTTGAAGAAAAACAAAAACAATAACAAATATAAAACTGTTGATATAAATGATTTATTTATACTTTCGAATTACATAAATTTTGCTTTTGCTAACAAAATAAACAAGTGCCAGTGAAATTACTTAATTTATCATAAATCTTATTTAATATGGGCTTTCTAACATAATAAATATTAGTAATGCCTATTGTAACTAGAGTGGATATACGTTTTATTGTAAATCTCTCAAAAACGTGTTATCTACATTCATCGGTTTGCTACAATATTTGTGTAGGTTTCTAAAAACTTGGCTCTATTCATCATTTTAATTTCAACAATTTGGGTAAAAGAAGAGGGGTGGTGTGCGGCTGACGGATATGTTTTTGCGTATTTTTCAATAAATCTCTTAAATGTATTTTTTAGCCCCTTCAAACGACTACTATATATACATATATATATATATATATATATATATATATATATATATATATATATATATATATATATATATACGTATGTATATATATATATATATATATATATATATATATAAATATATATATTTAACATCTACTGCCGACACCAGTGTATACACATATACACACCAACACATTGTAATTACTCAATTGTATGATGTGCGAGTTTGACACTTTTTGGACGGGTTACATCTTGTAAGTTCGCATCATCGACACACGGCAATTGCAGTATATCTGTAGCTATAAGGGTAACGTATTGTGCAACATTAATTCTGTCTATATCTACACAATTACAAGTTAAATTGACTACGTGGAAAGTTCAATGTATGTATACTGTGTATGGTTTAAATTGTGTTTTAGTTTGATACTTATTTTAATTGTCTAATTGTAAGATTACTGTGCAATACACGTGTATTGCGCCTGCGATAGACATATTAGGCAATATATTCACACACATGTAAAAAATAACGTCATTCTTTAAAAATTTAAGAGCAATACTATGTACCCTCAAATCTTTAAGGTTTTGCGAGTACCCAGAAATGTACAGAAACATATTGCGATTGCTACTCGTGCCGAACATATTTATTTTAAATTATAATCGAGTTAAATACAAACAACATAAAAAGATAAGAAGCCGATAAAATTTAAAACAATTTATTGATTATAGGGTCATTTTTATCATTCAGTAGCTTCTCCATGAGATCGAAATATTTTACTAAAACTTTCGGTTTATCCTAATGTGCCTCTCAAATAAACAAACAGCAAATTTCGCTGGACGAGTAATATTTTATACATAACTACAGCGGCTATTCTATTTCTTCCATTTCCGCATTTAACCTCCATTCGCTTATGTTAATGTACACTAACATGACGCCAACGCCGTCCTCATTAAATAAAGTGAGACTCTTTAATGTCATTGTATGTTATTTAGATGGTACTTAAAATGGTAATGCAAGTATTCACTCTCCAGCCCGGGGTAAGAAAGCGTTTTAATGCCGAACTTTAGTTTAAAACTATGTAGTTCGTTACGAGGTTTAGCAACTTAATGACACTACAGATGCGTTATTTGACTCCAACATATTATTATTTAACGAAAAGAATCTGTATTAACACTTTAAAATACGATGAGTATGTTTTATGTCAATTTTATTTACTGATCTTAAATTAAAATGAGTTCGCTGTTTGTAATGTTAAAAAATATTCTTTACCGACTTAAGAGTGATAATAATATGAAAATTCTTTCAATTTTTTCTGAAGCTGTGAATATTATAGTACCTATTATAGTTTTTAATAAAAGTATTTATTAAGTGTTAGATTTCGGTATTTTTTAGATTTTTTTTAAAGATGTTTTAAAAGTTTGAGGGTGGAAGCGTCGCGTTAATGATTTTGAGGGGATATATATCAAGATCAAAACATTGCAGAGACAGATTTTTTGAAGAAAAATTTATCCAACGATACATCACTCGTTGGGGTAGTTATTTTTTTTTATGCCGTCCTTTTCACTTATTAGCAATCGTTTTTCTTCTAATCTGTCTTATTAATTGTTTTGATTATCAACAGCTGGTTTCGTATAATATATAGTTTCTATAGGAGTGATTGAGCTGGGGTAAACAGACGGACGGACAGAACTGACGAAATGTAAAATTACATCTGCACTATTTTTGTTTTGATTTGTTTAGGTGTGCATAAAACTACTTTTGTTGACCTTGTTTGCTAAATATGGTTATACTTGAAACGTTTATCCGAACGTTTTCCGACATATATTAATGCGTGTACGATTGAATGAGGTATATTATCGCAACGAAATATTTATTAGTGTAAATTATTGCGTTAATGGTTAAATTTTCCCTGTTCGAAGTCACCGTAGATAAATTTGAAGACTGAAATATTATTGTCACTCTTAAGTTGGTAAAGAATATTTTATAACATTACATACAGCGAACTCATTTTAATTTAAGATCAGTAAATAAAATTGATATTAAACATACACGTAGTCATTTAGAGTGTTAATACAGAAGGCGCGTTCATTTATTTCTTTAAATAATCTTATTATGTGGTCAAATTCTAAACATTATAACGCACTACATAGTTTTATACTAAAGTTCGGCATTAAAACGCTCGCGTAACCCACACTGACGAGTGAATACTTGCATTACCATTTTAAGTACCATCTAAATAACATACAATGACATTAAAGAGTTTCACTTTATTTAATGAGAACGGCGTTGGCGTCACGTTAGTGTACATTAATATAAGCGGATGAATCTCGTGGAGGTTTCCCCACGAGATCAAAATACTACTAAATGATAAAAACGACCTTTTAATCAATAAATTGTTTTAAATTTTATCGGTTTCTTATATTTTTATTTTGTTTATATTTAAATTGATTATAATTTAAAATAAATCTGTTCGGCGCGGGTAGAAATCGAAATATGATGTTTCTGTATATTTCTGGGTACTCATAAAACCTTAAGGATTTGAACCCTCAAGAACATTTTTATTGCTTTTAAATTATTTGTAAAGGATGACATTATTTTTTAAATTGTGTGTAAATATATTGCCTAACATGTCCGTTACAGGCGCAAGAAGAATAACTTGGTTGTGTACATTGACTTATTTTGCAAAATGAATGCCGTTATCCTGATTTTTTCATATTAATGATATACCTAGTTAAAAAGTGAAAAAGATGTTTGAAACTATTGATATACCTGTTTAAAAAATGAAAAGTTCTTCGAGATTACAATTGGCATACCTAATTAAAAAATTGAAGAATATTTGAAATGATTGTCACCTATATCTAATTAAAAAGTGAAATAGATGTTTGAGATCATTAAGTTACCTAGTTAAAAAGTGAAAAAAGTGTTTGGAATTATACATGAGTAAATGACATACATGGTTAAAAAGTGACAAAAATGATGTCCGGGATTATTAACATATGTAGTTAAAAAGTGAAAATCTCGTTTGTGATTGTTAATATACCTGAATAAAATGAGAAAAAGTGTTAGAGATTATTAACATACGTGATTAAAAATTGAAAAGGTTTTATGAGATTATTGACATACATGGTTAAAAAGTGCCAAAAAATGTCTGGGATTATTGACATACCTGGTCGGAAAGGGAAAATTGTGTTTATGGTTATTAATATACCTGGTTAAAAAGAAAAAAAATATTTGAGGTTATTAACTTGCCAGTAGGCTTTACCATAAAGGGTTTCGCATTTCGTTTGATTTGAAATTAATTTATCTATTATATAAGCAATCCCTGAAATAAATTTCTGAAAGCAATATCTATTGAATAATATTTTATATAATTAAATAGATGGTAAATATATTTGTTGTAAATGACTCAAAAACGATTTTATAATTTCCTCACAAACTAGTTTCTAAAACACCTGTTTTTGTCATAAGGTTACGTCCAGTAGTTTAGAAACTTAGTGATCGGGGTGATGAGGGGGATGACAAATTTTTGCCTCTTTTTTGTATATAACAAAAGATAAATTAATAACATTTTTGGGACCCTTATACTCAGGTCTTTTAAAGTTTATCCCATATTGCGTACGAAAATATACGTTTTTCCAGTCCTTATTTTGCTCCCCGTCCGACACTACGGACAGCCTAGTTTACGATTTAAAATTAATAGCTCGTGATCTGGAAAAGTAAGGGAAATGAAACATCCTGTTAGAGTTATCGATCGATTTTCAACCAAGTTAAATTTTCTACCGAATGCAAAGAATATCTTTGAACTGATCGTAGTTCTGTAAAGAAAATTGGAGATGTCATGATCTCTCCGTAGCAAAATAAATTGCTTAAATAAATAAATATAAAGGCGCAATTTTTTTAAGGATCTGTATAGTAAGTATTGGCTTATTTACTGATCAAAGTGATTCCTGCTAATATGATACAATTTTTAACTTAATGCTTAAAATAAAGAAAAGAAAGTCATTTCAAAATGTTATTTTTAATTTCATATTATAAATGGGTACACCCCTTTAGTGGAAATACATTAATAAAGTGTTATATATACAATTGCAAAACAACATCCGGTTATAGAGAGTGTCGAGAATGAAGAATGGCAAGGACGACATAATTCCGACTGATGTTAAGCGGGAACTAAATTACTTAGCGGTTCATTCTATCCACCACAGCACATTGTAGGGCTAACAAAAACTAACGGAAACAAGTATTAACACAACTGTACAGTCAAGTTTCATTTTTCAATTCATCATTAGCTTTTAATGCCAAATTACTCGTATGTGTGTCCTTAAGTTACAGTATTGTAGGTCTTTCAGAAATAACTCGTTTTTTTATCAAAAATACCTGAAGGTATTTTGTTTTATGCGGCTTATGATATAATAAATAGCACAATTTTCCACAAGTGTGATAGAGACTCGGCAAATAATAATAGGAAGGAAACAGACAAAATAATTGAACAACGCACGCATTTCCT
Organism: Druceiella hillmani; assembly: GCA_039881145.1. Classification (NCBI taxonomy): domain Eukaryota; kingdom Metazoa; phylum Arthropoda; class Insecta; order Lepidoptera; family Hepialidae; genus Druceiella; species Druceiella hillmani. The sequence goes on from JAYKKI010000080.1 coordinate 3,390,360, forward strand.
TTGTTCGAGATAAAATGTTAATAACTTACCCAACTTTTTAAATCACTACTTATTGCCAATAGGAAATCTCTCAGAGGAAGTTACAGAAGCGTGTATCATACATTTTAGACCAATTTTCAAGAACGGTATTAAACATGGACGTCTTCAAAAACATTTTGTTGACGTCAGATACTGCATATTTTGTCAGAGAAGATATACCTGTTTGACTAAAGAGGCACTAAATTTTTTTTTAGATTTTTTCCAGAATAAGAAAGAAGTTTACACAATAAAGTAGTAGTCTCCACAGGATGTAAAAATATTATTAAATAATATTATATTTTTTTAAAAGTCAACATATTTATTGCTCGAAATATTAAATAATGATTGATTACAAAGTTCTAATACGAACATAAAATTGGATATTTTATACTGTAACGTTACTCATAGAGTTAGTATAAAGCAAATACGTTGGCCAACTTTTCACGTCAAAGTCAATATGTCTATCCATACGTACCCTCTAGAGAATCTCCAACTCAGGACTTAATTTTATTAAGATAATTGAGCGCATTATAAATACAATATAAGCCAGCTTTTTAGAAATACATCGGTTACTTAATTTTTTAATTAAAATTTCTCAATGAAGATTTAGAAAGATATGCAAAAACAGCCTATAATTTTTTTTTAATTTACATAATTTTTTAAAAATTTAGTCTTTTTACATACTCACGGTGAATAGAAATAGATAAGTATTTAAAGTACATTCAATAACAACATTTATATATGGATCACTCCACAAATTTGTTTAAAAGGATTTCTTACATATTATTAAATGAATATAATAGAAAAAAGGTCGACAAAATCAATTTTAATTGCATATTGGTTTTTTAACTAAGTTCAGCCTTCAGAAAAGATAAATAGAGTTTATTATTGCAGTTTTATCACTTCGATCGGTTTATTAGTTTAGAATAAGGAAAAACTAGCTGACACGTGCGAAGTCTTTGCACTATATCGCCATCTAGCGTGTTCCAAGTATACAATTTGGCTAAGATATTTGATGTGTCGCCCACAGATGGCGCTCATGCCAATTGTTATAAAAATTAATTTTTTTATTAACAAAAAGACTTTTTTCGAATTTTTTAAATTTTTCGCCCAAAGTAGAAAACATAAGCTTTAAGTGGGTATTTTTTTTATTTTTTTTTGGTGCAGTAGTTAAAGAAATCGAGCCGCTCGACCAAAAAACACCATTTAGAAATAATATATTTAGATAACCCATTTTTATTTAGGAGTACTGAGAATGAAATCATTTGTTATAGAGTTGCACAACTCCGACTAGAAAGTTTAAGTGAATTTGTCTTGTTTATTATTGTTGGATAATCAATATTAAAAAGCAGAAGAAATTTTCACTGTTTTATTCAGAATAAAACTTATGGCTTCGACTTCTGTTTGAATACCGTTTATTTATAAGCAAAATCATATATTTGCAAATAATAGCAGGTAAAATTATTTTAATAATTTACGAGATTGTGAACTTATTTTTGATTTATTCTGTGTTTTAATCAGAATACAATTTTGATTGCATTATGAACATTAGCGTATTATGAAAGAAGGTTTTTAATTGTTTTGAATTTTATTTATATTTATGGATCCGTACTTAGAAAGAAAAAAAACAGAACCCTTGTAAAATCCCTTACGTGTTCGCGCCCGTATCCGTCGTTACCAGGCGTTTTTCTCAGGAACCGTTTGTTATAATAACAGAAGTCAACACTCAAAAATATTTAGATGAAAATGTTGGACGTAGAAAACGAAATATTCGATCGTTTCTAATTTCATGTGTCGACTTATTGAAAGAGTTTCTAAGAAATTATCAAACAATTTTCATTTAAGATGGTTTTAATGTTATTGTGAAAAACATCCATGAAAAACACGCATCTCCCTTTTTCCAAATTGCGTAATTCAAAATTTTGAAAAGGGTACTTGCCTGAAGATTTGCCTAAAAACTATAATGGTGACATTTTCTTATTGCAAAATTTACAGAGCGAAAAATAATGTTTATGTTTTTAAGTAGTTTTATAGGTTCGTTTTTAAGAGAAAAATCGGTAGATATATATATATATATATATATATATATATATATATATATATATATATAATATTTTTATTAAATTAACATAAACATAATCATCAGAAGACCATCCAATAATAAAATGAAATCCAAAAAATTAAATCCAAAGATTTTTAGAAAATATTCACGCTAGGATTTTAATGTCATTTAAGAAAACTCTTAGTTTTTGTAGATCTTTTTAAACCCAAAACCAAACAACAATAAATCGCATCTTCTATAAAATGTTATTTTAGAAAGATACTTAAAAGTTAAAGAAATGTTATTACTTAGTTTTTTTAAGGGTCTTTTTACGATAAATTTAAAGAAAAAAGAAATAGTTTAGTAGCGGGTAAAACATATGACATATAAATGAATATTGTTGCGAAATGCCAAGGAATAAAAAAATATATAATTGCAGAGACCTATGTATATAACGAAACAAGGGGAGGTATATACTCACAAAAAAGCTTTTAAAACTAAGCCGGGTGTGGATTGGCAAACTGAATCTCATTTCCATTCACTTACTTTAAAACCGAGATTAAAATATTGTATTCAAATTCTTGAATACGTTATTAATATCCATAAGGTTAATAGAAGTTTTCGTTTAGAAGAAACGTATTTTTTCCATTATCTTAAAAGCTAATAAATATTATACCTTTAAACAAATTTGTTTACTTGAAATTAGTGTTTTGTATCTTTTGGCTTACTTTTTTATTTCAAATTTAAATGCGTAGTGGTCGAGGGAAGTTAAGAATGTTTCGACAACAAAAACGGCTATTGATTAAGTTTATTTCTTTATGCATTTCTCATAATTTGTGAATTGTAAAAGGAATGCTTGAAGGATTTAAAGAACAATAATACTTTAACGGTTATCACTATGTCCACATGAATATTAGTATTCTAGATAAAATATATGATCACATTAAAGTAAATTACCCAATTGCTGTTAAATGTTTTCTATCCGCAATCAAAATTATAATGACATTTTAAATGGAAAACTGATCATGTCGGTTCGTAAGGTTAGGCGTATTTTTCAATAGATCTATGAAATATATTTTACAGTTCTTTCAAATGATCCTCCCTAAATAAATGGAATTTAAAATCAAATATTTTCAAATGCTTAATATACCTCCCTCCTATTAAATTTTCCATATAAATATTTCCGATTCTCAGATACTGAGATATGTGCGGGTTAATACACTTTATCATAATACTAAGTTTCGAATTTCTATCTCAAACGGTTTCTAAGAAAAACAATTGGGGTTTTATTCCGATTTTCCTTTTTAGTTATTGAACCCTAGTCATAAACTTTATTTGCGCCCAAAGTTACATTTATTATGAAAAATTTCATCAAGCCTAAAGTTAGAATTGGTGTAATGTTTATTTTGCTGATTCTATAACTTTTTAAAGCAAAAATGCACAATAGATTAAATTTTAGTTGAACAGTCAAACTTTCTATTTAATATAATGCTTAACGTTAATATAAATAAAACAGAGAATACACGTTAGAAATCGAAACACCTAACGAAACATTAATTACAAGCAAAACAATCAAGTTAGCTGTAATATTGATAACGCAAAGTGTGTTAAATTTGCAATTTGTTCCACAGCATCAATAGTCTAAGGGTAACTATTTGCGTCTAAAAAGCTATTAATATTAAAAAGCTTATTAAGATAAAGGACTTCATTGCCATATTCGACGCTGAAGCTTTTATCAATTTACATCGTAACAATGTTAAGGGTAAACATTTTGGCATTTTCGCATATTGGAGTCTTAATTTAAACGTAATGAACTGGGGGGAGATTTAGTAAATTAGTTTTATGTAAAATAATAATAAAACGTCAAATTTGAAGTAAAATATATATTTATTTACACAAGCTGTAATATAAAACGTGTCTGTTCTTCCTACAGACGCCATAAAAAAGGACATATTTATATAATGTTTCCGTAAACCGTTCCGTTTCCGACCGGTTTTTTCGTTGGTATTGTAATTTTTGCAAAAATTTTTCTAAAAATAGTAAAATAGTCACATAGTTTCTTAATATTTCCTAATCAGTTAGGGGCAGAGGATCACATGTCTCAAAAATGGATAAGTTCTTTGTTACATTCTTTACATATATTTGGATTATATCTCGCGTCTATATATATCTCGTGTCGCGATTATATATCTCGATTATCTCTCGTCGAATATTTGATCTAATTTTTTTAATTATAATCGTACTTTAGAGAAACATTTTATTTCAAAGATTTTATGTATAGCATTCTCCTACAATATTTATGAAACACGTATTCAGAGAAAGCGGAATGCAGGGTGGGGGGGCACTAAAACGACGATAGGGCTCGCAGCGGTTCAAAAAAGGAAACTTCATTGCGCGATTTAAAATACGCGTAGCGTCATCTATTAACGTTCACTATATATTTGCGTAATAAGTATGAAAATGAAATTTCGAAAATATAAATTTGCATATCTTTTGATTGAGTGAGCTGATAGCGATGAAATAAAAACTGAATATTATTTCAGGTCGAATTTTCCGTTGAACCATAATTATTTTTGTCAAATAGGCGGTTTTTCATCTACGTACTTTCATGTAAAGACTGAAAGTGATATTTTCACTATCGTTGAAAAGCATCTATACTCGAACAACCCAATTTAATCATACTGAAAAAAAAAATATTTTTATGCAAATTTTTCTACTTTTTTTTCAAGGTAACATGAAAAACATTTCCTATTCCTAGGTACATAAAAGAGATAATAGCCAAATTAATATTTTTGACAATTTTCTGAATACTTTCATACTGGAGATTAGAAGCCGTTGTTATCGTGCACGTGGCCACTATTGCGTAGATGCGTATATGCGTATTGCGTAGTGCCGTGGCGAGTTTTAAAAATTTAACATTTAAAGTCATATTTAAATTACTCAGAAAATATGTATAAAAATGTGTTTGTTAAAAACAAGAAATAGTTCTATAAAATTAAGCATAAATCGATAAAATTTTATTATCAAGGTCGAGTCTTTTGCAGTGATTTCCAAATTGGAATACATTAACTTCCAGAGATCAACTTCCACTTTCTAGGTTCTACAACAGCAAGATATGACAGTCCACGAGATGTAAGTGAGTATCCATATGAGCGGACCAATTTAGGCAAGCCACCATCAACATTCAGGCCTTCTGTAAATTACATTATAGAACTAACATAGATTGCGAATACCATAAAGGTATAATAAAATCATTTATTAGATATTTCATAAAATTGCCTACGTATCTGAATTGTGGTGTGCTATGCTCATGTACAGATATTTATAAGTTTTCATATCAGCAACAACGCATCGCAAATACGCGCAGTGTAATAAGTAGTACCATATTAATTCTGACAAACATATGTGAAAGTAACATACTTAGAAGAAAATCAATATTGGTAAGCAAGGCGTCCACGAGAAGAAAATAAATCTGCAAGTGGGCTACGGGACAAAAAAGTTTCGTAACCTCTGACCGAAAGTTTAATCAGTAATTACGCACGGAAAAGTAATCTTGATGGATTTGTCTTATTTTAATCCAATAATCCAAATATAATTATATTTATCAAAGGTTACATTTCTGTATTTTTTAAATATGTATATAACTGTACATTAAATGTTATACTGAGTGCAAATATGTCGATAAAGAAGCATTAAAGTTACTTCGTCTCAAAGCAGGTTTTTATTTAATTGATACAGAGTGAATCTGTACAATACAACGTTAAATTTATGGTCGATAATTAAAATGAAAACAAAACATACCCACAGTCATTCACAGTGTTAATATAGAATATGCGTCCATTTATATCTTTAAATACTCATGTAACGGAGACAAATAACATTTCACCCATAGGTGCGTTATTTAGTTCCGTCATATCGTATCATTAAAATGCTAAATATCTTAAGACACTGCAAAACTAAATGTCGGCATTAAAGTGTCCTCGTACGAGTGAATGGTAATGCAAGTAGCATTTTAAGTACCATCAAAATAGCATACGACATTAAAGAGTCTCACTTTCTTGAACGAGGACAGCGTTGGCATCACGTTAGAGTATATTAATATAAGCAGACGGAGACTGAATACGGAGGCGGTAGTAATAGAATAGCCGCTGTAATTATGTGGAAAATATTACTCCTCCAGTGAAATTCGCAGTTTGTTTATTTATTTGAAGGATATAGAAGAATAAACTAAATGTTTTGGCTAAAATTTCAGTAATAATTATTTGTAAATAGCTGCATTATTTCAGTAATATATATAATAATAAAATTTCAGTAATAATTATTTGTAAATAGCTGCATTATTTCAGTAATATATATAATAATAATATTTCAGTAATAATTATGTGTAAATAGCTGCATTATTTCAGTAATATATATAATAATGAAATTTCAGTAGTAATTATTTGTAAATAGCTGCATTATTTCAGTAATATATATAATAATAAAATTTCAGTAATAATTATTTGTAAATAGCTGCATTATTTCAGTAATATATATAATAATAAAATTTCAGTAATAATTATTTGTAAACAGCATAAATTAATTGTAAATAGCTGCATTATTTTTCACAACGGTATATAATATTGCCTAGTATATTTTTCACAGGCGCAATACGAAAAAATTAGTTATGAACATTTATTTGAGTGAAATTAGTTGGCAATGAATGCCGCTATTCTAATTTTGAAGGTTATTGAAATATCTGGTAAAAAAGAAAAAAGTTATTCAAGATTATTAACATATCTAGTTAAAAATGAAAAGTTGTTTGAAATTATTGATAATATTAGTTATTGACGTACCTGGTTAAATAAGGAAATGTGTTTGAGGTAATTGACATAGCTAGTTAAAAGTGTTTGAAGGTGTTTGAGGATATTTACATATATGGTTAAAAACGAAAAATATATCAGAGATGATTGATACCCCTGATTAAAAAGTTAAAAAGTTGTTTGAGATTATTTTCATAAATGGTTAAAAAGTGAAAAAGTGGTTTCATGTTATTGACGTACCTAGTTAAAACGTGAAAAAGTGTTTGAGTTATAGCTAGTTAAAAAATGAAAAAAACTGTTTTAAGTTATCGACATGTCTGTTTCAAAAGTACAAAGATGTTTGAGTTTATCAATATATCTGGTAAAAAATAAAAAAGTGTTTGAGGGTATTAACATACCTGGTTAAACAATTTAAAAGTGTTTGGGATTATCGACATAACTGGTTAAAAAGTAAAAATGGTCTTTGAGATTATCGACATACCTAATTAAAAATTGTTTGAGGCATTTGACTAAACTTGTTAAAAAGCAAAAAAATGTATTTGAAGTTGTCGACATACCTGGTTAAAAAGTGAAAAAGGTGTTTGAGGTTATTGTCATATCTGTTCAAAATGTGAAAAAGATATTTGAGATTATCGATGTAGCTGCGTCATAAGTGAAATGGGGTTTCAGATTATTGACATACTTGGTTAAAAAATGAAAAAAAGTTTTTGAGTGGAGGAGAGGTGCAGAGCACAATGCAAAAGGGTTTTGAGGCTCGTATGTCTTGAAGGAGATACCATATTTAAAATAAAACGAGTGCAAGTCGATGCGCCTATAAAGGATTCCTTATTTCATTTGAAGTGAAATTAAATATTATTATCTGATTTAATTAAGTAGATGGGACGTAAATATTGTCATGAATATCATAAAAACTATCACATCTGCAACCGTTGTTACAGTTTTCCCACCAGTTTTGTGTAGACTTAAAAAAGCTCTTTTTCATAATGTTAAATTCAGTAGTTTCGGAATAAGCGGAACCCCAGAAATCCCCACCTCGCATTGCATTTTTTTTAAATATTGTATCAGTACAGCTCTTGAGATAAATTTAGAATCTTTTTTAAACCCTTGTAAGCAGGCAGTTTCTGAGAATAATTGTTGTGTTAAAAGGACAGATAAATTTTAATTTTAAATGATATTATAAGAGTTTCTTATTTTTTTTGACATAAAGAAACTTGATATTAGCAATAATTTTTTATTACATTTTAAAAGACCTATTCATTGTGTCTAATGAGATGGGTTTGTATTCAGAAAGAAGTTTCATTGGTAAATTCCATTTGCTTTAAAAATATGGGTATCTAAAAAGAATTAATTTTTTCATTTATATATATTGACGTAATTCAACTAGGTTTTCTATAACATTTCCTTACAAGAGATCTTTAACTGTAGAGATTAGTTTATCTTGAACAAAACTAAGCCTGTTTTACCGTCTAAGGGTGCATTATTCTCTTTCGTTCTTTTCGTCTACTATTTATTATTTCCCGAATCATTGTTGTCGCGCTGGTGGGAGATTGTGTCATTTCTTTTATCGTTGCCGATATATCGCTTTTACGTATCGTGCTTATACTCATTTGAGCTGCATAAAACCAAGTATCCTCAAATATTTCTCCCCGTAAATTCTTTGTTTCACGTCTCATGGAGGGGTCGTTGCTTTCTACGAATTCTTTTGATGGGTGGCTCAACTTTTGTTTAGACCGCACAAGTTTCTTCTATGCTGATGCATAGAAGAAACTTGTGTGTTCTAAACAAAAGTTATTGTCTGATGACAATCATTGTTAATTTCAGCAAATCTATCTCCCGATCTTAAAGTTTTTAGCCTTTTTTGAACTGCAACTTTAAGTCCACATCATCTGGACAAGTCAGGTAGGCAGGGTTGACAGCGCTTCTCGACAAACTCTGATTTTTCAACCCAACGCACAAAATACTTTTTGACATACTCAAAACAATATTTCGTTGGATTCTTCTTCAATTAAATTTAAAGTAGGCGGAAAAAGGCGGCAAATTTCTTTAAGGTTTCTGAACATTAGAAATACTGAACAACGGACGTAGTTTCTGGGCATGTTCAATAAGATATTGCTAACACCAGAACCAAAGATATGTGAAGACGAGCATTACCGTCTGTAATGTTAGCTTAAAACAGTTCCCAATGAATAACTCCACTTATACCCCACCATGCACACTTATATCCCACCATGGAACTCTTTTAAGCTAACATTACAATTACAGATAATATTTCTTGTGAACAATTGAGTAAAGTCACCGCTGAACTTCCTTCAAATCAAAGCAATGTTTATTTTTTACATGATAATGCTCGAACCACGTAGCAAAAGCAACGCGTGATAAACTACTTTCACTTGAATATAGTATGCTACTTCAACCACCGTACTCTCCAGATCTTTCACCATCTAATTACCATCTGTTTCGATCACTGTTCAATAATTTATGTAACTAAAAATTTAAAGTCTAAAGTCATATCCAAATCGAACTTCACAAGTTTTTCATTTAAAGGCCCAAAATTTCTACAAGGACGGAACGTTAGCTCTGTCTATACGTTGGCGACAAGTGTTAGATACCGACGACGCTTACATATTTTTTTTGACAATTTATTTTATTTACTACATATAAAAAGTTTAAAAGTCTATGTACAGAAATGATCAGTTTAGAAGTTGCCAACCTAATAGTTTGTGTAAATAAAGTGGAAAGAAAAGTGAAATAAAACATTTGAAAGATTTTTATTTGAATAATTTCTCTCACTCAATCGGTACTTAGATTATTGTGAATCTACTTGAATGGTATGGATGAATTCCCATTTTCGATATTGTCTAGCGTAGTCGTAAGGTACTCTAATAATCGGGCTTATAACTAATAGGCCATTATTACCAAATACTGGAGCTAAACTTTCTTGACTATCTATAGTCTTGTAAGTATTGATGATTAGTTGGGACCAAAGGTCAGGATATGATTGGTGAGCTTCATGACCTATTGAAATATTTAGCTTTACATTGACATTTTCATTATAGTGAATTGAAGGTCTGAAATAAAAAATATAATAATTCTTGAATATTAAAAAAGGGATAAGAGGTGTGGGCTATGAAAAGGAACATGTTCAGGTTTCCGTCAAATCCGTTTTTCTCAGATGTCACATCGCAGAAGCTTGAAATTTACGCAATAACGAAACATATTAACTCGCATATATTCGAATATATAAAACCCAAATATATTTATAAGGAAATTTTTTGTAATCGATTATTTTTAATTAAAAATAAAGCGTGGGGTATCATTTGAAAGGGATAATAATAGGGGCATTAAAAATATTTTATAAATAATTTTAGGTAGTACATATGTACTAACTAAAATTATTTATAAAATATTTTTATATAGTAATAGTAGGGGCATTATTATATAATATATTATGTTGTTTATTATATATTATATAGTGAATATTCACAGATCTACTGAAAAATATGTAAAAAATACATTCCTTCCCCCCTTGTTTCCAACACTTTCAACCTAAAGTTATAAAAAATAGGGTTTTTAGAAGCCCTTGTAAAGGTCGTAAGGATAATATAGAGATGATTCCAGGTATAATATTTTTTTAAATATGCACCATGGTTACATGCCTGTGAAAAATATAGTTACGGAAATTGTTGAATTGCAAAATGTTAGCAAAATAAACGTCCGTAAATATTTTAATAGAAATACTATAAACATCCTTAAATGTTTGTAAGAGCCGAAACTTCTACGGAACCCTCAAAGAGCAAATTCTGCTCCTAGTTGACAGTTATTTTTTGTGTCCAGGCCTAAATGAATATATAAATAATCAGAAAAATTTTTAAAAACGATATAAATTTAGTACATTCTCATTTCAAGCAATGTTATATATTTAGTTTAGAAGTTAAACATTAAATATTAAAAATATTTATTTTGGATCAAAGATATTTCATTTATTTAAATTAACTAGGGTTGATTCAATTGTGATAGATCAACACACAGGCAGAAAATAAAGTTCACCCTTAAAGTTTTTCCATTTCATTTTTTTCTTCTATGGTTCTTAACTCTAGAACAAAAAAAATTAAATAACCAAATTTACAAATTACTAATTCAGGAACTCTCCTTTTTAATATTTTATAACCTCACAAGATGTTTTACCTAACTAGGTAAAACATCTTGTGAGGTAAGTCTTTAAGTAATATTTTTATCGATGGATATCTAATAGCTTTCGATAAGCCACCATACCTGATTCACATTCATTTGCAAGAAAAAGATAAAAAATCAACATATCACTTTGCACGAAAAAGGGAAAAAAATCAACATAATAATTGCACTATTTTAAAAAAGGAGATAGAAAAAAATGGGTCTAACGTTACAGAAAAAAATATGATTTTAGCCATCGCACAAAAAAAGCTACCGTCATAAATGCGAATATATCATAATATAAATATTTCAAGAATTGTTAATAATAAATTAAATTAATAATAAAAACCGTAATCACTATTTGGTAAGCATGAAAAGAAATAATCAACATGAATCACTTTTTTAGAGTAGCTAGCCATCGAGGAAATAAATTATATATTTCTAAATATATATATAATAATCTATATGTATATAAATTATATATATAATAAACTTTTAACTGGTGTTGACTTTCGTTTTTTTGTTGCCAAAATAATTTTTCGTTCTTTGACAGTTTAAATGATTTTTTTTCACGAGTTTCACGGACAGTCATGTTAAATATTTTTGCAGTACCTAAGACGAGATACAATTTGGTCTTTGTTTTATTTTGCTTGTTCAAAGTATTCCACAGAAATAATATTTTGAAAGTATTATAGAAAACCGCCCTAGCTTTTATGAAAAAATGTTGTGTTTTTCAGTTGTCTAATTAACGATTTAAATAAAAGTTTTATAGGGCTTATTTTTTTATTTTTTTCTACGTAAGATGGCCATTTCGATTCTTATGACTCCTGGATCCAAGACTGTACTTTTGCCGGGTTTATTTATACATGTTTTTTAAAGCCATCAAATTTTATTGCAATGTTACAATAATGGATTGGAATGTCATCGCTCTAAAATTAGTTGGTACCAACATCGAATTACTATGACACACATATTCATTTATATTTTAGATATGTCCAATGACACACATACTTATCTAGTGACATCATTCTTCATACAATTTAAAGACACACGACCGTCAATGAAGGCCAACTTGGCGATAAAAATTATGACTCGAAACAATTTGAAAATAAACTTGAATCATTCGGTTACTGCTTTAATAATGACGGTTATTTCGATCCTTTTTATGGACTTATAATAAGCATAGTTACATTTTGATTTTCTCAATTACTCTTCATGTTTTACTAGTGCACCTGGTATATTTTCCAAATTATTCTAACATTATTATATCGAATAATATAATGTATTTATTCTGTGTTTATATCCTGTCATTACATATATGTATACACATAATTTTATTTAGTTTTTCATATTTCAAAATTTCTATTGAAAATCCCATCATATATTTCTATGTTTGCTTCTCAAATTTTCTTGTTTCCTAATTACCGTCATTAACGTGCAGATCATTTACCTTTCATCTCTACTAATTTAACAAAATTAAATTAATGTTTATTTGTCGGTTGTCTTTTATTTAAGTGTAAACGGCCCAATTAATTTAATTCAAAACTTTACATGTAGATAATACTCGAGGGTGGCACTGGAAGTTGTTTGAATTACCATTATTACATACAGCTGTTTGTAATAATGGTAAAAAATTAATGTAATTCCAAAAATATAATACTTTGGTAATCCATTAAAGTATTTTTCTTAAATCTGTCATTTATTTCTACTAATTGGCTGTAATTTAAAATATTACGTGTATCGCGACAAGTCGAATTTAACACGAAAAAATTTTCGTTCGATGATTTTTTTTATTCTTTTCTGGTTTCAATTAGATCAACAACAAAGTTAGATCGACTTCTATTAACGTGTTATGATGAAATGGTTTACAACTAGTTCAACAAGTCCAAGTGTGATTGTATCAAACTCCATGATGATTTGCCTGAGGAATACCACTCAATAGCGACAACTGGAGGTAAAATCAATGCTATAGCAGCTTATGATAAAGTCTGGCAAGTGAGGAATCTATCAGTAGATTTGGTTAAGCTTAGACCTTGGTATAAGTCAAGTATAGAACATTCCATATAAAGATGTAGGCATTAGGTAGCTTTGAACTAGGGTGATACCCCATGATCCGATTGAAGTTTAAAAATACTATCCCGTTGTTTGGTGTCGCCAAATGTTAGAAAAATTCGATAAAAATCACTCAAATGCTGTATTTGTTATTATCATTTCTAATGCAAGCTATATTTAATGTTATGGATACGGAACTAAGAGGTAGTCTTTGCAGTGAACCTAAACACTAAGAAAACAAATTGGGAGCTTTCACAAGACGTCTGGCAGATGTGAAACCTGTAAATTATTTTATATATTTATATTGAAATATCTTTATGTGAATGCAGTGAAAACGAAAAAAACAAATGTAGTCGTCAATAATAAAATATTCATTTAATTTCATAATGTTTCTTTTATGAAAAAAATTGTCACTGAAATATTTCTTAATTAAATGAACGCTTTTATTCAATTATAATGCAATACAATTTAAGACAATAATAATGTAATACCGACATAAACGAGTAAAGTTGTAAGCGTTAGTAAATAAGAACCAATGGTGATCTGAATTAAGTCGGAAAGAGCCGACAAGGCGCGACGCTGGCCGAATTAATTCGGAAAGAGCCGAAAAGACACGATGCTGGCAAAATTAAATTGGAAACAACTGACAGGATGTCAAGCTGGTTCTTGCACGGTGTTTTAGTCCAAACTACCATTACATAAATTGTGCGGTGCGCGACCCTATATCACATAAAATGTTAAAATTTCAGATATGGTAAATTATTTTCCAAATAATTTTTATCTCATAACCTCTCATAACTGACCCGGTTAAAGTTTATATTTATTAATTATAAACAAAAAAAGGGCATTTGCTTTTATATGACATAGGCAAAACTGCTGGCAAAATCATCTATTTTATAGAAATTATTCTCAAAATGTCTGCAATTGCGGGCAAATTTTATAATTTTAATATAGCATAGTTTCCTGAGAAAAGTAAACAAAATGTTTCAAACAAACGTTGTCTTCGCGAAATATTTATTTATTCAAATAATCCCAAATGGAGTTGCTTCGGATTGGGGTAAGAAAACGTTAAATAATCCGATATATTTTGTTTTCAGAAAAAATCGGTTCAGTATCTTAAAAGAAACTTACGTGATCGTCTGTCCGTTTTTCAAAGTTGATTTTCTCGGAAAACGCTCGACGCAAAATCTTTAAATTTGACAAAGCAAAAAAGCGCTTAATGCGCACATCATTTTGGTAGCTAAGAGTCAAAAATATTCACACAGAATTTTGTTAGGAGGAGAGGGATTAACTCCTGAAAATAGAATTTTCAAAATTTCCTTTATAGTGTGGGATAGCGTTTGCAAGGGGTAATTATAAGGGTTTAAAAAATATCATTTTTAATGTTAGTATATTTTCTAAAATAATTAAAAGTTGTGATCGACGTAAAAATTTGAAATTTGACAAAGCAATAAAGCGTATTAACACGCATTTATCTTGGTATCTAAGACCCAAAAATATTTACACGGAAATTTTATTAGGGTGAGGGGAATAAACACACGAAAACAAATTTTCGAAATTCCCTTGTGTGGGATAGCGTTTGCAAGGAATAGTTATAAGGGTCTCAAAAATAATATTATGTATCAAAAGTATACTACCATTGAAAACTACTAAAAAATATGAAAAAATAGGTAGCTTCTCCTTATTATTGATAAAATTATTAAAATTAAATTTATGAAAAAAATAACGTTTTAAGAGCTTATGCAAACATTGTAGTATATTTTAAAAAATCGCTAAAAATATGAAAAAAGTATATTGCTTCTTCTTAACATTGAAATTACTAAACTTAAATTTAGGAAAAAAACAACGTTTTAAGAGCTTACGCAAGCCTTGTAGTATATTTTCAAAAATCACTAAAAATATGAAAAAAATATGTTGCTTCTCCTTATTATGAAATTACTAAACTTAAATTTATGAAAAAAACAACTTTTAAGAGCTTACGCAAACATTATATGAAAACTATAACGGTGATTAAGTATGCCACAATTTTGAGATATTCGCATTAATATATACTTTACTGAAATATACTAAACAATTATTGCGGTAGGAAGTTTATATTGACTGTAACTTTTGCAAACTAACGTAATTTTACTTCAAACGAGGTATATAAATTTCTACTCGCGAGCCGGACACGATCAGATTTCACCGTATTTTTCTTGCTGCCTTTATTGAATGTATATGTGACTGTTTTTTTTTTGTTTTTAGTAAAAGAATATCCATTATCGCGAGCTACTTAAAAAAAATAAAGCTCGCATGCAATTATTTTATTATAAAAAAAATATTTGAAAAGAGCTCTGACTTTGAAGAAACGGCTGCCAATTGGTCAACATACATAACATAACCTCTCTTTACACGATCTTTTTTGCTAATTTCAATATTTTGATTTTTTAGCTTTGATTTTCTTTTCATATCGATTTCTATTTAAATTTGCAAATTCAGTGTTTAGTGTTACTAAAAAGGGCAATTAAGTCGAAATACGCATCATTTACATTTTCTTGAAAAATGCCCCTGGTATGGGAACTTGTTCACTCTTTTTTTTAATAATCGCGAACGAGCTCTACTTTTGATAAATATTTCGTTTTTCCCTGTATTCCTAGTCTATCTTGATCCAGGTTAAAGAGCGAACAATCCAAATTGGTCGTTTTTATGACGTCTCGCTTATCAAGGGAAGCGAGAAGCTACATCCAACGCAGAAAATAACAAGACCACGTTACATAATATTGGTTTTGTACGTAATAGCGATAGCTAAAATAAGATATAAACTTTTGTCCTAACGTATTAGTCAGTAATAAAGAGTAATGCTAGTTCTAACACATATAGAATAACAATAAGATTTGTAGTAATGTAAAGAAATGCAAGGTTGCCTCATTTATTTTACGTTTTTGACAGTTCACAAAATATTAATAGAGTTAAGTAGACATCATTAGTTGTAATTTGATTACGTAATGTAAAGTAACTTTTAGAAAACGGATCGTGTATGAGAACGTGTATCAAGGCCAGTGAAATTAAAATAGTACGTTAGTGGGATATCCCCATAGCAATATTTATTGTTTATGTAGGATAGACGGTTGCTATTTATTATTTATTACATAGGACAGAGGGTGTAATGTACATTTCCTAATTATGAGAATTGTATTTTTTATTCCAGTATGAAAAAAGGTAGCTATTTATTTATCCAAGGTTTTAAAAATGGTCTGATACATATTATGTAGGTATGCTGATCGTATTTATATGTTCTAATAGAAAATACTGTTGAAAAAATGATAATATGTATCTGTAGCCCTACATACGTATGATGTCTACCTCTTGGACTCAGAAAGTCACCAATGAGGAGGTTATTCGATGGGTTGGTCAAAAATTGAAGCTTTTGCAAACCATCAAACAACTTAAAATTAGATATCTTGGGCCTGTGCTTATGCATGATAGATACGTGCTTTTGCAATCAATGATGTAGGGAAAATATGCCGGAGGAAAGAAAAGTTATTGTAGAAGAAAATCATTGTTGCGTAACAAATGAAAATGGACAGGGATTACGAAAGCCTCCGAATTTTTACCAAATAAGTATAGCTAACTGACAACTTTCACTATTTTAAAAGGGAGTCCGAGGAGAAGAAAAATAAAATATTATTTCATGGCAATACATTATATATATATACAAGTGAAGGGCAATTGCATAAACGATAAAAGAATACAAGAATTAGCATATCAGTATAGAGACGATGAAGAAATATTGTTTGCTTAAAAATTCGTTTAAATTTAGTGTGCAATAAATTTGCAAGTTTTTTTGTGCTGATGATGATAAGATCTGTTTCTTATCTCACGATATCATGAATCAGACAAAGTTTGAATCGCCTTGCTGAGCAAAAAACTAAATACGCAAAGCTGACTGCCAACCTTCATCAGTTGGAGGAGCAATCTTAGAAGAAGAAAAAATCTACCGGTGAAAAATTATTCTGTTGGATTATTCAAAATATGAAATAGAGAAAAAAGGAATAAACTCATACAATTTTGAATAAAAAATAATTCGCATAGATAAATAATATTAAACGTAGAATCCTGTAATACGAATAGTCGAAATTACAGATAAGGGTTGTGGTAGCAAAGTTTTGATATGTGACTACGATCTAAACATGATCGATTATTTTTTCGTTTTATCAATAAGGTTGCTCGATTTCTCCAAATAACCTGTTATCATTGTTTCTGAAACTTAGTTTTAAAAATTAGTTTCATGAAATAATTTAAATATAAGTAATTAATATAACATGACACTGTTATTTCTAATGCAAATGAAGAAATTATCTAATTTTATGATAAAAATACTGGCTTCATCAAGATTTGAACGCTCTCAAAGTAATGCCGCGAACCGGTAGCGACCCGGAGCGGAAGTAAAGCGGGGAAAATGTGAATTATTTTCCTTATGTTGGCTTTCCACTAATAAGGCTTTAAATATTAATAGGTTTCGTGCGAAAACAATTTATTCTCTTGGAGTGGGCTAAAAGGATCTAATTATACTTTTAACGTTCCTTTTGTACGGGATTCTTTGGGATAAATACCCTACGTGAGCCAATCTTTTAAAGCGTGGCCTTAATTGGTCTTGTCTGTTTATGTTTTGTTTGATTTAGGGGGAGCTGATGAAGGAAGGCTTAAGCAACGAAAGCTTTGTGTATTGCCGAGGTAATTATTTTACAAGTCTCTCATCAAATAATAAAGATTGTTTGTGTTTATATTTTTATTAAAATAAATGGTACCTAATATACATTTTATATTTGTTAATATTGGGAATAACATTTTATGTCGTCGTAAATGTGTTAGTCAATAATTGTTACTTACTACGGAGGATAAGAAAATGAAATGAAATGATGTAACTAGATTTGAAATTTTGTGAAAAATAATCACTTGGTCTTCGTTTCAGGAGAAATGTATTTTAAAGTTCTTTAAAAAAAGGTCAGTAATTGGAATGTGGGCACGTGAGAACATCGAAATGAATGGAAATGAGGTGTCTAAACGTGGAATTAGTCACCAAATTTTAAAAATATCCATTTCTTAGGGTCCATAGCCAATCTATAAATACTTATAACTTCACCATGTCTGTCTTTTCGCCTGTATACCACAGATATTAATGCTATGAAGCTGGAATTTAGCATGCTTATATATATATATGTATGTATATATATATATATATATGTAACTGTAACACAAAGAAGTTACGAAATAAAACCTTAAAAAAAATTTTATATATAATTTTATATTATTATGTATGTAACATTTTTCTTTACATATTACATTTATAGTGTATCATTGAATAGGTCTTTCAAAAAAATTGGGGATATCTTATGAAAAGTATTTCGATACAAGGTTCCCTTTACGAAATATTAAACTATGAAATGGTAATTTTTATTAGAGTTACGTGTACCTCAGCCCCTGCCAGCTAAATCGCTATTTCTAAATATCTGAGCAGTATTCACAATAGTAGTACATATTAAGAAATTAAAAGGGAAATCATTAGAGCAAAGTACGTTCTACCAGTTTACGAGTAGTTGTGAAACTAATGGCAGATCGTTGGGTCTGTAAAAATTTACACAAATCTCCATATAAGTGAAATAAATCTACTAAAAATAACTTTGTATTTTCAAATGTATATTTACTGTATCTGTGAAAGATATACTAGGCAATGTATTTGTATATTTACATGGTGAGTATAATATTACTTAAATATGTATCAAGTTTTGATGCCTGAGAAAGATATAGCCGGCAATATATTTAATGAACTATTTATATTTGTAAATAGTTTAATAGAAAAACTATGTATCCTGAAATATTTATAAGGACGTAAGTGTGTGCGAAACCTTGTAGTGTGGCTTCCACTCGTAATTGATACGTTTTTATTTTTAATTGAAAAATGATCTTATTTCTTCGTATTTGTTTACCCCCATTCTTAATTAATGGATTTCACACATGTTAGAAATCACTACAGTGCAACGGGATTTTTAAAATAAAATAAAATAGATGTCTTTTTTAAAAATAAAGGCAATTGGTATTAATTAAAATATAATACAAATGTGGCTTCAGAAGTTATCAATTTTAGTTTTAGTACACAAGCAAATTCATAAAATAGCCGAATAATTGTATATGTAAAGAGTGCCAAACATAGGTATATAAATCTTTACAAGCATCAAATTTATTAGATGAAATGGACTTACATTCCTCGTAAGTACTTAAAATCGCGACGTGTTGTTTTTTTAGTAAATCCATTAAATTTTAGAGCTAAACGATCTATGATTATGGATATAAGATTCATTAAGTTTTTATGAAGACTGTATTAGGACTATATAAGAAACGATTACCTTAAACGTTCTTAATATATATATATATATATATATATATTAAATGAAAAAGATTATACTACTTCGATAATAAATAACATTATTGAGTGGGTGACAATTTTACCGACAATACTACTCATAGATTACCATTTTTATCAGAGACAGAATTGGTGATGTGCCATTGAAGTTCAAGGGCTCACTTACCGTACACCCACGTTATTCAAATTTAAACCTATACCGATAAAATATAACTCACAAACCAATTATTGACCATTAATTATCGGTCGTCAATCGAGTTTATTGAGAAATTTTAACGCTTAGTTGATTAGATATTAACATAACAAAAAATCTTAAGCATAGACGTTGCTGATGAATTAAAAACTCCGTTCATACATAAGTTTAACTGTTGTGTCGTGATCTTAATTAAATGTGTCAAGGGAAGTCGTATCGTTGTTTAATGACGGCATGTGTAATAAAAGTGAGCGACGCGAATGATGGTTATGACTCATATATCGACAGAAGCGATGTAAATGAAACTCATAAACGCAAATTGAATTTGTTCCCAGCGAACATTTAAATTTGAAATGTTAAGGTTTCAATTTGTGTCATTACAAATTAAATGATTATCGTAAAAATTAAATCGGTTAGAGTTTTAAGTTAGTAGCGGAACACTTAGTGCAGCGTTTAAAGGATATATGAATAAATGTATTGTAAACTTGTTTTAAAATTATGACCCAATTCCCGATATCACATTTTATAGGTTTGATCTAATTGCCCAAATTTCACAAAAATGTGTATAACTTAAATGTGTATAACAAAAATGTGTATAACTTAAATGTGTATAACAAAAATGTGTATAACTTAATAAGGGTTTGTAATGAATGGATAAGATGTATACTAGGAGAAAATTAATTTGTGTTGTGGCTAATATATTTGTACTAATAGCATAAATGTGAGATTTTTTGTTGGTTTATTACTAAATAATTATTTAAATGAACTGAATGTTGAATATATTTGGCATTAATTTTGTAGAAATTCATTATTCACAATTAAATGAAACTACTTGTTGTAGTATTATTTCTACTTTCTTTAATTTCTTTACTTCGACCTAGGTTTTGTTGTATTACAACATCTTCAGGTGGGCTATTAGCAAAGATTAACTCTTACGAACATCCAACAACATTTATATGTTTCAAAAACAATGGCGGAAGTCGAGTTTGTGTGGGTTTTCCCACTGCTTGTGTCAATGAGTTTATTGTATGGGAGCGGTGTAGGTTTTATTATGTTTCCGAGAGTTATATAATATACAAGTATTTTAGTGAGGGTAATAAATTCAATTGATGTTATTCTATGAAGTTATACAATCCATATATTCCGGTGTGTAATAAAATTAAATGGAAGTTATTCTCAGTAATATCATCATCATCATATATATTAATACGCTAAGGTTAAGATGTTACACTCCCTTTTTAGAAAAAACCTCACAACTAATCCACATAAATTATATATCATTTTATAGATAATTGCTTGTTCTACCGGCATCCACAACTAAAAAAATTATTATTGCTATTGTTTTTGCAAATTAATTAATTATTAAAATTATATACACAAAACAGCAATGCTGCCATCTAACGGCTTAACGTCAATATGATTGACGGTCGGTAAAATTTTTGTTTAATTTCAAATCCACTCACGTATAAATAAAGTGGCGCTTTAGCTCAATGCTTTTGATACTTGCGCCTCTATATGTCAATTTTATTAAAATAGAATAAATAATGCGAAGACTTCGCACGGGTCACGCTAGTATTTATATAATAGCAAGGGTATCTGAAAGTTAGAACAAGGTTATACCACTAATTCAACATATCTCCCGTTTTATTTATTCATGTATTTATTTTAATTTCTTTTTTTTGTACGTTTTGCGGTATACTTCACATTGTATGCCATCTGAAATTCAGAAAAATTTCTACGGCAGCTCCGTCACGCGACTGGAGTTTCCTCCTTTAATACGATTGTCTTAGAATGTATAAAATAGGTAACACTGTGTGTATATAAATACAAAAAGAAATTACAGTACTGCAAAGAAATTAATTTTGAATTCTATTTTCATTATAAACGTGTACATTTTATTGTACTCACTCTTTCATAAATAATCATAATAATATCACTAGCCTTCTATTTCTCGGAAACAGTGTTCCAAGCGTTTTTTTTTCATCTTCACGCTTGCTCCATCGGTGCCTTTATCTTCAATAACATCTTTTCAAGGGACCAGTATCTGTGTAGTATCTTTTTCTTGTATTCATTTTACTACTTTATTATTGAACGCAATGCTTTCAATCAAGAAGAAACGACGCTGACATCTTTAGTATATGATCTGTGCTTAAAGCTGTCAATAAATAATTCGGTGTGTCAAGATGTGCCTGAAATTAGCTAACGATTGATGCGCAGTACGCACTGCGCAGGTGAAACTATTGAATCAAAACGTAAACCTCCGATCGGCTAATCTTTCATTTTCCATACACGATTAGTTATTATTAGTTTAATATGCGTCTATTGAACCGTTAGAAAAATAATACGACAATTCATATTAATCTAGACTTACGTAATCGCGATTTAATCTGGTTTTAATTTTGTCTATTAATACGAGCTATAAGAGAATGCCAAATAACCATGTTGATATCTCACTCTAAAGATTTTATAGTAAATTAACAGCTATATAAACAAGCAACAAATCGCTATCAAATTTTGCATGTGTAAGTAACTCGTGGCTGTTATTGCTATTACTATAATGTTTGCGAGGAATACCTATACTAATCATCTCAAAAAGTGTATTTGGATTTTGTTACTCAACCATGCCTATCTGGACAGATTTCTGTGAAACACGGTTAAGCTATAGTTAATGACCAGTATGAATAATGGCAATGGTATAGTTAATCGAAGAATGGCAATGGTATAGTTAATCGAATATTGGTCAGTATTAAACTGGAGAAATAATATAATTATTTTAGAATAAATAAATGTTTTTAACATAAATAGTGCGAAGAGAATCCTATTACTGGGGCATCGTCGTCTGTTCGCTGATCCGTTTGTGTCTACATCAGGGGCTTTTAACTTCTAAATGAAATAAAATAGAAATATGAAATTCACACCGAAAGGGTAGTCCCTTGGTCAAAACTATCGAAAATACCTTAACATTATATATGGAGGGGGCTCTCAAACTTTCTTTAGTTATATTTTGTTACAACGTAAACGCCATTACGCAGGGAGCTGCAATTTGGCTCCAATATTTCGCTGTTATGAAAAACATGCGTATTCTTGAAATAAAGTTTCCCTATTTCTAGGTATCATACTGAGCCTTGTTATACATTCATTCAGAATAAGAAGGTTTTGCTAACTCAATTTGACGTAAAGATAATTATAAATAATTTTTATTTCCCAGTAAACAAGTCAAGCTATATATTTTCGTGATTTTGTTTGAGGCAATTTATAACTCCCTGAGTTATAAACCTGTTAACTTTAAAAAACTGTAACGTATTAAATTGTTTCAAACTGTTTAAAATTCAATTCAATACAGTGTTATTTACTAATGGATACCTTTTGATATTGGTAAATAATTTTCTATATTTGTTATTAGTTATAGAATACAAAATGTATATTGAGAAATTAAAATTTAATATCCCTTTCTTTAATTATTACTATAACAAATGGGTTTAACTAATAAAGATTTTTGTCGGATTACTTTCGGAAATGTAAGACGAAAATTAGCTGTGATATTTTTTTAATTTGAGTCTTTCTAATGAAAAATAGTTTATTTTTCGAAAATAATACATTTTTTAATTTGCAACATTTTCTCATTTATAATGAAATTCAAAATATTTCATTATTATAAACGGAATCTCCGTGCAATGAACAAATTTAAGGAAAGAACTAATCTACCAGTAAAATTAATTAATCTTTCTACGAAATAATATTAGTACCGCTCTCTATTTAAGGCATTCGTTGAGTTGTCAAAAAAAAATGAGGTGATGAGACAAAAATCCCGGACATTTCGTAGCTCCAGACACTTGAATTATTAAAGTAATTAATCAAAGTTATTTATATTTGCCATACTTATCAAAAACAAAAAATACTGATCATATAATAAGTCTTATAATTATATACAAAATATTATGTTTCATTCATTACATGATCAATAAAAAAATCCAATAATAATCTTTAATTTAAACTTTAAATCGACAGCTGATATTAATAGCCACCAACTTTGAAAATGAAACCAACAGCCAAAAAATATTGTTAATATGAGTTACCACACTAAAAATTTTAAAACTTTATCCTATCAGAATATTATAGTAATATAATATCCATTATTTTATTATAATAATGGGTGCATAAATGGTGGGGGTTGCGATAACATAAATTATAAAGTATTTACCTTACCATAATAATATAATATTCATTATATTATTATAATATTCTGATAAGACAAAGTTCCACTGCGATAGGATATCCCAAGAACGGGATAAAAAAGGAAAAAAAATATTGATTATATCAATAAGAATAATATAAATTTATTTTATTACAAACATCAGAATAAAATATTCTGCATTGTAAAACCTCATAGAATAGAATCAATTTAAATTATTACCCTCACTAAAATACTTCTATCTTGTATAACTTTCTAAAATATGCTATATAAACTATACTGCTATCCTACTATAAACTCACGAAGGTAAAAAGTGGGAAAACCAGCTCAAACCCCACTTGCGCTATTGTCTTCTGTAATATTTAAATGCTGTTGGAAGTTTCTGCGAGTTAATCTATTCAAATTTCCTATGTGAAGAAGTCGTTATACAATGAAATCTAGGCAGTGGTTAAGAATCTAAATATATTATTTCTAAAAGGTGTGTTTTGGTAGAGTGGTTCGATCTCTTTAACTACTGCACCAAACAAAATAAAAAAAATACCGACTTAAAGCTTATGTTTTCTACTTTGGGCGAAAAATATAAAAAAATTCGAAAAAAATCTTTTTGTTAATAAAAAAATTAATTTTTATAACAATTGACATGAGCGCCATCTGTGGGCGACACATCAAATATCTTAGCCAAATTGTATACTTGGAACACGCTAGATGGCGATATAGTGCGAAGACTTCGCACGGGTCAGCTAGTTTAAATAAATTAGAAATAATACTATATTATGTAATTTAATTTACTAGTTAATAAAAATTAAGTGATTATAATCATATTATTTCGTACTCAAGAACCTATTTAAATCGGTTGAAAATACCGATTTAACAATTGTATACTTTAAGAAACTCTATGTTAAATATATATTAAAATTAAATTAATAATTTTTTAATTAACGAAATAAAAAATAAATAAACGAAAAAAACAAAAACTACTAAAAAGATTTTTCAGTTTTAAATCTTTTAAGTGCAGTATTAGTATTACTTTTCAGATAATAATTTCATATATTGCTCATCTAGATTTTATTTTTTTTTGTTTATCTGTTATTTTTCTAGTTCCTTATCCTTAAAGAAAAAACGATATCCTTAAAATTTCATTCACGTATCCATCGGTCTGTTGGCCTTTTTTCTCAAAAACCGTTTAATATTCAACCTTCAAATTTGGCATAGCTACATAGCATATTTATCCGCTTATATCTCAGTAGTTAACATCAAAAACATGTCATTAGACAATTTTAGGAGCAATAAAATAAATACTCGATATTTTTCACTTGGACGAGCGACCAAAATTTTTTTTGGAATTTTATTTGAGATAGTTCTAAAGACATTACTGAAAAAGTCTGGAGAAAAGTTTTCACTCAATCCTCAACTGAGGAGTTTCTTAAGTCGAAATTATGAACGAAAGCAATATTACTAAAAGATTACGTAAAATTTATTAGAAAACCATGTCGATTATTATAAATACCATAGCTTATGAGAAATTCGCCATATTATTACCGCGGCAATATATATATATATATATATATATATATATATATATATATATATATAGCAATTTATTTTCATAGTGAAAGATGACATTATTTAATACTTTAACAGAAATACCGTGTATCTTTAGATATCAAAGAGTTTAAATACGTACAGAGCTTTCGTACTGCAGCTAATAGGCTTTGATTACTATTATTAGGGTCTTATTACTATTCTTAGGCTTTGATTACTATTCTTACGGTTTTACTATTATTCTTAGGCTTTGATTACTATCCTTAGGGTCTTACTACTATTCTTAGGCTTTGATTACTATTCTTAGGGTCTTACTAATATTCTTAGGTTTTGATTACTACTCTTAGAGGATTACTGTTCGTAGGTTCCTCAAAATGAAAGTAAAAATACGAAAGCTTGTAAGTAAATAAGTGAGTATTAAAGTGATCCCACTTTGTTGTCTGTCCGTCCGTCTGTCCTTGTTGAGATATTAAGTTTAAATTAATATTGTATTCTTAGGCCTATAGCCTTACATTGTCCTTAAAAAATTTCAAGTTTTTTGGTTCACGCAACAAAAGGATATGGGCCTTTAAAGTGTATTTTCTTTGTTATTTGTGTCTTCATAAAACCCTGTATGGTACTTCCGGTTAGCCTCTAATTTTGAAAATAGGCATAATAAGAGGTTTTATAGAATTAGTAAATGTAAATGCACAAAATATTCATAAAAAATCGACGATTTCAAATTTTTTGTCGAATTATATATTTTGTTATTATACGCGCATTTAAAAGAAATTGTAGGCAATGTATTTAAATTGCTCTATTTTCCCCGGTCGATTTTCTCACAAATCATGCAATGTGGAAAATTAAATTTTGGCACTGTAACACATCTTATTAAGATAAGTTAAGATTAAGATAGCTAGTGGAAAATATCTGGGATCTTCACTAATTGGTATATATTAAATTTAAAGGGGTAAATACAGAACATAATTTTTTTTAAATATCATCTGATGTACCATTTGGCTTGAAAAATGCAAAAATGTTTTTCTCATAATTTTAAATTGGGTATTTAAAGACATTCCAAAAAATGTGTATGTGTGCGTGTGCGTGTGCGCGCGTGTGTATGTTTTTTTTTTGTTGTATAAATTTGAAAGAATGTATATTTGATCAATTTTGTACATACGGTATTTAATAATATATTTAAAACCATTATGTAAAGTTCAAAATTGTTTCTATGATTTATGCCTATGCATATATGATCTATGTATAGGAGACACGCCTCTAACATTACATTTCAATTAAATTGTCAGATGAGTTGCTCTTTCGGGTTAAAAATGATTGATGTTAGTTAATTACAACTCCAATAGTTTCCCTCGATAGTAGTGAATAATTGTTCAATTTACTTTATTACTATTTAACCTGCGCTTCACTAATGAAAGAGAATTAGAGTAGCTGAACTTACAAGTTAAAATCTGTTGAGTTTTTATCGTCTGAATTGATTGATAATTTCGTAATATTCCTTCCGAAAGGTCTCGTCTGAAAGTCATGGAAGGTTTGGTTTTTTTTATTTTTTCCTACTATTGTCGGTATCCACGCCACTGTGCAGACTTCGTGATGATAGCGAAAAGCTGCATTTTTCTGTCGACCTATTCGCTAGTTCATCATCTGAATACAAGATAGACATCTTACATACCTCGAATATGACTTGGAGCTCAATTTTCTAATAATAATTCATTTTAATGCCTGCATTTTCTTTGTCGATTATTATTTAAATTTGCTGTTACAATAGTTAATGCGTGACAGCTTGCATATATAATTTTGCTTACTTAAAAATGACGTCATAATTTTTAAAATGTAAACTATTCATTAAAACTATTTTAAGAATTTTGCACAAATGTTCTAGAAAAATTATTTCTAACATTATTACAATGGTCAGTGCGTGATAGCTCGCAGGTATAGTTTTATTTATTTAAAAGTACCATCATAACTATTTATTAGAGTTACTTTAAGAGAAATTTGATCGATAAAATTTGAGAAAGATTGCTATAAAATTTAATTTGATAAAGATTAAGACAGTTTTTCATAATAAGTTCCAGAAAATTTAGTCATAATACTGTTACAATATAGTAGTCAATGCATGTGTAATTGGCTTACATAAAAATGCCAATATGACGTTTAAAATGTAAACTATTCATCAGAAAATTATTTTAAGACACATTTGGTACATATAATTTGAGGAATATAATTATGAAATTTAATTTTATAAAGACAAAAGCACAAGTTCTAGAAAATTTAGTTATGTTACTGTTACAACATAGTGAACAGTACGTGAAAACTGGAACGGGTAATTTTGCGTACCTAAAAACACCGTCATAACTTTTAAAACGTAAACCATTAATTAAAAAATTTCTTTAAGAAAAATTTGGTCCAAATAATTTGAGGAAAATTATTATAAAATTTAATTTGATAAAGACTGAGATAATTTTACATAAGCTCTGAAAATTAAACTGAAGAATTAAGTTTTTTTTATTTAAGAGTAAAACATTTACTACGAATTTCATATAATATCCCTACATGCAGAACCCAACTTTATTATAAAACTTTATAAGAACAACTATGTCACCGTTAATTATTTCTATGTACATCATTACGCGTATATACTCGTACACGCTTTTCTTCAGACTTCGTTGACATTTACATTTACAGGTAATTTTACAAAATATTCATAAGTCATACATTTCAATCTTCTTTGCGAATTAATCTATCTACTAACGAGAATTGGAATAAAATCAGTTCAGTACTTACTGAGAACATCACGTACAAATTGATAAAACAGAAGCGGCTGTGGCTATATCTTGTATGTGTTGATTTCTTTATTAAGCTTTCGTTGAAAGTCAAATAAAATTAATGTCACCCTAATATTACATTACCAAAATCGGCGAAGTATCTATTACCGTTATAATATTTCTTTGAATTAACATATATTTTATTTTAATTTTTTTACGCTTTGGCTTAAATAAAACTTTGTTCGAACATTAACGTCTTTATGTCTTGAAATATGTTACTATTTGAAGAAAAGTTGTTTTTAAGTCTGTAATGTAAAAGAAATATGGTTATTTTTTCTTTACTTTTTAGCAACTTAACTTTTTAAAAATTATTGAACTTTTGTTTCATCTTTGACAAAAAAAATTTACTCAATGTTTGCTTTATTTGACCACTCAGTCATTTCTTTAAAACATATCGCTTTTATTTTCTTATATAACGCGAAAAAATAAATTAGGTGATCTTACTATTACAAAATCCATTTCTATCATTTCAACTCAGCAAAGTATATTGAAATAATGAACACAATTTAGATAAAATTGAAATGTTCATTTTTAAACAAAATTAGTTGTTTTCACTGGCACAGGTCACAGGTGATAAGTTTTTACAACAAATTGCTGATATGCATCCTTAGCTCACACAAAATATCTACCTACGCTCATCATCTTTAGATATTGTACCTGCATATGAATTCAAATATTTTTTTTCAATAGTTCCTAAGTTTTATTTTGCATCGAATCTGCTGAAATAAACTAACAAACAAAATCTTCAGTTTCATTGAAATCATCCATTCTTTTGAAAATTTCAATAAACAAGACTAAGCTACGACTTAATTATGTAATTTAAATACATTAACGTTTAACTTATAAAATTAACTCTCACGTAATCCTCATAATAACTGGCGGTATGCGCCTGCAAATTAAGGATCAGATGGTGCCTAACAAAGAGCCAAAGTGTCATTATATGACGGCGCGCGTACGAAGAACGGCATTTCCCGCCAGAGACATTGGCCCCGAGATCAAACAGATGAGATGCGCGGCTCAAAGAGGTCCCAGCTTTATCTCGCATTCGTGTCGCGACGTTCGGGCGCGCTGTCACTCGTGTTTTGAGCGCTGCCAGGGCAACCGCCACTCGTTTCACTTTATCTCGTTCAACGAATCTACTTGCTCCGGCATTTGGTCAATATATTTTTAAATGTTTGTCTAGAGTTGGGCGAGCTACTGCTAAGTTGGATATTAATAAATAATTTAACCATATTTGAACAAAGATATTTTAATACGAAATATCTAAAAGCTTCTTTGGATGAAAGTTAAAATGTTCTGATGGCAATACGCGTCTTGCCATTCAGCCAGCTTCGCGTAATGTCGGCTTTTTTCGATTTACTTCGGTTAGCTTCGCCTCTTGTCTGTTATTGGGCCAGCTTTGTGTCTTGTCGATTTTTTCGGACTTAATTCAGATCAACATTGTTTCTTATTTACTAAAGCTTACAACTTTACTCATTTGTGTCGGTGTATTACATTAAACTATTTTAAAATGGTAAAAGTGTTCATTTGCCACACATTATTAAGTAATATTTACATGATAAATTATCTCATTAAAATAAAATAGTAAAATTTATTTAATATTTTATTATTCACACTTTCAATATTTGTGTTTTTTTCCGTTTTCACTTCGAACAAATAAAAATATTTCAAAATGAAAATGTAAACAATTTAGATGATTCACATTTGCACACGTCCCGTGGCGGCTCAAAGGTTTTTTTTATTTGTAATAGGCAGAGCGAAAGTAACATTCGTTAGCGTCGTAACTTGTGTCTTAAAACATTATTTTCGTAGAGTCGGGGTCTTTGTGTCAAGTGTAAAACCGTTTTATAATACAAATGTACATAATTAATTACATATATATATATATATATATATATATATATATATATATGTATATATACCTATATATATATATATATATATATATATATATATATATATATATATATATACTATTAAATATACGATTATTTAAAGATATTATATTATGAAGATGATATATTAACAATACCACACTAACAAAATGTAACGGGCAAATTTGAACTGTAAAATAACATGAGTATGATTTTGTTGTACGGCTATAACTTCTATACTCTTCGAACGATAACGAATTGGTCAATGAGATTTACGTATACGGAAGACAATCTAACACGAGTGTGGCAGCAACAATAAAACCACATCTTCGGGACTCTTTTTCCTATTTGAACCAAAAACTATAGGAAAAATATTTGTACTAAGACAAAAAGCCTGAAAACGATTCGGTTCGCATTTAGTTACTTCTTCTTAAGTTTATGTAGAAATTTAAGGGTCTATTTCTCAAGAACGTATCGCCAAATACTATAAACAGAGTAACTTCGCAGACGAACATTTTCTTAAATTACGGCATGTCTTTGAAAGCGGACTTAGACTTTGATATGGTTGGCTTTATTCACTATACATACTCATAGTTAGACTCCGGTCTGGATCGCTTTTATCCACTTTTGTTTCGTCCTAAGGCATCCAGGTTTTCAATTCTATATGGAACCTTTACTGAATGTTAATGTCATACTTCCATATTTTTTATAAAAGCCGAACGAAAAATACTTTTTATCTAGTGCATAATCTTTAAATTAATTAAATTTTTTTGGAAAATGATTTTGACTCAAATTCGGAGACGGAGAAGATTAATTCATATTGGAAGCTTTTCTCACATGATCTTGAAAAAAGTTTGAAAGCTAAAAACTGCTCAAAATAGAAAAATCTTCAGCATGAGGAATTATGGGATTTTGTGGAAAATATCGATGTCGCAAATTCAAAAGAGGATCTGAAAGCCAGATTTAGAATAATGCTACTAATCGATCAAACAAATTACGTGCACTTACAAGAAGATTAAAGCTGCGAAGAAGTTTAAAATAACTTGCACGTGCTTTAAACAATCAGCAACTAGCACGCCAAATGAGTTTCAAGATTTATACTTCTATTACTATTATTTCTGTCAAACATAAAAGAACACGTTTGCCGAATAATGGCCAGAGCGCATAAACTCTCAAACATCGGATTAAAAGTGAACGACGAGTGGCTTGGAACAATGCTTGGAACAATTCTTTCCGGTCTATCTGGTTCATAAAAACCAATGATCATAGCGATTGAAAGTTTCAGTATGAAGATAAGTGCTGAATCGGTCAAGGCGAAGATTTTACAATACGTCAGAAAAACGATAGCCACACAAAGGCATTCGCTATCAATCATTATTCTGGAGAAACGGGATATGAAATATTGTGTTTTTTCTAACGTTGAATTATTTAGAAACCTATTCCATTTATTGCTGTGTAAATATATCGGTAAGAATATCACTATATATTATGTATGTGTATGTATATATATATATATATATATATATATATATATATATATATAATGATAAATATTTCTAACCCATGAAATGTTCTAAATTGAAGTCTTCGGAGAAAAAGAAAGGAACTAGATTGGAAAGGAACAGGATATAAACTGAGTGACAGTAGTGTAAGTGCGATTAGGGGAAGTATGTTTTTTTGACTTTTCAAAGTTTATATATCTGGAGGGTACCTTTATTATGCTGGATTCAATAAATTCCATAACTTGGCGATGTAAAAGAAGAAATATTACGCATAGCAATGTTTAATAACGAGGAGCGTACCAATGTAGATTTCTGAATCTACACTCAGTCCATTAAAAGATAAGTCCGTAAATCAGGTATCGATATAAAAGGATTGATTATTATGCAAACAATGGACCTTGATAAAATCCTAGTAAGGACAAATGGTATGTAAAGTATTTTACCTGTATTTTTATATAATTCATAGTATTGTTTGTTGTCTTTATTAAGGCAGTTTATTCAAAGTATCGTTATTAAGGAAGTTTATTTAAAGTATCGTTATTTAGGCAGTTTTTTCAAAGTATCGCAAACTATGGCTTCATATTCATGGATTTTTATTGTGAAAACTTATGATTCCTTATGTCTCTCTACACTTTACTGTCGGCAAGTTATTATGTAGCCAAGTAAATATTTTTAAGAAAAACAAAAACCAATTTTTCAAATTTTCTTAATACCCTGAGGGAAAAAACTCTAGTTTGCAGTATTTATTGAGTTCTGTGCAATTAGGTTAAAAAAACCATACAAGCATAAATATATTATGAACTCTGAAAGATTATCTGTTGTATGGTTAGGAAAAAAATAAACAAAACGGTTTTGAACTCTTCGTACACAAGAGGTATTTAGGATACTCAGGGATTTTAATTCATATGTTACCAAATGTTCGTCTGTTTTGGTGTCTGTTAGAATATAACTTGAGTTTTATTAAAAAGGTTAAAAATATTTTGATGCGGTTTTCACCATCGTCTAGGATGTTTATCTTGTAAGATTTTTCTAAAAAAATAATTACATAAAAATAAAAAAAAATTATACAAAAAATTATTGTAAGTGATCGGATTATAAGACTATGTTAATTTTTGTTAGGCACCTTCTAGAAAATGGACAAGGATGAAGTATGTAAGCGGATGCGCTAATGAAAATTATTGTACTTAGAAAACAATTTTAAAATTTATTATCAGAATTAAAAGTATATTTTTAGCATCTTTAACCCGTCCATTTTCGATTATGTTTACCAGGACTGAATTCATTAATTTCTTTTGAATATCTCAGTATATTTATCAACATTCATATTGTTTTAATACAGATAGTTGACAACGTATCAATATTGTGACGTTTCCTTAAATTTAAATTTAATTTTCATAATGCTAACTAGAGACTATTCACTACGTCTTATCACGAGTATATAATAACTTAAAAATATATTCTTTTGTTTAATACAAGAGAAACATGCAAAATTTAATTCATCATGTCTTGTTACATAACCTACCGAGAGTGTACACTGAATTCTTACACAGACACAACATTTGCGAGACATTCAACATCGACCCTTAGATCCCGTGTCATGCTCACGGGGCGCCAGCCCCTAATAATAGTTTTGTTCCCAACAACAATTAATTCACCATCGTAAACTAGAGGCCTTCGCTTCAATGAACAAGACGGCGTAACGACTCGACGCTAACTATTGCGCGTGCCTCTAGCAGTCGGACGGGTTGCGTCAAAAGCAGACGCAAAGTTGGACAACGACGGTTAGTGCTAGCGCTGGAATTACGCGGGTTAAACATAATTCGCGGTGTTAACCGAAACCTTGAATGTCAGAACTAACAAGTATCGGGTAATTATACAGTGGAAGGAGGTATGTTATAAACTATGTCAATATTGGCTGATTCCAGCGTATACGGGCTGTCGAGTAATATTTAGTTAATTACTTGAATTATTTAGGTCGTTTGATACTTCGTTTCAGAAAGTGTTATCCGATGATATTGTATACAAACTATCAAGTCGTTATAGACAAGTGTAGGCAAATTATATATCAATGATAGTAAGCTAAGATATTGTAACTATGTGAGTAGGAAAAATATCACGAATCGTGGTATTTTATAAGATATCAATTGTTGAAACATTATTATATTTATTTTTTTTATTAATTTGTGTTGCGTTCAAATTGAGTAAACAAAGCAGCTGTTATGGTCCATGGTTTTATTCTATCGAGATATTAAATATATTTGTTTTAATTTTGTAGACATTTTTTTTTTATTCGTAACCAAATGAAACTATGTGATGTAGTATTATTTCTACTTTATTTCAATTCTTAACCACGACCTAGGTTTCGTTGTATTACAACTTCTAACTTCAACTTATAACGAAACCTAGGTCATGGTTAAGAATTGAAATAAAGTAGAAATAATACTACATCACATAGTTTCATTTAGTTATATCGAGATACATTTTTTCGCTTTATTCGTTCGTACTCTTCACATGATGTATTTATAAGGTGCCGTACTTTAAAAGAAATAAAGGTACCCTTGTAATATCGCTCACTTATCCCTATGTCTGTCTATTATAGCAATTTTCTCTCGAAAATTTCAAATTTACCATAGTAAAATTCATATCTCCTCAATAGCTAACATTAAAAAATGTTTAAATAATAATTTCAGGTCGAATTTTTATTATATTATGTAATCGTTTCGCAAAAGTAATTATATATATATATATATATATATATATATATATGTATATATGTAAATTTCATGTATAGTACATATAATGCACTTATTGCTACATGAGCAATCTCTTCCAGTCAACCATAATAATTGGTGTTGAAATTTAGTTGGTAGACTGTAAGAGATTTTACAATGAAAATTGTATACAATACATTAGACCAAAAAAAATACAAAAGTGTAATTAATATAAACTATTGACTTGATTTGGGAAGGGAAAGACAGAAAGAAGAAGAAAAGGATTCAGGAGAGGCAGAACTTTTACCCGATCTTTGAAAATATTTAGGAACGTGATTTTTCTGGTGTTAGGATCCAGGTAATTCCAAATTTTTGCTGCTTGGACAGTGAAGGATTTTTCGTAAGAGGTAGAGGTATGTTTAGGAATAAGTAGGGTGAGTGAACTTTCAGATTGTAGTCCAAGGCCATATATATATATGTAGTCCAATGCCATATATATATATATATATATATATATATATATATATATATATATATATATATATATATATATATATATAAGTTTCTGTAAAAGAGGGAAACCCTTCATTACAACGTCATCTCTCTGTTATGTTTTTCAGTGTTCATTTATTTGAAGTTGCTTCCAAGCTTTTTGAAAGTAGTATTAAAAAAAAGTTAATGAAAAGATTATATGCATTTATGAAACGCAGAATTGTTAAGTTCTACAATTACAAAATAAGTTATTCGTCTGACCTTTAATTCGATTTATGTTTTGCATTTCCTTTATACAGAGATTAGAATTAATGGTATCATCTCTTCTCATCATTGTCTTGTTATCGGAACAAAATTGTTTAGGATACATTTCTATCCATATTTTTTAAGTAAAAATGGTCTCTAAGTACATTCAGTTTGTAAGGTTTTGTATCAGTTTTGGTACGCACGAAAGTTCCGAAAAGTAAAGTATTTTTATGTGTTTTTATTTTTGTGAATTTTTTTTTAATAGTAATTCTTATGTTTATAGTGTATACATTTTACAAATATAAAATACGTCCCGAATGGTGGCAATCAAGTCGGGATAATAATTTCATGAAATACAAATTTCATAAAAATAACGATAAACGTTTGGAAAAATTATTTCCACTCGTGAAAAAATGACATTCTTCTGCTATGTAAGTTACATGAACGAGTTATTGGCTACCATGTAAATTAAGCTGAAAATATTTAAAACATATTATGGTGCGAAAAATGTAAGTATAAATAGCGAGTTAAATAAAACAACTTGATCTTGTGTGGGTCTAGCTCGCGTATCGAGGGTTCTGTACCTCGTTTGATGTAAAATTGCTCTATTTATAGCAGATCATAACTACTATGTAGTTCCTTGGATGATAAATATTAAATAATACACAATATAATTCAGTAAAAGAAAATAAATATGATGATATATATTAATATCAAAAAACTATGATACCAAGAATCAGCTTTCCCAACACATTTGTGTAAACTTCTGAAATTTCAGTATATTATAATTTTAGGTTCAGTAGTTTTGGATCCAAATGTAACAATTTTTTTCATATTTTTCAGTATATTACTAAATATATAGTAAAAATATTAAAGAAAATACTTTTTACATTCTTATAATCAGCCCTTCTCCAAACTGTATATGGAATTAAATTTTTCATATTTACTTACTACCCCCTAAATTTTTCATAAAAAAATATTTGAATTTTAGCTACTAAGACCCACACAGGGTTAATATATTTTATTGCTAAGCCAAATTAAACGTTTCTGTGTAGAGCGGTTTCTAGGAAAAATCACTATGACACACTGATTTACGGACACGTGTATTCTTCCATAATGGTTCCGTTTTTTTCCTTTTGACGTATTTAAACCCTAAATATTTATCTTAATAAGATATATTAGGTAGACACCTAATATTAAAATATCAATTTTGTCGGTTTTTATATTAGGTAAATACTTAAAATAAAAACTCTTGATAAATAAATAAAATTGAATAACAAAAAAACATAGGCAGTCATGAAAACTACCGACGGAAATGAAAACTTAAAACTATGAAATAAAAGTTAATTGTAGCATCGAAAAATAAAACTTCATAATTCATTAATTATAATTATTACCATTAGTCTGGTTTTCATATTTATCAACACTCCGAGCAATAATTATATATATTTTTGCGTGATTTATTTATCAGTCAAAACATATAGCGTAAATTAAAAAATAAATACAACTTAATTGAAATAATAAATAATATCAAATTTTAAAGGCAAATAGTAATACGAATATTGGAAATATTTAAAAATAAATGCTTTGCTTTTGTTATTAATTTCTCTATATAAAAATATTAACACATGAACTTTCCATGTAGTAAATTTAATTTTACTTTTATGGATACGTATAGAACTAATGTTGCACAATACGTCACCCTCATAGCTATAGATACTATTATAGTTTTATAATAGTATCTATAGCTATGAGGATACTATTATAGTATGTCGGTGACGCGAACTCACAAGATTTTATTCAGCTAAATAGTATTCAACGCGAACATTATACAGTCGAGTATATTCAATGTATTCCAATACAGTATATAAGTATATACGTGAACACAGGCCGCTGCGTGTGCACCATTCACGTGGTGCCAAAGTAGTGGATGTTATATAATATATATATACATATATATATATATATATATATATATATATATACATATATATATATATATATATATATATATATATATATATATATGCATTAAATGCTGGCCATACGCAACACGTTATACTCATAGCTACAGATATAATGTTCACTTTAGCAGATCGGGGACGCGAACCCGCGATAAGATTTTCCCCTACCACTACTACTGACATCGTTGAAACATGTTTTGTGGATGATAAACAACAAACAACTTCTTGAACAATTACATACAAGTATATTTTATTATGCATTGATAGAAATGTTAACATTTTAGCGGAGCGAAAATTGTTAACTTAAACAAAAATAAACGTTACTGTCTCAAAGAAATTATTTTATACACACATACACTTTCTCTAGTATCACAATTGATTGTGGCACATCGAATTGCAGGATCGTTCCTTTGATCGTATCGAATATCAATCAAAGGCAATAAAATCGGTAGACGCGTATAGCGGGCGCAGTTAAACGCTAAACCAACTGCTCATTTATATGTTGGAAGTGAAATGGGGGGCAATGACATTGTGTGCGTTCAATGTCCGCTCGTAAATTTGTCTTCCGCTTGTAAAGTACTTCCCTTGTCAATCAGTACATCGGCACAATCGATTCATCGCGACTAAAGCATCGCGGGCCGTACATAAAATTTCGTGTTCCAAGTTGCAGTGCGTACGTGTCGGTAATATGTAGCATCTCATCAAAAACATTACTGTAAAACGTACCAAGTTCGTCTTTAAAAGATAGCTGTTAAAAGTAGTAAAGTAAGTTTTCCATAGGTTAATAGTTTTATAGAGCTCTGCTAACAAAATGTAGATGTCTGAATTAGAGGAATTAGAGCTTGGTTTCTAGATTTATATATCTTATGTCTATCACTGTATCGAGCTTGGCCACGGTAAATAGTAACCAGATTTTATCGCTTTAGGAACAAGAGTTATATAAAGAGAAATTTCTAATGATTTTGTCGATCTTATCATAAAGCGACAGAGAGATAATAAATTATCGTGGCCAAGTTCAACGTTGGTATAAACATAATATTTAGGAGATTTCTTTGAATTTATAATTTTTATGTCAATTATTTTGGAAAGTACTACAGATACACACTTTATGGTTAATTGTCCTTTTCTCTATACGTCCAACTTTTAGCACTTACTAGGTTAACTTATGGGTATGTCTAAAGAGCTGCAAGATGCTTTAGATAAAGGGTACAAATTAGATACCTATTTAGTGTTTCATGGCGGGAGACTTGGTGATGCACGCAATTCTGTATTACGTTATCATTATTTTTGCTAAAACTGTCTTTACAAATAAGAAATACTCTCTTTACAATTTGAAAATATCAGTTAATAATTGTGTGTCAACATAGTTACATATAATGAATATTTAATGTATCATTTTTAAACGTAACTTACATTGATTTTGATTTATTTTTATCCTATAATTTCAAATGGCTTTTAAGGGAATTTGCTTTTGGCCGCGCGTCATAAAATCCGCCAGTAACGTTTCTAATATGTTTATGATTACACAGATTGTGGTTAAAATTAATCGTTAGCATATAACCTGTTTATTATAGGTTTTAAGGTAGAATGTCACACGTTTATAAAGTCGTTGTTGCGTTGTAAATAAATCTGAAAATTGATTTATTTAAAGGTGTTACCTACGAACCTTTACAAATAGTTGGTTTGGTTTTCTATAACCCTTTATGTTCTATTTTTTAAATTTATTAATATCCATTTATAGCTTTTCTACTACTTTTATGTAAGCGAACAATTGTACAGAAAAAGGTGTACAATTATTTAACAGTTATTGAATTAATGTTTTTTTTCTGTTCATGTCATTGAATGTATTCCTTAGTCTCTTATTTTTTGAACAGTCTTTTTTAATTCTATTATAATATTCTTTTTACAAGTATCGTTCAGAGTGGGAAAAGAGGAGGGATGGGGAGAAACAAAAATATTTTCTGCCCCTAGGCTGATTTTAAGAATAACATTTCACATTACCCGCAACTTTAAGGGTTCCATAGCCAAACTGGAAACCCTTATAATTTTGAAAAATCCTCTGTCTGTCTGTCCATTTTTCTCTCCCTTTTTGCACCATATATAACAGCCATTTTGCCAGCAAAATATTAGTAACTGCAATTTAACATGGCTATACTTATTTATAAATACTTCAAAGTTAAGAAATAAAATATTTTAAAAAAATCGTAATGTATTTCTACATATAATGTGATGGTGAATTTTGTTTGCATATCCCATTGTTTAGGGTAGGTGCATATCCCATTGTTTAGGGTGGGGTATACGAAGAACACTTACTCGATACAGGTTTCCGTTTAAGAAATATTAAGTTTTAAAGTGGTAACTTTGTTGGAATTGCGTATTTCCACCAACTAAACTACTATTATTGAATATTTGTAGATTTTTCACAATAACAGTATATATAATGCAATTAAAAGGAAAGTTACAACAGCTAAGGAGATTCTAAAATTTAATAGTAAAAACTTCATCGAAACTCTGTTACAGGGGACTTAAATCAACTGTTAAAATAACTTTGTATTTCAAAAAGTGTATTTATCATATGCATGAAAGATATACTAGGCCACATATTTATTTATTTAAATGGTGAGAAATAATATTATTTAATGTGCACCATGTTTTTACGCCTTGAAAATGTATAGCAGATAATATATTTACATTGTCAAAAATTCATATTTGTAAATAGCTTAATATTAGAAATGTTTATAAATGCTAAAGTGTGTACTGAATCCTCGTAATGCGAATTTTATTCGTACTCGATAAATTTTTTAAATATACGTCATGAATTTTATATATTTTTTGATATTTTCTTATAATTCTCTCTACGTATTGAAAAAAATTACACAAAGAATATTTTCCAATCATTTTAAAATTTCACTATAAGTTTCTGATGATTGTTGACAATATTATTGTGCGTTAGTGTATGCATTTAACCATCGTTGATTTATGCTTAGCCCAATGAACAAATTCTACATTTAATATCTGTAGTTTTTTTAAAAGTCACTCAAGGTATTTTTTGCTTTGGAGCAATACCAGGAGAGTAATTAAAGTTATAAGCAAAAGAAAATAATATTTCCGTTTTTCTATAAAATTTGACTCGGTATTACTTCAAGTTACTGAAAAAAACTTGGAGAAAATGTCTGCTCCACCACCACCTAACCTAGTCCACCACCTAATCTACCTGTTTTCTTCAAATCGATATCCGAACTTCCGCATAATAAGAATTTTGAGCTTCTCTTTTACATATTCGTCTTTAATACACAAAGAGAGGTGAATTGAAAAAAAACCTTCATCGTAACAGTTTTAATGAAATAGATAATGTCATAAAGAATTAAAAAGTTTATAAATAGACATTTTTATTGAAGGAAAGCTACGAAGTTTGTCAGGATATTTCTTGCCTCGTTCTTTCGGTTTATGGTATGGAGAGTATGGCATAAAAATCTTTGGTATAGCCTCCTACTTTAATTACAATTCTAATAATAAACGTTTTATTAGTTTTCTTTTGTAATACGCATGTCATATCATTGTTAAAGTCTTTATTTATTTCTTTCAACGCCATACTAATATTTCAATGATATACGAAATTTTAATAAAATCGTATTGGAGTTTGATGTACATTACATTTCAATTGTAAAAATATTATTATGCGAAAAAAGTGTTATACTTTCATATTGTGGGGATTTCAAAATATTTTGTAAGTTATAATTTTTTTTTCATTAAGGAACTCTCTGCCAGTAAAGACATTCTCCATTTCTCTCCACTATTCGGTCTTTAGTCTTTTCAGTCTTGTCCAAGTTTCGTTAGTTTCGTACTATAGTCGTACTATAGTACTATATCGTCTCGTAATCCACTAGCTAGTGGATTTCCTACTTTCTTTTGATACTTGGATCATTCCAGATTGCTATACTTTAGGCCCGTTTCTTATTACTGATCTTTGTCATGTATCTATTATGTGTCCATTTTAGTCTTGGCAATGATTTAGTCCATATATAATTTTCTTTTTACTCTGATTTCTTTGTTTTTTTCTTTTCTATGATTG
This sequence comes from Druceiella hillmani, assembly GCA_039881145.1. Classification (NCBI taxonomy): domain Eukaryota; kingdom Metazoa; phylum Arthropoda; class Insecta; order Lepidoptera; family Hepialidae; genus Druceiella; species Druceiella hillmani. The sequence continues at coordinate 3,431,453 of JAYKKI010000080.1, forward strand.
TTTTAAATTAAACATGTTCTTGGCATCTTCGAATTTTGTCATTAATATAATTATCTTATAATAATGTTTGTGACGTGTTAAAAAAGTAAAAGCAACAAATATGTCTAGAATTTTTTTTAATTTCATTGATAAATCAAATTGGAACAAATCTCTACAATCTAAATATCCATCAATATTTTATGAAGCACTATCAGAGTAGCGATAATTCTTTTACTTTTTAGCTTAGGAACTTCAAAGTAAAATGTTAGTTATGCAACATTGATAATGAAAACCTTCTGTCGAAAAGTCAAGTGTCGCCGGAATATAGTTTGGACTTTTTCTATTCGTTCTTTATAAATCGTATAATGCGATAATTCGATAAAGCTTCTGCTCTCTAGCTTAGGAATTTCAAAGTGAAATTTTAGATCAGCAGCATTATTAATGAAAACGTTCTGCCAAAAAAGTCTTCTATTCGTCCTTTGTAAATTGTATAATGCAGAGTTTTTATTAACAATTTAAAAGCCAAAATTACTTTTGCAATTTATTTAAGTCGCTCGTAATAGAGTTTCTAAGAACTTTTCATAGACCCAACTACATGTCATAAGTTGGTCGACTATTAGTTGTAAACTAGTAGAGCCTAATTAACTGTGAGAACTTTCCTTTTAATCCCCGCATTATACAATTTTGCAGAACGAATAGAAGGATTTTATCTTAATTTGTGACATCAATTCGAGGACGCCGTAAGCTAATGAGCAAAATAGTATTTTTAAAATATCAGTAGATAAGAAAAATGCTGCAAAACTTTAGTTTAATAACTAGCAATTACGTGTAATAAAATAATATGTTTTTTTTTCTATGCTTAATCCATAAACCGTTTAAATGGAGACTTATATTAGAACGTTTTTCTAAGCGATTTTAAGGCGGTAAAGCAAACCTGTGTTATAAGTTGATCTACGTCACGATGTGAAATAAAACAATTACACTTCTGCACTATAATTTTTGATCTGCTTTTTTCTTATTTTTAAGCGTTTCCATGTATATTGATGCTTCTTTAGTTCTTGGCGACGTGTCATCAAACATAAGAAATGTTTGTACCCTCTTCTATTTTATAATACTTTTTGATTGAGCGGCCAACTACTTTAGTTACCAACTTATTCATCAGTTCATCAAATTTCGTTTGCTACAACCTTATAAATTTACTCCGTCGAAGTTAAGTCTGCTGGTTCTGGTCCCCGTGCATAAGGTTTTATCGGACTGTTCGAACTGGTCAAGAGGGCCAGTGTCGAAAAACTCGTTATGGTTCAACGCAAATGCGATGACAGAGTGATATTGGTAACTGCATTCTTGGTCAGATAACAAGTGAAGCTGAAGTACAAAACTGCGATAATGAAGTGTCGGACCTCGAGACCAAAGGGATTTCACTATAAAAGTAGCTTGGCAGACAGAGGAAAGTTAACAGACACTTGTCATTAAGTTTAGCTGTTAGTCGTCAACATTTTTAAGTTAAAGTTCATTCTTTAAAAAAAGTTCATGCGGTCAAATTTTACAAACCCGTCGAGTCATGCTACCAGCGTCGACGGATTACGGGCTAATTAGACGGGCAAATTACTCCGTTTTTTAAAATAAATTTTCATGCGATCAAATTTTACAAATCCATCGATTCACACTACTAGCGTTAGTTGACGGATTTAAAGCCAAATTAGACGTGCAAATTACTCAGTTTTTTTTAAATTTCATGCGATCAAATTTTACAAATCCATAGATTCACACTATTAGCGTTAGTCGACGGATTTACGGCCAAATTAGACGTGCAAATTACTCGTTTTTTTAAAATTTCATGCGGTCAAATTTTACAAACCCCTCGACTCACGCTACCAGCGTCAGTCGAGGGATTTACAGGTAAATTAGACGGGAAAAGTACTATAGCTACGCTACAAGCTATATAATTGGATCCGCTCTCATTAAGTTGAGCAGCGATATAACGAGGGTTTGTTGAACAATTTAGACACAAAGCCATTTTTATATTTTGAGTAAATCTTGAATAAAACAAAACTTCAAAACATAACGTTAAAAGAAGACAAATCAGAATTTAACATTTCGTTACATTTAGTGATAAAACGGCCGAAAGAATAGATCGTTCACTCATTAAGTGATTGTTGGCGAACGAAATAAGCGCTTTTGTATATGGATATAGCAACTTATATGGTGTAAACAGTCTGCATCATGCGTATTCAATAAGCTTCAATGAGCTTTTATGCTTAATTAGGTCTTAATTGCATTGTTGTTATGGCATTTATTTTACATCGATTGTTTAACTTCATACCGTGACGCTGATCCATAAAAATGTAAACGTACAAGAAAATAAACAATCAAAAACAATGAACTCTTTAAAACGATTTGATACCGTTAAATGCTACGGTAAATGATTTCTGAATACAAATAAATTTGTTCAAACTTGACACATGTTAATTGGCTATCGCATAAAATGTTTTATAGTTACGTATTATATTTAAATTAACTTGTCGGAGCTGGTGACTCAACCGTACCGGTAGGCAATAAATTGTCGTTATGAATTTATAGTTTGTTTAAAAAAATGGTTCACAATAGATTAATGAGGAAGATTTTCAATTCGGGGGCGTATATTATAAGCAGGAGATATTAATACATAATTTTTTTATCGATTAGGCGTTTTGGGTTTCGAGTGATATGTTTAGTAAATCTTTAGTTTTCATGTCTTTTGTTCCCTTACATTATTTTCAACTATGTGATTATCAATTCGGGGTATTGACAGTTTCCACAATCTTAAACATTTGGTTTAGTTTTATTCGATAAATAAAATCCACTTTTTAAGGTTCCATATCTTAAAAGGCATAAAATACGGTAAAGTTTTAAAATTGTTTACTGTCTGTCCCTATATTTTTGTATCGCAGTCATTTTTCTCAAAAACTGTTTGATGCATACAAAGCATTTGAACTCATATAATATATATATATATATATATATATATATATATATATATATATATATATATACACATAATATTTTAATATTTACGTGAATATTAAAAGGGGGCAAAATATTCGTTTTTTTTAAGTGAAACTTCTCTTTCTTTCTTTTGAGTTTTCTATCATGACTTGTGTAACGCTTGAGAAAATAAATGCTGAACGTATTCGACGGGTAGCGGAATTAGTCGACTAATAACAATATGGCGGTCGCATAATAAGTATTGCTTACGCATAAATAATTCAGGGCAAGCGTAAACGTTTGACCGAAGTCGTCATGTTAGCTGTAGTAAACAGTTTTAAAGCGAATGCTTCGGTCACGTGTACGTGTGAACAATAAAAAAAAAATTATACTTCTAGATAATTACATATTATTAAAATTATTAATTATAGATACACTTTATTTTTATGATGAGGTTATTCGTTTGATAGTGGTACATATAAAACAGTGGTATTGCTTAATTATAATTTATACTTTTATTTTATTGACAGATAAATTCAATGTTGAGTTAAATATGAATATAACTATAGAAAATATTAACCTTTATCTTAAATTAATTCTTGGTGTAACTATATTATTTTTCTATAGGTGTAGAGGTACCTATTGATTTATTGCATTTTACATTACCCTAAATTTTTATATTTTAATTTAAACCTATAATATATCATGTTTATTCATTTAACGACTTGCGTTTGAAGACTTTTATGAGAATATATTTTTACCTATTATTCGAATTAAAATATTGATTTATTTGTATATATTCTCGATTTTGATGTATCATTGGATATAAAAATACGCTTTAACTTCCTCTTAACTCTTTCTGTTTTGGCTCTGTGTTTATTAAATGCTTTAGCCATTCGTTTTTATAACTTACTATAAACAGTGTATATATATTTACTATATTTTTATTATATTGTTTTATTTAGGTAATCTGGTTATCGTGCTTTATTTAGGTAAACTAGATTTGAAGTATGTTTTTATCAGAAAGGGAGACCATAATTTAATTAATTGATCATGATTGCTATATAGATCGTTTATGGTTTTTATTGATTAAGGCATTTTATTTGGTTAATTAAATATTTTTATCTTTTATTGTAGCTTGCCGTTTTCCTACCTTTCTATTTTTAATCCGTGCTTATTTGTGCCCGAAAACCAAACATATTACCTGATAATCAGTTTAAAGTCTTATTAATAAATTCTCTTTTTTAAAGCTCTTTTTGAGATTGATAATATTCGCATTTGCCTGTCATACCAGAATTCTGTTAACTCTGAGTGTTAGCATTTTAGTCGACTTTAATTATGTAGATATATATAGTATTATGTATATGCATTCTTTCATCATTCATAATTTTTTATTTTCGCTTTGACCAATTTCTTTCTGACTATGGCTTTCTTTCAATGGTAATCTTTTAGATTTTTCCCACGTGCCAGAAACTTTTGAAATTAACAATTTCGTTTTGACTTAATGTCAGATGTGGTTGCTTGCAAATCTCTGTCTGTTTTATGGTAATTACTCTTGGCAATTTATATCATCCGTTCGTCGTCCGTTCGTTCGTTTACTTCGTTCCACATCTCTGTATCATAAATTAATTTTGGTACTTAGTATTTTATATCCTCTGAGACTTCCATTCTTACATATTTCCCTGGTTCTTATTCTGAAGTATTTTTCTAGCGTTGTTTCACTAGAGACTATTAGACACCGATAGTTTTCTGTTAGACATCATCCTTGGGATTTATGTCATAAGATTTCTGGGAAGTTTTTAATTAAAAATTTATCTTTATTCTGCCATTATCTGTCCTGGAAAATAGTAATATATTTTCCAAACTTTTTACCAAGGATTTTGCTTACCCCGTAAGATAGACAATACTTCTATAAACAGATAATAAATATCATTGGTGGTGGAGCCCTTTCTATAATATGGATTTATATATTCAGTACGTAGAGATTAGTTACCAATAGAATAATTGAAATAAGATATAATCTAGAACATAGTAATGTACTTGATGCGTAAATAAAACAAGATAGATTTAAACAAAGCTTTTCTGTTTTATACTTTAGATATTTGGTATCTGCAAAAAAATTTTTTACTGATAATTAATTCGGATTTACATTTTCATTATCTAGTGATTAATAACCAACAGAATAATTTAAATTAGGTAAAAAACGACCACATTATAATGTATTTAATGAGTAAATAAAACTAGACACATTTCAATAAAGCTTTACTCTTTCATACTTTAGATATTTGCTCTCTTCAAAATAAATCATTAAGGTTTATTACTCAACTCTACTGATAATTATTTAATAACCATGTAATTTTTTTATCAACAACCATCATACATGTATAGTTTTATAATTACTATCTAGATCGCACCATTTTCTTTATTACCTGACTTCGACGAAGCAAGAATAAGAGTTATGAATTTGTTATCTATATATTTGTTTTTATCTATTTATTTGTGTATTTATGTATCTATGTTTGGCTATTTTATTGTTCAAATTATTGCACTGTTTTTGATAAATGAGCTGTCTATATATTTATTTTTATCGCGCGGATATCATATTGTGCTAAAACCTAGGAGGAAATTTAAGACAAGTCAAAATTGAATTTCAAGATAAACACATCGTGTTTAGTATCAAATGAAATAGCACAAAACCACATTTTAAAAATATAAACATAAATTTTGACGTAAAATAAATAGCTTAACAGGTTTTCAGTCAGCAGACGGTTTAACGCGTAGTCGGGTTTTAAAATTTTAAATCATTTATTATTTTTTAAATAAATGTTATTTTATTTAATAATACATTTGCATATACTCATTTGTAACTACAACACCATCATTCATAATATAACTCTGGGGCACCCTACTGGCTGAAGCTCGGACGGGAAAATTTTGAAAATTTTGCTAATGTGCAATATGGCACAACTTTTCCTATTTCTAACTACAATATCATCATTCATAATATGACTTGGGCATTCTACTGGCTGAAGCTCGGGCGGAAAAAGTTTGAAGGTTTACCATTATGCAATACAGAACAACTTTTTCTATAAGATCAAGCACAATAAAATGAAACTATTTATTTAAAAAAAAAATCCCTTTGTGTGGCTTCAATTTTCGTGGCGAAGATGGGTACAACGGTCGCTAATATACAGATATTATAGTCTATACTACATATTGCAAATATTGCTGCTCATTATTTTTAATAACTAAATACAAAAAGAATTTCTAAACAAATTTATTACTTTCACACATAATAGTAATTGATTTTAATTTTTAAAGAGCACAAAGAGTAATATTAAAATTAAGCGTTTTAATGAAACACAAGAAAAACATACAATTTTTTTGGACAAAACCAAATTAGTGGACATGGCATGGATAAATAGGTATTATCGTTTTTATGAAACAATTCCGAATTAGGTAAGTTTTGATTTAATTATAATAAATGAAGTAATTACTCCATAAAGGAAGTTAAATCCCCTTTAACTTCCTTTATGGAGTAATTACTTCATTTATTAGCTGGAGTAAAACACCATTGTTGGCAAGACACTTAGAAACAAAGGGTGTAATGAATACAGATTAAAAACTCTATAGTTGGTAAAACATAGAAATAAATGGGACAATAACTGCAAAGTAAAAACTCTATTATTAATAAGCTAGGTGAAAACATGAGGGATTATAACTACAGAGTAAAAACTCCATTGTTGGGAAGAGACGTGAAAACAAGAGGGATAATGACTGCAGAGAAAAACTCCATTATTGGTAAAATACGTAGAAACAAGGGTGATGATGACTGCAGAGTTAAATTCTATTTTTGGTAAGGCACGTAGAAACAAAAGTAATGATGAATACACAGTAAAAACTCCATTCTTGATAAGACACGTAGAAAGAAGACGATTGCAGATGATGATTGCAGATTAAAATCATCATTGTTGCTAAAACATGTAGAAACAAGAGTGATCATGACTGCAGAGTAAAACTCTATTGTTGGTAAAACACGTGGAAATAAGAGAGCTGATGAATGTGATATCGACAGTTTTTCCAGGAAATGTTGAATCTTAATTGGATCATTGTGTTTAATTTAAAATAAAAGACGCGTTTCTAAGTAATTTCTTATTTAATTCCGCCCCGCAAGAGAGATGATGCAAAAATATAATTTGAATTCCTGCGATGCGTATTTGGTAAATTTTAGATTTCATATCACACTCCGTATTTAAGCTGAGTAATAGTATAACACAAAGATTGAATATTTTAAAACTGCTTGTTTTCCCTCAAAACAAAGCTCAATATCTTGTAACGTAATTTTCATTAAATAGGTACATATATTTCAGCTTTTTTTATTTTATGGCTATTTCCATTTATTTAACAATTATTTGACAAAATTATCATTCTGATATTTAGAGTATTTAACTGAAAAATATTTATTTTATGCGAGTTCGCAAAAAAGTGGATTAAAACAATCAGTAACAAAATTGGAATATTGGACAACGTTTCATTTTAGCTATAATAGTTTAAAAGTTTAATTCAAAAATATACCTAGCATACTTCCGCTACCTTTATTTAAATCGTTTTTGCTCCTATATATACTAATAATATAGTAAATACCGCATATAAATACCTGGAGGTTATTGTGAAACTTTGCATCAATGTAATAAATAGTTTTGGTTGCAAATTGTAAAAACAGAAAAATAAGTATGATATCGCATATGGAAATATTAAGCTTACTTTATATACACGTACAAATGATAAAAACAATTTTTCTAAAATACCTCAATTTTTCTAAATAATCTTTTTTTTAAATACAATTTTTCCACATACAAAGTTCAGAGAAAGAAACCTTTTCGAATTTTGTTACAAAAAGACAACAGACATTTATTTTAAGCGAGCGAACGCAATCGCATAAAAAATCTTTTACTTCTTAATAATTTAATCAATTGAGTCGAATCACACAACTGGTTCTTTTTTGCTTAAGATAAGACAGCATCTTATTTTACGAGCGTCCCTTAATGTCATTTCAAGTTTTCCAAAAGATAGTAAAGAAAGCTTAGTTAACTTAATTACAAGTTACGATCGATGTCCAAGTACACGTCAGCTTCTTTAACCATAAAGTTGCCTCTTCTGGGATACATGTAGATGCTTATGTACATACATAAAAGATATAAATTGAGCCAAGTTTGCAGAGACTAAATTTAATGTGAGAAGTCGAACAGGTCAGAAGTTTAATCGATTTTGAAACATTTTTCCCCTCGACACCTGTGAATTAATCATGAAGTACTGATGTAATTACAAAGGAGGGTCTGTAAGTCGGCCCAAGTTGTCGGGACGAATATAATAAATTCATATTGAGAGAGACTTGCCTGTTATTAGCGTGTTTTATTATTTCTTATCAATTGTGAAATTCGAGTTGGAACGTTGACTATGTATGTGGATATAGATATACGAGTATATATGAGTAAATTTTTTTATAATATTATATTTGGTACGATTTATAATATTATATTTGGTACAAAGTATAATTCAGAAAAATATATAGGTATAAACTATAAATTGGGGATAAACTATAATTTATCCCCAATTATCTACTTATTTTTATTAATCACATATAAACAAATTAGACAAACCTTAACAGATTTTTTCAATAATTATTTCTACACAGGGTTCCGTGTACCTTTGGATACAAATAACATTAGAGGGTACCTTCCAGTAATATTCCAGTATATTAACCTTCCAGTAATATCGTTTTTACATTCATTCTTAATTCAGCAGTTTCGGAGATGGAGGCAGAATGGGAGGGGAACAACTTTTATGGAGGTTCTTAGTAATATCTTTAGTATTATCTGCCAGGATATTCTAGAAATATACACGTTATTTTCAATGATTTCCATGATACATGAAATTTAATTTTTTTCATTTTGTATTTATATGCTTGATTGAATAAAGCTTTAATAAGCTTTGTCCCGTTAATTAATTTTATTGTTTAATATGCTATATCCCTTTGATATGCTTTGTTTCATATACATGCCTTATCTTCTCGATACGCGTTGTTTTTTTAATATAATTTATCTGAGCTAATTTTTCCTTTATAATGCTTTATTATTTTAGTATACTTTATTCTCATCTTTTATCCTCTTACTTCTGTTACAAACGGTTTTACGTTTCTGCATCAAACTGTTTCTGGTAAAAATGGCAGTGAGGGACAAACATACTTAAGTGACCTCATAAGCATCTTGTTTCTTTTACGGTATATATTGCTGAAAACGCAAGATTTTTATCGATGCTAAAAGACAGAACAAATATTAAATAAATTACAACTCTTTACTGAAAATAACGCTTAAAAATGGGTAAAAAGATTAAACGAGAGATTGTTTAGACAAAGATATTTTCGAAACAGAAATTGTAAAGGCGTTTTCTAGAATATAGGCTATGACATTGTTCAAAAATTATTTCACATTTCTTCACAATTAAATGAAACTACGTGATGTAGTATTATTTCTACTTTCTTTAAGTTCTTTACCACGACCTAGGTTTCGTTGTATTACATCTTCAGGCGGGCTGTTAGCAAAGATTGCTGAGCCCACCTGAAGATATTTTAAGAAAGTAGAAATAATACTACATCACGTAGTTTCATTTAATTGTGAATAATTAATTTCTACAAAATTAACGTCAAAAATATTCAATATTCATATTTCTTGTTACCTACTTAGTAGTAGTTATAGATTTTTACAGGTTGAGACAAAATTTAAAACGGGAGGTTGAAATGGGAAATCTATTAAAAATGAACAGTATGAAAATGAAGGATTAGAAAAAATAATGATGATGAATATTCGTCCCCATAGCATAAGAGCCAGCAGCTTGCTTACACTATATATTACTATATTTACACTGACTTTAAGGTTATTTTTAAAATCAAAATTCGACTATAAAGTCAATTTAACAAATTTCTAAAACATTAATGGATTTTTAAAACAAACAATTGTTGGAACTGTCAAAAAAAAATTTCCATCAAAAATATGCAATTCGATTTGAACAATGTTACAAAGTGCAAGTCGAGGCAAATTAAAAATTCTGACTCCCGGATGATCTTATTATTCCAAGTTCTATTACGTATTTTAGCGATTTTAAATAAGAATTTCCCACAAGTCTACACCTTGTAATCTATTATCGGAAGTTTATTGGGTTGTAATAAGTCAAGAATAGACGTTTAGTAAAGCGGAATTATAAATGTTTCTTTAAAAAATATTTTTTTACACGACTTAGTTTCTACATGGAAATAGTTAACAAGGGATTGGAAAAAAATCAGTGGGGTTGCTGTATAATAGTGATTATTTTGATATTTTTTAAGTTATTTTACGACCTTATTGCTAGTTATAATACTTCAATAAAATAAGATTTGATGACATTATATTATATACTTCAGTTAACAATTAAAATACAATTATATATATGATAACATAAATACGACACTCGCATATTAGCACAGATGCGATGCAGGGAGCTTAAAAAGGTCGTAAGAATTTAGTTATTTACTTCCGGACCTTCGAAATTAACTATCCTGGTAAATAATATTAATAATGAGATTAAAACTGCAATTATTTAATTTATTGAGGAACAGCAGATTGCAAGTTGCTGCAGAGTGCTATGGATGTCGTTCTCGAGTCGAGGGATGCAATTCTATTCAAGCAAATGCTCTGTGGACACGGTGACCGACTGTCAAACGCGCCTCCTCTCGACATTGAAACAATGATTAATTCGATTCTCGCCCCGCTTGTCTTGGTCATTTTAGTGGACATATCGAAAACGTCATTCAAAAAGCTTAGATTTGTGTGCCAGAGAATTCTCTTGTGTTTCTTCAATTCATAAATTATAATAACTTTAGTACAAAGAAAGTTAGAATATAGCTCCATTATTTGGATTACACATAAAACTAAATACACCCTGATGATTGAACTTTTCCAAAAAATGTTACTTCGATATTTGTAATGAGACGATATGGTTATTTCCTTTTCCTATTTTCTATCGATTTTCCCTTGTTTATGCTAGGTTATCGTATGTTACGATAAAGAAAAATTTATTTGGTAAAATTTATTTTACCATTGTTAAATGAAAATAAATTATGCATCAATTTATTATATAAATCTCTTGCTCGTCATACTAGATAACTATCTACGCTCGCTTACTCATAATCTTTTTGCGATACCGGCATCTTGAACTGAATTATATCAAAATTTTCCACTTTCCCACGGCATACAATTGCTGAATATTCTGATTGCGATTACATCAGAGTATAGTATTTGTGATGAGTGCCGATCGACTTCTTGAATTGCGTCTTCGTAAGGTTTTTTAAAGTTACTGAATGTATTAAGTTGTTTTGTTATTGTTATTGAAACGCATCAGTTTCCATAATGCTTCCATAACTAAATCTAAAAAGATCTAATCTCCATATAAATCCATAAAAATTTACCTATTACAAAAATTAAGTTATAAAAGCTTCAGTTTTATTTTTTGTTAGGTTCAAATGCACCTTTTAAATAATACAAAACCATTATCGAACTGAATGAGAATATACCTTAAAGTAATTGATTTAATTAAAGCCTTTGTTAACCCTTGCATACTAATTCCACTTGCTTCAACTGTCGCATCTCATAAATTTTGATTAGAAATTGTTACAATTAAACCGAGATTAATAATTAGCTGTCGTCTGCAAGGGAGAGAAGTGGGAGCGAGAGATGAAATGAAAGATGTACTTGTTTCACGAGACACAAGGTGGAGAGCCACTTTTACGTGCAACGAAGACGAACGGCTTTTGTAGGTGGGGTGTCGGCGACTTTTACGTGACAAGGTCAGTGGCCAACTCGCCAACAATTTACCGCACAAGTCAAGATGCGCGCACTGCGGACTAAATGTTTACATTCTCTGTTAGGCTTGGTTCACATTATGCTAGTATTTTAGGCGAGTAGCGAGTAATTTACTTAACACTAAATGTCTTTAGTAACAGGATTTTAGTCGAGTAGTGAGTGATAATATTTTTTATTATCTCTTAGATACAATTAAATGAAACTACGTGAAGTAATATTATTTCTATTTTCTTTATGTTCTTTACAAGACGTAAGTTTCGTTGTATTAAAACATCTTCATGTGGACTATTAGCAAAGATAATAGCCCATCTGAAGATGTTGCAATACAACGAAACCTAGGTTGTGGTAAAGAACTTAACGAAAGTAGAAATAATACTACATCACGTAGTTCCATTTAACTGTGAATATTGAATTTCTACAAAATTAACGCCAAATATATTCAATATCTTTTACAAGTAACTTTGGTAAAAGAATAATAGAATTGATTAGTTTAAACATTTTATTAATAAAAGAGTTAAAAAAAATTAATAAATGGCTATTAACCATCAACCATGGTAACAAAATTATGTCATAATACCTAAAAATCGATGTCGCCATTTTTATTTTCACCGTAATCTCTCTTCTCATTAAATCCCTGTATATTTATTGTATTTTCTAAATTATCATACGCAGATAGCTCGGCTTGTATATTTTTATAGAGTGAAAATTTAACTTTCAAAAAATACGCATGATTTAATTATTCAAATATAAATTTGAAAATGGTAATTTCGCTCCAACGAAACTGCATATTTATGATAACTAAAGAACTTAACTAAAGATAACGGGCTCGGACCTCCCTCGTCGCTAATTTACACCCATATATACCACACACGATCAAGACTGTCAGTCGTACTTACTGACGGTTAAAAATGTATTTCTATTTCTTATTAACTGTCATTCGAGTTGGAACAAGATTCTACACTACCGACTACACACTATTGCACAATCCACTTCCTAAAATATCCATGCAAAATATGTTTTTGACTGACAGTAAATTCGACTGAGAGTTCTGATCGTGTGTGGTGCATACGGGCGTTAGTGTTTAGTAAGAATGAGTGGGGGCGCTACTCGACTGAAACATTGGATCAAAATGAATTGGCTCGACTGAACGATTCTACTAAATGACTCGACTAATTTTTGTTCGTTCAAACTAATGACTTATAACGCACCTGCACCATAAAAGTGACCCACCGTAAGACAATCTAAAGTTCGAAAGTCTCTTGTCTTTTCAATTAGTCCTTCGTTGTCCTTCGTTGCGAGTAGACGTCAACGTATAAAAAAAATGTGTCGCCGTGTGCAATACAAATGTTAAGAAATGACTTCGAAAAGTTACAAAACAAGTATAGATTCGTTTCTTTTAAATGTACACTATTTATTATTGCCAAATTCTCGATAAATATTCAATAGTTATTTATTTTAATAGTATATATCTTTATTTGAATTAAAAATAATCCGTTATTAACATTGTTTATGACAAGGACACTAGTGATTTTCTTTTTCGTGTTTCTGTAATAAAACTGAAAGAGGAACATAATGTAAATGTAGGTTGGGTCAATTCTTTTGTTTTTAATCTTAGGGCTGCGCCTTTCTACGTATTATCGATATCGACATACGTATTTACTGTTCTCAGTAAAATAACATTATTATTCCTGTCGTAATATTATATTGCCCACGTTATTTTTGCTTACAAATATTCTTTTGAAGATTCATCAATATTTAGAATATACTATAATAGCTTATTGTTGCATTATTAACAATATTATCTTTACAATATATTAAGTATATTTAATGTATCACTGCTCGGTATTCGGATCAATCACTGAACAATTTTCGATTGTACGCATTTATTAATTTTATAAGTGGATGCAGGTTCTCAAGAGATGAAATTCGGTAAGCTGTTGGACAAAAATAAAGGGTGGCAAAACATCGTGTGCGTCAAGAGCCTTGCGAGAATAAATTCACAGCACAAGGTGTTGTGAATTTGTAAGCGAAAACTTTAATACATTAAAAAAAAACAATGTACATGTTATTTTCAGTTCAATTTTGCTTCTAATAATAATTTAAGTTTAAACGGTCCAAATTGCGTTTGAATCAATAATATCAACTTTTCGTATCTACGTACATATTCCAACTCATGAGAAGGGGCGTCAGTTCCAGGTCACCAACTCGCTCTGCCGCAATCTGTGGAATACATTTTGCTCGCTTACAGTATGAACAAAAATCTATACTTTTATTAATCTAAGGTTAAAACACGTTTAGTTACTAAACCACTCGATATTCCACTAAAATACTAGCATAATGTGTACAAGGTTTTAGCGCGTATTCAATCGTAAAGTCTATCCTTTTCTCTCTTACCATGTTTAACTCATTAAGTTCGGATCGATTTAGTCCGTCTTTATTTTTGTATGACCAATTTTGTGGGACCCACGTCGCGTTAAAGTATTAAATTCTATACACAGAGAATTTTTTTCAACCAATAACATTTTAATGGAGATGACCAGATATGAATATATATTTTGAAATATAGTGTCAATTCACTGAATTTTGATATATTTTTGTCACTTACAAGATATAAATAAAATATTCTATTAAATAATATAATATACTCGACTCGTATTTAGATTTACATAAAATCAATTTATAAGACAGAAGAAGTTTATATTATGTGATCAGAATTCTGAAAAAACTTATTATTGTATGGTTTCGTCAATAAATTTGCAGATGTACAGTTTATTTCTCAAGATATTATTAGACGTGGATATAAATCAACTGTTGAATAAAGCTATTGAAATACATAGAGACTTTCAATATGTAGCAGAACTGGTATTTAAATTAAAATAAATAAGATTAGCTTAGAATATTTTAATGAAACGATCGTATCAAGTTTCACTATTCTCAGATGTATGAACACGAATTAAAAAACGACGTTCTATTAAATATTTTTAAAAGATTCTCAGTGATATAAAAAAAGTAAAAAAAAACGTTAAAATAGCGTAAGAATCGAATTTAACATAGATAATTAAAAGTAACTTAACGTTTATTAAATTCAATTGTTAATTTTTAATCAATTTTCCTAATTTTTTCGCCGCTCGTTTTCAATAATCTATATTTTCAAGACATTTTATTATTTTAGTAAAACGTCTTGAAAATATAGGTTAATGAAAACCAGTAGTGAAAAAAATTATAAAAATTTATGGAAAATGAACTACTTATGAGCTTCTGAAATAAATAGTGGAAATAGGGTGAGGATATCTCCCCGTTTCATTTGCTCATGCAGAGTACAATGAGATTTACTATAAGCGACACTGCGATTCAGCATTGAAGTTCTTTTCCCATTTATTAAGGTTAAATTTTAAATTTAAACTTAATAAATGGGTCAATTTTTAAGTTCTGCCAAAGTTTTTTCTACTTCACGTAAGGTTGTACCTTGAAATTTTAGTTTATATGTAAAATGAAAAAAATTAGTTAAATATCCAATCCAAGATATTTGAAATAAAATGTAAAACGTTTCTACTCTCTGTTTAGTATGCAAACAAAAATACATGAAGTTATGTATCAACATACATATTATTAAATATGAACTGGCTTGTATTAAGAACAATACATCACGAATTAATAATTGTTTGATGAGTATCGAAAGATGATGAACAGCATAACTGTGTGAGATGTAACTAAATTACAATATTCATGAAAAGGTAACATGCGACCTAATAAATTTCCCATCATTTTAATTGTTAATCGCATATCTGTAATAATTTCATAAATTTAGGAGCCCACGTTAGACAGCAGGGTAAGACACTACCTCCACTACTTTTCTGCGTTAATTTTGTGACATTTTTAGTGATTCTGACTTAATCGAATTGCAACATTACATAAGTGAACAAATTTTCTTGAATACACTTTAATTTTACTAGGTACTTTTTGTTTTTTTTATATACTTTTTGAAACATAAATCGTAAAATATAAATTTACCAAACAAAAGGGAAAGAAAAAATTATTACCTCTATTGAACCAGAAATATTTTTTAAGAATAATCTTAGATACCTAAATTGCAAATGGCATTTTACTTTCTATAGAAAATAATTTTTTGGATAAAATAATTTGCTTTGAGAAATAAAATTATAAATATTTTAATGTATCGGCGTCAAAGCTGTAATAAAGATGTTTGTGTATATTACTTCTCAACAGAATTACTTCGAAATACATAACTAATGTTATAATAAAGCGAAGTCTGAATAATTATAATCATGTACTTATAAATACTTAAAACTGTTAATTTTCCCAAAATTACGAAACAAATTTACATAATCAGTCAATTCTTGTTAACAAAGTTACTTTAGAGCTTAGAAACAGTGATTGATGTTTGAAAATGAAACAAAGTAACAATTTAGGCAGCTTAGCAAAGTAATCTATACTCAACTCCATAACCGAAAATAATTTATACCTCGAAATTCTTATCCAGCCAATGGCTATGTGGGCGTAAACGCATGCCGCCGCGCCCGTAGCGCCGTTATCGAACGATATTTTGTAATTAAATTTACGAGGTAATTTATAAATTTGCATTAACCAGCACAATTAAAACTAGTTTCGTTAACCTTTGTCCACGCTCTAGCGCTGTAGTTTTTGAATATTAGATTACGATACTCTTTGTTGGTTTAAGATACTCGTTTATGATATATTGTGAATATTTATAGTATGATATATTATGAATATTTATATTAGATATATTGTGAATATTTACATTATGATATATTGTGAATATTCATATTTGTGGAATGTCAAACTTATAAAACACCTGTTAAAATAATTTATAAAATTGCACAAAACAGTATAATTAAAACTAGTTTCGGTAACATTTGTCCATGCTCAAGTGCTTTTGTAATATTAGATTACGATATCCTTTGTTTGATTTAAGATACTCATTCCTATTAATGATATATTGTGAATTATTTGATGAATATGAAACTATTCATATTCATGGCTATTGGATATCCTATTAAATAAAATAAATAAGCGTATTTTTCTTCGTTTTCTAAAAAGTTTTCCATTGGGGAAAGAACTAAAAAACATAAAGAAATCACAATATTTTTTAAATTAAATCAGGGTTGCAAACGACCTTTTATCGATTATAAGTCAGATGACGTCACGCACAAATAAACAGATCGATTCGCAAACTTGATTTTATGTCAGGTGTTTTTTAAATCTTGGATTTTTTTGTTACATATTTCTTAAAGTTTCCTGATCTTTTTTTCATATATCTTGTTTCTACTGATTTATATATTGCTAAAATAGAGAGAAATTTCGTGCAAACTGATAACACCCTACCTAAAATATATGCTTTTAATGCTGCTGTTTTGTATAAAAACAACGCTGATTTTTCTCACACGCTCTACTACAACGCTCTTTTTTCTTTTCTCTCTTTTTTCTTTCTACAACGCTCTTTTTTCCTCTTTTAGGATTCGTTGGTACTGAAACGAAAACTTTGTGTGGACTATTTACGGACGTATTAGTACATATTACACACCATTTATACACTATTATAATATGAAAATAATATCTCCCTTCAATGGGCAGGATGGTTTTTATGTTTACTTGCATGTGACGTCACGTGTCACGTAATTAGCCGTCATTAGACAAACTGCCTTTTAGCACTAGTTTTGGTAATTTAAAGTTTAAAAGTAATTTTATATGAAAAATAAGGCATATATCTTGGAAATATGAACGTAGTGTGCATATAATTAAATACAGAATAATTTAAAACAGTTTGACTGCATAACTCAAACACCTATTATAACTTGTTTCGTTAACATTTGTTCACGCTCTGACGCTGTAGTTTTTGAATATTATATTACGATACCCTTTGTTGATATAAGATACTCATTCGCTGTAGTTTTCGAATATTATATTACGATACTCTTTGTTGATATAAGATACTCATTCGTATGGATATGATTCGTATGGATATCATTTTATTGTTTAGTTATCGAACTTATTATATCTGTAATGTACCATTTGCTTGTTCTCTAAATTAACGTGATGTTTAATTAGTTTTAATGTTGATTTTCTACAGCTACCAGACTAAGTTACACAAACATACTTTTTTCCAAATTGTTCCATTATTAGTAATCAAAAGATGATGTGTTATAGATCCGAAAGAGAATTCAGTTTTGAACTGCATCCATCTTAATAGTATTACAGACGATATTTTCATTATATTTTAATGTTATTTTATACGGTTTTAAGGTAAACAATTCCTTTGCTCTATGTTTACCGTGTGCTAATACTAGTTTTATGATACTAAGAATAAACATTTAAATCTGAAAAAAATGCAAACAGATATCACATATCAAAAATTAATTAATTACCCAAACGGTCGTTAAAACAAAATTATTCCGTAAATACCCACAATTAAAAAAAGTAATACAAAAAATATAAGAATTATTGTAAAATAAAAGGTAATAGGGTTATTATGTAAAAAAAATTAGGATCACGAATTTAGATAATTAATGCTTTTAAAATTTGACATGCTTTCAAATAGTCTGATCCCTTGATTCAATAATTTTACAAGGGCAACACAGGGTTATTACAAGCATTGTTAAGTTTGGTTATCTCTAAATAAATTATATATTGTTCTCAAGACGAGAGTCGGTGATATTACTTTTCCTACAGCAAATAAAAGCAGTTACAAATAGAACACGTAAGTATATAGGAAGATGGCAGAATAACTTAGAATTTATATTTATCAGAACAGAAAGGCGTTCTTATCGTACAGTCCAAGAGTGGAGGATTATTAAAGTAACTTTGTGAAACGTTGTCATGCATATTATTATGAAGTTAACCGAGATTTTGTTTATTCAACGTGACAAAGACTAAGCTATAGAAATAATTGAGCAAGATTGCTCACTAACATTTCTAAATCTATAATAAAATTTTTTTAATGAAAGCGTAATGTCGAATGAAGGAGATCCAAATCTATAGAGCCACTCGAATGATAAAAGTTGGCTGTTATTCCGCTCGACGGAAATCGATAATTAAAATTAAGCGAAACAGTCCAGAATTGTGACCTATAAAATTTCTTGTTATCCGATTTAATAAAGCGTTGTAATAAGTTCTAAAGTGGAGTCCGAATTCCGCGATAGAATATTATTCATTCTGCAGACTCAGTATATAGATATGCAAATACATATTTAGGTTTAGAATTAATTAATAATATCATATAGCAAAATTTAGTGTCCGTTTTAAATTTTAATATAGAGTTTTATTTTTGTTAAGATAAGTCAGAACAAAGAACTTGCTGAACGTACATGTCTAGTAAGTGGTATATAATATTTTCAAAAATTATAAATAAAATTATTAAAAATAAAAACTTTTTAATGAGTATTACTATGCTATAAGATATTATTCATTAGTTTTAAACCTAGGTTTGTATTTGCATGTATATTGACTTTGTATGGACTTAGTTTATAGAGATTCGAATATATATCTATGTTTACAACTAATGATTCATACCCTTAACGAAATTTGGTCTTCAGTTCAAAATTCAATAGATAATTTTATCTTTGGTAAGATGAGTGAGAATACAACAGGTAAGGGCTGGCACTTCAAATACGTGATAAATTATATTTTCAATACGAATAAAAAGTTTGATTAATAATAAATACGTTATTTTCTGATGAGCATTAATTTGTAATAAATTGTGAGGTATATTATGAAGGAGGTCAGCAGTAACAGACGTGACGTTATAGAAATAGAATGTAATTTTAAAAAGATTGGTATTTTATAGAAATTTAATAAAAAAACGGGCGATTTGCTAAAATTAAATTTGAAAAAATTAAATACAACTATCCTTGTAAAAGCGCTTATAATATTTTATATTTTTAAAGCATGAAATTATTGTAACAATAAAAACGGCAACGCAAATTAAAACTTAAAATGTAATAACTTTTTAAAAATGAATACGATATATAATAAGTATTGATTGCTTATCTTTGCTGCCATTATCAAATTCAGTCGAAAATAAATACGTAACAGTGAAAGTTTTTTATGTTTTTGTGCCCATATTCACATGCAAAAAAAACACAACAAAATATTCTCTGTTTTTTTTTTGGATTTTTTTAAAAAATGTTGGCTGCCTTTTTCATAAACGCTGGTTAGTTTCATTGATTAGTATGTTGTACTTGTGTAAGAATATAATGGGATGTAATATGCACTGTTTCACCGTGATGTCTCAAAGAGTCCGCAGAAATGGCATTTATAAATTATTATGAAATACAAGCTATCTCATTTTCTGATGATTCAAATGAAAGTTTTTTATATTTTTATCGTGGTTTATCATTTCACTTTCTAAATATGAGAGTACCATTTTGATTCTAGCAATATCCAGGTCTAACACCACATAGACATTTGATGATCTCCTTTATTCCCAATTATCCATCAATGAGTAATTGAGTAAGTTCGATTAGTTTAGCTTTCTCGATTCTGTTAATGTGTCTAGTTTTAATAGTTCTATTGAGGTAAACTCTGCACTAAATTCTAAACTAAATTCTTTACTACTTAAGATGTACTTCGCATGATAAGTTATTCACTGATAGAAGTACCGAAACTAACGTGATTCCCAAAATATTTAAAATTTAAAAAAAATTTGTATATTTGTTAAATTTTTATGTTATTTCCTGCAAAACTATTTTTCGAAAATGCATTATATTTCTTGCAATGTGAGTGAGCTTGTTTATATATATGCATATTTGCCGTGCATTTATGCTTTTTAAATTTATTACCTATCAGGGGCAATTTGCGACAAACAAATACTTTATATGAACTAATTATAAGGTGTAGCAACAAATTTATCAATTATTCGTTAATTTGTACGTTCTATTAAATGTCATTCATCAGTTAGTTATATTTGATACAAATAAAAAAAAAATTTTCCACATTTTTTGTCGTTAGAACCTCACGATTGATATTTCCAATTAAGCCAAATTAATATATAATGATTTCATTTAGTCAAAAGAAACTTAATTTTTTGGGCAGTACTATTTTCACTATGACATAAAATAATAACAAACTGTAACTGCATTTACCACATCTACCAAACAGCGACGAACATACATTGTAAAGCACGGAAGATGATCTAAAGTAACAAAATAAGACAATGTAAAATAATGGCCACCAAGGATAAAACCAGCGCTCGATAGACAATGACCGTAGCCCGCGCATTGTGATGCTTCGGTTTGAGCGGTGGAATCATTACCCTTCGCAGCCCATTTGGCAGCGAAATAGGAAGTCAGTAGACCGCGCATTGCAACGCATCGGTTCGAGCGGAGAAGCCATCATTCAGCGTGGTGCGTGGAGAAGTTTGCATCCTAAGAACGGTCGACGGCCAACTGTGAAGCGCACCAGCGATGAGGCTGTTTTATTCAGTCTGCGGTGCAGGGTGTGACCTTTCTGGGAGTATGCGGTCTCTCATTCGACGATCGTTCGTGTCTGGTGTGATGCCTGCCTGAAGTTCTATGTATTGCTGTCTCTAGTTTTTGCCCATAATTTTATTTTATCAAAGGGCATGCTGAAATTAACCAAATCATTCAGTATTCGTTACCTGGACTTCCATTATATTAGATCGCATTCTACATCTGACAAGTACTCACCTTTGTAGTTGTTTCAAGATCGATTAAATTTATTCTGTACGTTTTCTTATATTTCTAAATTCTATATGTTATTAAATTCACATATGTGATCTCGATAACCTCTTTAAAAGGTTTTTTAAAAAACTTAATATACATATTTGATCGACATTATATTGTTATACATGAAACTAGAGAGAAAAGAGTTAAGCAAGAATTTATTATATAAAGTTGTTTTGCTTCAAGTAAGGTTAGTAGTATCTATACAATAATTTCTTAACACGAAAATAATGTCTAACTAGCGTGACCCGTGCGAAGTCTTCGCATTATTTATTCCATTATGAAGCTCAGATGACAGATCAAACAAATATTTTACTAAAATTGACATATAGAGGCGCAAGTATCAAAAGCATTGAGCTAAAGCGCCACTTTATTTATACGTGAGTGGATTTGAAATTAAACAAAAATTTTACCGACCGTCAATCATATTGACGTTGAGCCGTTAGATGGCAGCATTGCTGTTTTGTGTATATAATTTTAATAATTAATTAATTTGCAAAAACAATAGCAATAATAAATTTTTTAGTTGTGGATGCCGGTAGAGCAAGCAATTATCTATAAAATGATATATAATTTATGTGGATTAGTTGTGAGGTTTTTTCTAAAAAGGGAGAGTAACATCTTAACCTTAGCGTATTAATATATATGATAATTTATGTGGATTAGTTGTGAGGTTTTCTCTAAAAAGGGAGAGTAACATCTTAACCTTAGCGTATTAATATATATGATGATGATGATGATGATGATGATGATTACGTTAAAATTTCTTAGTTTCCTCCAAGTATCATAACTATAATACCGTTTTTGATATTTACAAAAACTCTTACAACTTGAAGGGCGCAAATTATTTTTAGAAGCAAAAAGTAAAATTTTTAATTTATTTTTAAGTAGAAGGCGAATCTCTTAGGATTCATGAAAGCTAATATTTTTAAAAGGTCGTGTATAAGTTGGCTGTAATCGTATATTATTAAGGTCAAGGTGACATTTCGTGCCCTTGTTTATGACCGGGAATATTCGGTACTCTTTTGCGTAGTCATTGTACTTAGGATAATGGAGCGTTAGATATAATTTATGTTTATCTCGAAATATCATTTATGTCTACTATTTTTCTCTTTTTTCGGATCACTGACTTGAAATTCTTTTAAATTTTCAGACATTCGCAATTTATAGCTTTTATATAGCAATACGTTGCGTAATAATTCAAAAGAAATACAGGAACTTTTAAAATATTTTAACCGAAATAGCAAGAGAAAAGATATGAAGAAAACATAACTGAACGTAATTAAAAATAATTATATCAGAATTTCTTTAGGGTGCGTTTATATGGGATTTTAGTTACGTGTTGCATAGAGTTTATTTTTTTAAAGTAAAGAATTACAGTTAAAGGTATTTTAATGAAAAGAAAAATCACTGACTATTACAGTCTTAATTTGCTTGAATACACAGATATGTTGGTATTTGGATTAGATTTTATTATTCATATACAGTTACATTGTCACCATGATATCAGACGTATTCGTGACATCCTGTTTTAATTAGACATAAAATGTTGTTTGTTTCTGAATGAAATAATTTACGAATTACCAATAAAAATATAACAGACTTTATAAAAACCGGAATACTAAATTCCGTAACATAATTATTTTGCAGAATCAAACGTTAATAAAAAGGCAAAGTGATAGTTCCGGAATTATCACGATTTTCTTTATAACATTATAATCTGATGATTCCCTGAATTAAAAGGATTGAAATGTTTGTGCAATAACAGAAAACATAAGTCTGTTTATACATCAAAATCAACAAGAAAAGTTGGAAAATTAGCACGTGTAAAACATATAAAAAATTGGTGTTATTGATTTGAAGAATTGCATGAAACAAATGTTACCATAATTTTTAATAAAGTTACGTATGGAATGAAAATGTGTGGAAAATATTAATATAAAGTGCGTTATGATATGACTGTAATTTGTGGCAATCCTTATCAAACAAATCCAGTATCCTGTATTCTATATAAATATAGATTAAAAATATTCCAATTTCAAGTTCCGCAACGAGCAGCTAAAATCCAACCGTCACTAATCATCATACAGACAAACGGATAAACATTCCAGAAATAGTACTTTTGAGTTCAAAAACTTTGAACTTTGAAAAAATGTCCCTAAATAATTTGTTCGTAAATGTCTTCCATTTGCAGAGAGATCAAATTTACAGTTATATTATATGTATAAAGATGTGCTATATATATGATATGATGTGCTATATATAAAGATATAAGATGCAATGTAATACATTTTGTATTTTATTTCACCTTGATATCTTAATAGGTGTTTACAGTTATATTATATGTATAAATATGTGCATATAAGATGCAATGTAATACATTTTGTATTTTATTTCACCTTGATATCTTAATAGGTGTTTACAGTTATATTATATGTATAAATATGTGCATATAAGATGCAATGTAATACATTTTGTATTTTATTTCACCTTGATATCTTAATAGGTGTTTACAGTTATATTATATGTATAAAGATGTGCATATAAGATGCAATGTAATACATTTTGTATTTTATTTCACCTTGATATCTTAATAGGTGTCTTAAAAAATGGAAAGGAAGGAGGCATTAACATTAAAGTAACGGGAGCTAGCAGGGAAACGGTGGGGTGTAGTGCAATTCGGTATGCTCAATACTTAAAAATTATAATCGGTTGAGTTTTAAAATAACTATTGGCGTCTAAATTAGAAATATAACAAATAAAATTGTTTTGTTGTCAACGGGACCGCGAGTGTTGAGCTTGACAACGCGTTCACTCATTATAGCGCATCGACGCGGATTGGCCACTCGTTCTTGTGTTATGTCGTATGAATAAAACCTCTCCATTCTCACGCACCTACGACTCGCACAGGTTATAACACTATGTGAAAGAATATTGCCCAATGAATAACAAGGAACCACAACGTCATCCAGTTTGACAACACAAATACCATGAGTACTAATTTATAGGCTATTATTACGGGTATCTTCGCCCACAAATAACGCTTATACCGCGAAAAGTGGCTTTGGGCATCAATCCCACCAGAACATGAAATTTGAAATAGATATAAGTTCATGGTGCAAACTAAACTTAAAGGTTACGTTTCAAACCAAGAAACACGATAATACTTCGGAATAAGAAACCCGGTATTTTTTATTCAAAATTTATATAATTTTATCATATTAAATATACAATTCACGTTTCTCGTAAACGCAACACATATAAGTAAATAGGCCCGCTTTAATGCTAGACTTAATACTTCAAAGCTAACGCTTTTTAGGAAAAAGCTAGGAAAATATGAAACTAACAATAACTGATATTTCATAGCATTAATTTGTTGAACACAACAGTTTATTACAATGATCAAAGTGTCAAAAATTAACACATTATTACTGTCTGATCTGCATAATATTCCCGTGTATTTAAATATTTAATTTCACAACTATCGAGTTGGTTTAACAGACAAATGGTTCGCTATTTAAGTTTTCCGGTGATTTTCTATTGTACGCCAATCATCGGTTAGAAAGTTACAAATATATTTTATTTTAATTTGACTATTTTCTTTGCTTTGAGTATTTTGTGCTTTCTTAATGTACGTCATGGTGGAAAGAATAATGAATAGGAACGAATGCGTTTTAGTACTAATGATATTTTGAATTTTTTTTTATGTGATATGGAAGAATATAAATTGTCTAATAATAAGTTCATTATTAACAATTAAATGGAACGATGAAACGAATTAAATGAAACGATGATCGAATGAAACGAAATTTGCTAACAGCCCACCTGAAAATTTATTACAACATCAAATAGCAAAGATATCTTTGCTAACAGCCCACCTGAAGATGTAATACAACGAAACCTAGGTAAAAAACTTAAAGAAAGTAGAAATAATACTACATCATGTAGTTTCATTTAATTGTTAATAATGCATTTCTACAAAATTAACCAAATATATTCAACAATTTCATTGTAAAATTAATGCAAAAAGTTAAGAATGTACAAATTTGAAGATATTTCTTTTGAGTATTTTTTTTTTCAAATCGATTTTAGTATAATAAATAATTGGGAACCGCAATAAATTTATTTTAATGTCATTTTTAATGCATATTCTTTTATGTCATGTCGACAAAATGATCAAAGCATGGTAAGCAGCAAAATTGCATTTATACCAAGGTGCTAAATTGCATTTATACCAATGAATATTTTATGAAATAATTTAAGAAGTTTGGTATTTTTAACTAAAGAAAATATTATCACGGACTCGCTTGATAGATGTAATAAATAAAAAACTTGTCGATTGCTTGTCCAAACATTGAAGTAGTGTTCTTAGTTGTATTTAGTGTATTTTTATTCTTTTTAATCGAGATAATTTCATTTAGAAGTTCTTATCAAATATCAGCATGTAGAACTATCTTCAAACTTATCGTTAATAAATTAGGGTAGGATAGAAATAGATTTAGGTCCATTTTGAAATTTAATATTTTCCAAACGTGGTTTGAAATCTCAATTTCATATCCAAAATCTTATTCAATGATTTCTTAATTAATTGAATATTTTGCTACATATTAATTCATACTTTGATACAAAGCATACACTTGGAAAATTTCATTCTCATAGGTATTACTAAGGAACTGTGGGAAACGGACGGGCGAACATGAATTATAAAGAATGCATCTGTTATTACGATATACTAATAAAACGAAATAGAAAGTTTTCCAGAGAATTGAAGAAGAAACAAATTATTTTTATATTACTGTTTTTCAATATTTTATTAATAATTTCTTAGAATTTTTTTCCTTTCACATAAATTATAATACGTTTTATTGTCCTTATTAATTTTGTGAAATTGGTAATAATATAAAAGTTCGACATATTTAGCATTTTATTTTTATTTTTTAAGTTTCACTCTATTTTACTAATCATTCTGCTAAAACAGTGGCCTATTAGCTATTTATGCTAAAAAATTTATAAATATATATATATATATATATATATATATATATATATATATATATACATACATATATATATATATATATATATACATATATATATATATATATATATATATATATATATATATATATATATATATATATATATATATATATAAAATGGACTTTTCCCTCAACATGCAATTAAATAATAGACTTCGATAATCAGTACTTTTATTTTAAAGAGGATTTTAAGGGGCCTGTAGTGTTTTTTATTTCAAATATTGTATAAAAAAATTGAAAAATATAAAAGATACGGCGGACGAAATTTTTAGGTTATTTATAAATTTCAAAACCTTTAAGTACAGTTCGTTAATACTGTAACGACACTGAACTTCAACTCAATGCACTTTCATGGTGATAAAAAAATAAATATGAAAATATTTTACCATCATGTTTACACTATCATACTCGGCAATATCTATCACAGCCATTGTCGGTCCGTGTTAATAATCTGGGTCGCGTCACTAATGCGCGATCAGACAAGGCGATTTATTATACCCGCATTTGACATTATTCATTATTTGATCCCGAACTCATGTTACTTCGTTAAGAAAGCACTCAAGCCGATCTGATTGTCTATTGTAGTCTACTTTGCCATTATCACAGTGAGGTCATGCTTAAGTGATAGGATAGTTATCGAATTAGCGTTCTCTGTTTATTGCGTTGATTATGAGGGCTTGTCGTGTATTTATTTTGTTTTATGTAGAGCTGTTGTGTGTAAATTGAAGACAGCGCCATAATCGCACTTTTTTATGTTAATTTTTTGTATTGTAATATACTTTGGCATTAACATAGTCACGTCATGCTTAAGTGATGGGATAGTTATCGAATTAACGTTCTCTGTTTATTGCGTTGATTATGAGGGCTTGTCGTGTATTTATTTTGTTTTATATAGAGCTGTTGTGTGTAAATTGAAGACAGCGCCATAATCGCACTTTTTTATGTAATTTTTTGTATTGTAATATACTTTGCCATTTACATATACGTCATGCTTGAGTGATGGGATAGTTATCGAATTAACGTTCTCTGTTTATTGCGCTGATTATGAGGGTTTGTTTTGTATTTATTTTGTTTTTTAAAGAGCTTTTGTGGATAAATTTAAGACATCGGCACTAACAAAAAAATTTATGTAATTTTTTTGTACTGTAGTTTATTTTACTATGATAACAGTCATGTTTAAGTGATGGAATAGTTATCGAATTAAGGTTCTCTGATTTTTGTGAAAATTATGAGGGCTCGTGTATTTATTTAGTTTTATGTACAGTTGTTGCGGGTAATTTTTTTACTGCGGTATTACAGTTCTTCTTTACGTAATTTTGTTTTGTTGTAGTCTGCTTTGTAGTATACTTTGCCATTATCACAGTCATATTATATTTAAGTGATAGGTTATTCATTGAATTAACAATCTCTGTTTATTACGTTAGTTATGAAAGCTTGTCGTATATTTTATGTAGAGTTGTTATTATCCTTCTTCTTTACGTTAATTTTATTTTTGTATTGTAGTCTACTTCGTAGTCTATTTTGTCATTATCATAGTGGTCAAGCTTAAGTAAAAGTATAGATAAGAAATTAGCGTCATTCGTTTATTGCGCTGGTTATAAGGAATTGTCCTGTATTTATTTTGTTTTATGTTGTATGTTTTGGGTTAATTTTTGGTAACGGTTTTTTCCTTTTACTTTACGTTAAATTGTTTGTATTGCAGTTTACTTTTAAGTTTACTTTGTTGTCATAACCGGGAAATTATGCTTAATTAAAAGTATTGTTGAGAAATTATCATTCTTTTTTTATTACGCTGGTTATGAGGACTCGTCCTGTATTTAATTTGTTTTGGGGAGAGCTCTTGTGGGTAAATTTTTGGCTACGGTATTTTCTTTTCACTTCACCTTAATTTTTTTGTATTGTGGTTTACTTTGTACTTTGTACTGAAGTACTACCTGTGATAAACAGGAAGGTCATGGTTAAGTGAAAGTATTGTTGAGGAATTCGAGTTCTCTTTTTATTGGGCTGGTTATGAGGTTTGGTTTTATATTTATTTTGTTTTGTGGAGAGCTTTTGCGGGAAAATTTTTCGCCCTTTTTACATAATTTTTTTGAAGTTAGACCACAATTTAAACGTGTAGCTAAGCTTGTGGATATAATTTTTAGTAGTCAAAATATTTTGGTGCTATCGAAGATGGTTTCAATTGCCAATGGTAAAGATGTGAAATGAGTTTGATGCGGCGTGATAATTTAAATTTGTAACTACGCCTGTGGATATTATTTTAGATTATCACAAATAATTGTATGCCATCGAAAATGATTTTAAATGCCAAAGACAGAGGAAACATGAGTTTAATGCTGTGTGATAACGAGATGCGTGAATTTATATTTTAGTTCTTTCCTGTTTTAAGAAACGATGAACGAATTCAGAATATTCTGAAATAAAAAAATATCAAGACTGTGACGCATGAGATCTTATATAGTATATTAGATAGGTGAAAACTATTATATTACAATTAAATTACAGTTTTAAATAGTTCCATGGATTTCTTAATTTATAACACAAAACTTCGCTCCTTATCTATACATTAGCATTGTATAAAATGCTACGTGGGAATTTTTCATGAAACTTAATAACAATTCACATTATAGTCACAATCGCAGTGTCCCCATCTTCTATTGCGCTATAAAGGAAACATTATGTCGATATATTCTACGACACAATGTCTCAAACAAAACGTTTCGCAGCCATGTAGGGCCGAATGAAAGCTCTCGTGTTCGGAATAACTTACCCGGCCTGTGCAGCTCCTTAATTCACCAGAGTCACGCTTCGCGTCGACGTGTCCAAAAGCACCCATAACACGTATTACATTCCGTACAACATTATTATGTTACCGTTAATACTCGTTTATGTTTAACTATTACTCATTTACTGCCCGAGCCGAAGGTTCACAGCGAGTTTCTAAATAATGATATAATGTTGTTACGTAAGGGTATTACTTTTCGTAGATCGAGTTCGACATTAACAGGAACATATTTAATGAAGTCATTATGATGAAATTACATTTTGTTTACTTTAGTTTAATGGTTGGATGATTCCAATTGTTAATTACAATATATTCTAACATATGTATCATGAAAATTTCGCCGAAAAAAGCTGTTCTTATGGTTACATCATTCAGATTCGTATCGATTATTTGATTAATCCATTATATTTAGTATTTACCTTATTACTACCTAATGAATCAACTCGATGAATGTAAATATAGGATTTCAAAAACTAATCCGATAATTTCAAGTATGGATTCAACATCATACAATCTTTCGATATTTGAATTGGATAAAAACAAATACTATAGAGGTTTGATTCGATACAAACATACTAGTATCAGATGAAATGGATCGCATCATGATCGATCTTACATTCGATTCAAATGGATCGCATCAATAATCGCACAGTAGTTTGAATTAAGTTATTAAATTTGTTTATAATAAAGTATTTCATATGTTTACTTGCTGATTAGTAAACATATGAATGTTTATTTGGAGATTGGCGGGGGGTGGGGGTAGAGGAATGGAGGGAAGTGGAAGTGAGACGAGGGTTTATACTTTCTTTTATTTATTTCAGGTCGTAACCTAGCGCTGTAGACGATAGAGGTTATCTAAATGTAAATACATTTAGATGTTTGAAGTGGATGAAAAGATTTAAATTTGTTTTTAAATATGAAATAATTCTTGTTTATATCTGAATTCTGAAGGTTCGGAACTAATCCGATTAGATCTAGACCGTTATTGCAAAAAGCAATTCCCAAAAACTTTCTCAGAAATAAAAAATAGTTATCAACAACGGAGGAAGATATCAAATGATCGGTACAAATATTGTTATATGTTTCATTAGTATAATATAGTAGTATATTGAAGTCATATATCCTAAATGAGCTTTTTACACTATACATTCAGTCTTTTATTTTATGGTCGATACGTCGTTACGAAATTTGGAGGATCGGATCTAATCTAATAGATATGATCCCAGTAACGTATCATATAATTGCGATCCGGATCGATCCGAGATATAGATATAAAGGAAAATATCATGTATCTTTAACCCAATATAGGCTACTCCTACATTTTTGAAAGTAGACATGAAGAAATTTGTGCTTGAATTTATTATCAATATGAAAGTCAGTTAACAACATGGATTTTGTGCTGAATATTTGCGGAGTATCTGGTGATGTCATTGTACCAAGTGTCTTCCAATGAATAAAATGTGATGTTTCTCGATTATCATAATGCTTTAGATGGAAGTTTCAGCTTAGAAGACTATGTTCGTCGGTGATTTTACTCTGCGAAGTTGATTTTTGAATAAGTCTGAAATTTAAAAAAGAAAATGTAAATTTTGCAAAACTAGTGGCATAGAAAAATTTGTAGAAATATTTGATAGCATTTATTATTTGTTGAAAAGCGTTTCTTCATATTTTTACTTTATTGTTCGAAATGCTACGAAGTCATAATAAAAAGGAAAGAAAAACTAATTTTTTTATCATTTTCTATGAATGCTCTCATTATACGTTTTCTCGTCGCATTGTAAAATTGAAAATGCTTATAAAGTATTTAATGTTGTGGATTAAACCAAAGTATATCCTTCAAATTATGGTTGAATATTTAAGACTATAGTTTTAAAGATTTCACATAATTGCTTTCCATCTTATTTACCACATATCAGCAAACCTTCATGAAATTAAAGTGAACAAAATAAATAACGTTGATCATTCGTAATGGTGCAAATGGATTAAAATTTCTACAAAGTTTTTGAAACTTTCAGTAATACAACGAAACAAAGCGAACGTGGTATTATAAAAAAGTAGTCAATAGGTTTATTACAAAATGTACAAATCTTTTCGTAGTTAATGTATTCGTGCAGAAATTAAAGGATCGTAAGAATTTGAGGATTTATTTATAAATAATATGTACTATAAAACTAGGGTTATTTTATGGAGAAAATTCTTCAAGATGATGACGAAGTTTGTTACGTTATTTTATGGAGAACATTCTTCAAGATGATGACGAAGTTTGTTACGTTATACATGGTTTGAGTAAAGAAAAACTACTTTTCGTAATTAATTTTATAGAAACACTGTGTGATTATATAACCAAAATGAAAAATATTTTTCAAAACCGTCACATTGGAATAAAAAAATTGAATCGGAAAAGTTGAACAAGAAATATATATGCCATTATTTCCGGATAGCAACTAAAATAAACATTCCTCTCCAAAGAAATAGTTTATGTAAATAAAGATCAGCATATAAATCTGAGATAAAAATGATAGATGAGACGCTACTTATCCGTCCGTCTGTATATATGATCTGGGGAATAATGTGATAGTAAAAACAAAGGTTGACAGATAATTATCGGAATTCATTAATAACACAATAAAAAGGAAGTTAAAATGGTATAATACGGTGGTCTCTAAACACTACGAGTGTATTCCTGGTTCCAGACCAAATTTCCGGATTTGAATTCGGCTTCCGTCACTTTCGACCATATATTTCATTTACGGTTAAATTCTGGTTTCGATCGAGAATATATCGTATCTTGACTTAAACGAAGATTCTTTTCCGTTTATATGTAGTTTTTCAGTAGTTTATTATATAGTAGTTTATTTTGAACAAGTATTTAGTATTTATATTTAACAAGTATTAAATAGTAGTTTATTTTGATCAAACAATTTCGGTTTTACTTTTGGTTAAAAGAAAATTCATATTCTAGATACTCAACACATTTCACATTTTATTTTAAATTAATCATTATAATAAAGGCTGAATTTTAAATATCTCGTCAAAGTAAAATTATTTGCCAAAACAGTAGTTTAATAAATTCTTTACTAAAATTAAACTGCCAGTGCATAATTTTACAGTAAATTATTCAAAAAATATTATTTAATGCGATAGACGTGAATATTGAATAGCAAATCATAAATAATTCAGTAGGATAGACGTAGTCGGTAAAATTCTTCCAATATTCATGCGCAGATCTGATTATTAAGGGTTAATATCGGTAAATTTTTATATACATAAAATTTACCGATATTAACACGTTTTATACATATTAAAATGTTTTATACACATAATATCAAGCTGTCAGACACTTGATGTTTGATTGATTAATAAGTGTAATAACATGATCGATAATTCATTTTAAATTATAGTGGACACCTGATTCTTAAATACGGTAAAAGAGCATTATGATTGATTTACTTGTAAGAAAAAAGGCATGAATTAGTATTGCATTAAAGTAAACCAAAGGTTAAGTAAATACTTCTTAAAATTATTTCGCGTACTTTCACATGGATTACAATTTAATAATATATTTTTGACTCATTTAATGAAACAAAAGCCTTTTTGTCTTGAGTTTTCGGTAATTTCTCGCCCTTAAGTGTTCCCTTAGATGGCTAAATCCTTGTTTTATTTATTTATTTACATATCGTATAGCTTGCAAAAACACATGGCTTAAAGTTTAAATTTACAATTTCTTTCATTAGAGTACTGAAGTATTCTCTTTGTGTCTCGTCTTTGTTACAGCACTCTCCAGAATAATATGTTGGGCTGTCTATTTCAGGTGTCCTCATTCACTAGTCTTAGTTTTGTTCCAGTCCCAATTTTTTCGTAAATGTGCGCAGTTTTCGATTCTCAAGCGGTTGAGCATACACTACAGAGATCGTGGCACTTCAAATGGATGAGGAGAGTTATCGGGTTCAGCTCTGTTTGGTATTGGAACAACATTCCTCGAACCAGTTTTATTCAGATTCCACCCCAGATGCGATTCGTGAGCTAAACGTTCTGGTGGGTTCCGAAACTTTAGCCTTGAAGTCCTAAATGTAGTCAGATTGTAGTTAATGTTAATGAGTAGCTTAGGTTTCTGGCGGAGCTTTGCTATTTTTCTATGGTATTTTCGTAGACGGCGAAGATGGGATGGGGTAATGTTCCTGAGGATCGGTAGCCAGGCCGTGACAACGGGTCTTATATGCTCAGTTATCATGCGCATGGTGTGAATTAGCTCTTTGTTTATAACAGTGGTGTAGGCGTTGTTAATAACTGTGGAATAAAGAAGCACCAGAGCGGTTGTTCGCAAGCATCTTGCTCTCCAGGTTGTATCTGTCAAATTTAGTAAGATGCTGTTCCTGGGTCTTAATTTTATCGCGACATAGATGTTTGAAGTTTGGGCTATGGTTTAAGGGGGTTTCTCTAAAGGTGGCGTTAAACTTCCTTTTTACCATCCGGTTATTGAGATTTTCTGTTTGTCATTCGGTTATTGAGATTGCACATAGGTTTTTCCTCATGCCTACACAGAACTAATTATCGTGGTAAGGTTAGGTAGTTTCTTATTACTTATTATTACTTCTTTTTCGTTGTAAAATAATTTTTCTCTATTGTTTACAGATGTTAATCAGTAATTTGTGCATAGAATTATAAGAATTACATAAATAAATTAATGATATCAAGGAACGGAAGCTTAGGTAGATAACCTGCCTAACCTGTTTCAATCGTGCTGTTACTCTCTGCTATAAGGCTTGTTGATCTGGCAATAGAAGCTTTGTTCGACGATAACCATATATTATGCCTGGCAAACTCCGTACCTGAAATTATACCAACAATATTAATGGTATCGAGCGCTGTTTACAGGGAAGTAAACACAGCGAGCATTCGATAAACAAATGACTTTATTGTGGCCCGTAAGTGGTAGTGCTGAATGCTATATTTTATTATATTGCCAGCACTTGTGCACGTAAATTGATTGTGACTTAAAACAATGGGGTGATTGGATAATTTAAACGTTTCAACGAAGAATATGTTGGTTTATGTCACGTGGTATGATATTATGTTGTGCGATCTCTCTGGGAAAGGATGAATGCGTGTATATATATTTATATATATATATATATATATATATATATATATATATATATATATATATATATATATATATATTACTAAATGATTAATTTTACACAATTACACGGTGTTGATTATTGATGATCTTAATAACAAGGATTAATTAATGTAGTCAAGGAATTTTTCAACGACTTTAGTATTAATGAATTGGTCGTCGCAGGGCTGTTGCTAGATATTGGCGACGTCTTCGAAAGGTACTATGACGAAAAGTCTTAAAATTTATGAATGCCTCTTAAAAAAATGAACGGAAATGAAATTGATGATGTCAGTAATAAAGCTACGACAGTTGTTTACTGATTGGAGTAAACGGTAAGTCTTTCTAAAACTTTGATGCAACGTGAATTATTCGTAGCGTCGATGAATAATATTTGAAGTGGAACTAATAAGAAAATTAAGCGATCGCCGAAAGCTTTGAACAATTTTGGTTCCTCTTTAAGATCATTAAAAAGAAGAAAATCCCATTTGATAGTTGAGCTTTTGATTTAGCATTCTGATAAATTAAAATTGGTTATTTCTTATTTGTTTTTCTAATTATAAAATTAATGAAACCAAACTTGTAATGATGTTTATTTAATTTCTCTACATGACCCGAGGAGATTACATGATCGGGTTTATGTATGTTTACACGATAAGATTTGTACTTAAAATTGCTTTTATTCTCAATATTTTTTCAATTTTATTTTCCTTAATTTTGTAATAAAAAAACAGAATACGATCAAATTATTATATTACAGATTTTAATTTTTTTTTTAATATTACAGATTTTATATTATCCATTTTTTATGATAATTATGGACACTATTAACTTAATGAAACCGTAAATACTTTATTAATTAAATCAATTTTCATAACTCGACGCCAGGTTTTTCAAGAACAAGTAGAACTCGCTCTATGAGACTTCCGTTCACATTTAGGTGTTCATAAACCTTTAATGGTACATAATATTTTTTCCTTTACTTGTGCTGTAAGACCTTGTTTCTTGCGAAATTTTATGATTCTAGGTCAACGGGATTTACTTATGAGTATCAAAAAATTGCGGCATAAATGGTTGTGTTTTTACTTTTTTTATTGCTTTGGTTTAGAAGCTCCATTTTTTTTCACAATTCCAAGGACAGTACACCTAAGTATTTGACATTAATTTCAACTTGATACCTCCACGCATTCTTGAGAAAAAAGGGTCATGACAGATAGACAGGTAGACATACGGACAACGAAGTTATTCTATAAGGTCCCTTTTTTCTTTTTGAGTTACGATGCCCAAAAAATGAAAAAAATGCGATTTTGGGTATAATTTTGAAATGGATCTTGCGATTAGATTAATAAAAGAACTAGAAGTACTCAAGTCAAGTTTTTGAAACTATCTGTGCATAACAAATGCACAATTATTTAGATATAATCTGCGAGCAATAAATTTCTACAATTATTTTTTTTAATTGATGAGAAATAATTAAAAAAAAAATTGCGGTATGATAAAGGAAAAACAACGTTAAAGAGAATTTCTTGTCCTATAAGGTGCTATTAATTATATTAAAGAAATTTATTTCACTCTTTACACGGTCTTAAATTTGAAAAAAGAATTAGAAATATTTTGAATTTAACTTTTGATGGTATGCAGAAAAAATTCCGTTTTAAAATAATTTTTTTTTATTTCAATTGGACTATTTTTCACGAAGTTTCCAAATGACCCATTTTTTTTTTAAATTTTCTTTAATCCTTTTATTTTGTTCAGCAGTGTACAATTGATGATTTTCTGATGGAAAATAAGATACTAAGTTTTAATAATTTTTTAAATAAAGCGTTAATAATATTTTTTTAAGTAAAGTCAAAAATATATATCGAATTCATGTGCCTGTACGAATGTATTTGGGGTATAATTTTTTTTTTGTTGTAATAGCAATACAAAAGTCATGTACAAAATGCATTTGTATTTATTTTTGATCTGAAAATATTTTCATTCAGTGTAATGTAACCTAACACTTTCCGAATTTTGTTTTTAAGAATTAAATGCAAGAAAACTGAATTGATGTGAATTAAAAAAATGTTGTTTAAATTTGTTTTGAAGTGATTATATTAATAGGTCCATAAATATATCAAAATATTTTTTAACTATTTAATGTTAATTTCGTTTTATATTTTTCGTTGATTGTTTGCGTTTCAATTTAGTAATTTTCTTAAATTTTTAAAACCAAATTATTATTTCAAAACTCAAACAAAGTCTACAAGAAATTTGGTTTCAAAGTAAGGTTTTTAAATCAAAGTAAATTTTAAATATTCCAAACATTAATATTTATATTTGCATTGACAAAAAAACTAAATACGGATTCTTTTAGAAATTTGGCATACAAAACAAAAAACAGAGGTGTGAAAGTAGAAACAATTTTCGCGTTATTTTCAAAAAGGCTCTTTTCTTTCAGAACTTAAAGGAAACTAGAAAAAGTCCAATTTTAGAAGAGTAAAAATGACACTTTTATAAAGAGGAAATGAAAAATACAAACCCCTTAAAAGTTGTGTTTATATCATGAATCAGACAAATAGTAAGTCTCATATTTTTTGTGCGGTCAAGTTATTATCATAATAATTTTAAATGCTTTTTTAATGGAACTCATTAAACCAGCAAGCCAGAACCCTGACGAGATCGATAAAGTGTTGTATATTAAGAAAGAGAGAAAAAGACATTCATGTCGCAGAGCGAATTCTAATCTCAGTTAATAGCTTATTTTTAAATAAATTAGGTAATGGCTAAACGTTTCAAGAAAGTGATCAATATTAATTACTTTTAAAAATTTAATGTATACTGAAATAAAGAAAAAGACATTCCCGTTGAATACAGAGGGAATTTTGATATCAGTTAATAGGTTATTTTTAAATAAATTAGGTAATGGCTAAACGTTTCAAGAAAGTGATCAATATTAATTACTTTTAAAAATATAATGTATACTGAAATAAAGAAAAAGACATTCCCGTTGAATACAGAGGGAATTTTGATATCAGTTAATAGGTTATTTTTAAATAATTTAGGCAATAGCTAAACTTTTTAAAAAAGTGATCAAATTTGGTTACTTTTTGTAATCCTTTTTAAAAATTTGATGTACACTTATAGGTATAAATAACATATCCGCCTTTATGAAGTTGTGTTCACAGATTGCATTTTATTGTTTCTTCTTTCTTCGATTTTTTTATTCTCAAAAATACCATAATTTTTAAAAATCATATTTTATTTCTGTGACGTCAACCCATTTTCGCCGGTCTTCTTTGGCAAGTACTTCTAAGCGAGAAAATTGTCATATTCCAGAAAATCAGACTCCAGAAAAACGAAAGGCAAAGAGATGAACAGTATTCAGATAATTTGTCTTTTAAAATGATTATTTCATCTATTTCAAACAAATCTATTAGAAGAATAAGTTCGAACGACAAAGACGAAAAGGTAATTCAGTAATTTCTTCTTTGTGTTTCGTTTTCAATTCACTTTTTCCTCCTGACAACACCGAAAGGTATGTTCACGCAAACAAAAGTTCTATAAATTCTTATCAACATATTAAACGATAAAAGTTTAATCTCACAAAAAGTATGACGGGCTCTAAACAATAATATCTTAAGCAATCTCAACAATTTATCGAATACCATTTTGTTCACGAGAAGCCATCCATTCGCCTGTCTCGGGGCTGAATGAACATTTTTGTTATCCCCACTCTCCCTTTATTAATAATGCTTGCCGAATGAAGCAGGGAGGATTACGAAAAAAAATAGAGTATTTGAATATTTTTCATATTCTCTTGTTTCACTGGGTTTGCATTATATTTAGATGGTGGGCGAGCATTTTGAAATACATATCAATGGAATATGTTTTGTTGAATATTTTCTTTTTAAAAAACTCTTGTTGCTGCTGGTGCTATACACACGAATTGGTTACAAGAGCAATTTATATTGTAGGAGTACTGATTAATTCATAATTTACCCACAAAAATACACAAATACCCAATAAGGTTAATTCAGAAAGTCAAAATGACAATACAAGGTGAATAAGAGGGTTGTATAAATTCACATATAAACTTATTTATATAATCTTCTGTTATATAAATTCGATTTATGTGAATTCGGTCGGCATATTATTTATAGTTTTAATGTTTTTATTTAGTACATAAGATTGCTTGTGATAACCATACTATAAGAATAATATCTTTCTGTTAATTAAAATAATTCTAATGGTTTGTTTGCTGTAAACTATTGTAATTCGAGAATATATATACTTCATAAAATAATAAGATGAAAAAGAAAGTATGAACTATTGGTAAGAATAAAGAAAAAGGGATAGTTTTAAAAGAAAAGGAGAGAATGAAAATTGAAAAGTAATTAAGTCAAACGTGTGACTCTGGTTTTAAACCCATATACAACAAAATTCGGCCGATTGAACACGTAAATAGTTTTATTACTGAGCTAAACGGTGACCATAAAATTCTATACCCAGTGTATATATATATATATATATATATATATATATATATATATAAATATATATAAATATATATATATATATATATATGTATATATATATAAATATATATATATATATATATATATATATATATATATATATATATATATATATATATATATATAATTTTTATTCATGTTCAGCAAGTTGTAATCTCGAGCATACACAACATATTTGATGAATTTCTTTCGTAAAATTTATGATGTACAATTTTTTTGGTTTGTCATTTGTGTTAATTATTTGGACAATGACTTAAAGTTCAGTAAAATTTAATGTAATTTTTTATTTTGACATTAAGTTTGAGTTAAAGTTGAAAGAAATATGTTTTTTAATGGACCAGTCAAATTTGCTACGTTTGTAATTCTACTAATTTTTGATCGTGATCAAGTAGAAATTTCCTACGTTGGTGGTGTATATATAGATATTTATAGTAGAGTTTGTCATATTGTTAGAAATAGGATTGCCAAGCTTTTAAAATATCTACTAAACAGGGCAAGCTGTTTGCAAAAAGACCGTCTTCACTTTTTATAATTTTTCTGTTAGGTATATAATTTTATGTGTATTCATTCTGATTTTGAAGTTGTTAACCGTTGCACAAGACTGCTAAGCACAGAAATCACTGTGAAATAAAATGTAGTTAATTGATTGCTTTATTTAGACAATAATTTAATCAATTATGTAAACAGCAGATTGCTTTTGAACTAGAATGCAGTTTTAGGCCGTATTTCACGATTTGCTATTTTAAATATTATTCTTCGTGCATTTTACAGATAACTAGTCATTGTTTCCTAATGAGATGAAGCAATTTAAAATTAAATCAAGTTCACTTCTTAGAAATAAAGTCTTATCAATAAGTATATTTTTTCTTTATTCATCTATTAAAGCTTAACTGATAATGTTACTTGCTACAATAACTAATAAACCTTTTTTAAATCAAATAAACCAACCACTAACAAAACACGTGTGTAGGTGTAAAAACGGGGGTATAAGAAAATTCTTGGAAACCTTATAAAAAGAAATATTTATTTTAGAATTTGCTGATAATAGATAACTCATTAAGTTTTTAAATTAAAATTACGTATATTTTTTGAGGAAAAAATTTTTGCATCTTTCATTTTACGATTAAAATGATTTAAAACGACCAAAGAAATATGGTATATACTGTAGAAGTTAAGATGCTATTAATTTATCTAACTAGATTTCTACTATTTTCGTGAGGAACAGTGATAACAAGGCAGCCAACAGATTGCTATCTAAGCGATGCGCTTTACATTTAAAGATTATATAATACACCAAATTATGTTCTAACAGC
The DNA here is from genome assembly GCA_039881145.1 of Druceiella hillmani. Taxonomy (NCBI): domain Eukaryota; kingdom Metazoa; phylum Arthropoda; class Insecta; order Lepidoptera; family Hepialidae; genus Druceiella; species Druceiella hillmani. The sequence goes on from JAYKKI010000080.1 coordinate 3,471,782, forward strand.
CTAGCTTCCTATGAATTAAGCTATTATATCTAAACAAGTTTTTATCCACTTTGAATATTTCAAGTAGCTTTGTGAATAGCCCATTAAAGCAATAAAACAAAAAATAGACGATAATAAGACGAAATACGAGCTCAAACAGGCAAATTGGTTCACTTATACTCATGATAATAAGCCAGTAAAGCACTTCGCTCTATTTTAAAGTTATAGTTCTGTTATTTATGATATTATACATAATCCAGCATATCACATTCCGCACTAATATTCCTGGGTAAGGTATCTTTATCCGGCATAATTTTTCACTCGCTCATCAGAATTTTGGGGAAGCATGCAATTTATAAACCGAACCGAGGATATATTGAGACCTCAGCGGCTCAAACAATGGCCCGTGAGGCCCATCATTACATTCACCACGATTGCCGGTTTCGAATCGAGGCCCATTATCTTGAATAATATTCAAATTACGTGGCGGCGACCTGTGATATGAATTGTAATGTCGTGTCTGCGATACCTTGACACTTATTGATTTGGCCATTAGTTCGTCGTTCGACGCCTCTGGTCAATGAGGTGGGATATCTTTGGGGATTTAAATGTGTGGATGTTTGGACAGGGGAATTTGATATTTTTATTTTTATTCCTTTTACTTGAATACGTCCCGTGCTTAATAGTTGTATAGATAATGTATTGTATTGTGACGAGTTAGTTACGTTGCTTTAGTTTTTTGTTGAGTTTTGCGTAAATATCCCTGTTATTCCTCGTTAATTTGTTTTGTTTTTTAGAGTTACTGTCTTGTTTGTTTGTTAGTAATTAACATTGCAACTAAGTGACGAATCACTACCAAATTTGGCATGATAGAGTGAGCGTAGTGTAGTGATATGTAGATTGTCTTTGGTGGCTTTTCATGCGTGGAATGTTAATGATATTAATATCTTGTTTGGATTTTTATTACACAATCACATAAAAAACCTTAATTAAATTTTCAGAAAACGATATAAATATAGCACATAATTCAATTTAATATATAGGCATATGGATAACAATATAAGTTAAGAAATATTATATATTGAATCCGGAAAATAGTAAAATTCGCATATCATTAAAAGTTGGTGCATTTTTTACATAATAATAATTTACGATGGCAAGATGTTTATAGACATTGCGACATGTAGGTGTTTTAAATCGGAAAATTTTTTAATATTATTTACAGACTATTATTAGTATTATTTTGTTTTAATTGAAAATCTATGTGGGCAAAACCGTGGTAAAAGCTAGTATGTATATATGAAAGATGTATTGCTATATATCGGATAGTCCATAAACTAAGAAATATAAATATAATTATTCTAAAATCTATTAGAATTTCGTGGAACAAAGAGATACTATGTTGCTAAATTTTTATATTTTTATTCTTAAGAACGTTTTTGTAGCTATACACAATATGGAATTGTAAGAACCTCATTGTCATACTATCCTCATTAGCTTACTGTATCTCAGGCCCTGTTTCAATTAAAAAATACACCACTGAAAAATATTAATATTAGATATAAGAAAAAAAAGGAGATTTTATACTAAATGAAAAATACATTTTTTTGTTATATTCCATGACTTATTAAAAATTTGAAATTAAACATACAAATAATAATTAAAATAAATATATAGTTATAAAATTTGAACGCAAAAATGATATTTAAATATATCTACTAATCTAAAAATTTGGCTTGAACTCCACAATCTAATGTTACAATATATATAACAAGTAGGGATACGTCGATTAAACGCCAGAAGGTTCGCATCATCAGTATTTTCAGCTCCGAAAAACAATTTTACTCCTTACACAGTCCCGATAGAATAGCACTGGGTTCAGCAATGGATTATATTTTAGTAAAATACGTCATTTTTCGATATCTTTTGCTGTCATTTCTCCGCCATTTTAATCTAATTCCGATTTATGGCTCTCATTGTGCAAAACGATTGTAGTCCGATAGCTGCAGGATATTTCGCATCATCTTAAATTTTTTTCGACACCATTTTTTCGTAACGTGCCTAAAAATTATGATCAAATCTACTTTTTGAATCGTTTTCTATTCTCACGACCATAATTGTAATTCTTCATATTGGTATTCTAGTCACTATCGTCGACTAGCTTATTTTGTAGCTCTTCTAACAAGAACTGGATCTTTATCGTAAGTGTAAAATCTACTCATAAAATCTGAATCGATATCTGGAATTCAACAAAGTCGCTACTGTAAAAATTTTATTCTGCCCAAAGGGGTACTTTGGTATCTTAATTTTGAGGTATTTTTCAATTAACTTTTCATTTTATTTTAATTTTTGTCTTCATCGGTATACTTTCCCAGGTATTTTGGGTAAAGGTTTTCAGGTATTTTATAACTGCTCATATTGATCAATTGTTTAATTTTTTTATTTTGATATTAAGTTTAGGTTGAGAGTTTATAAACATTTAGTAACCTCCTCAAACGGTTACTATGATCAGTCGAATTTCAAAATTGGTTTCGAATCAATGTGCTATAATTTTTTTTGGTTACTAATATACGTCTAGTGTTTCTTGTGAAATATTTCCTACTTAGGATAACGTATTGAAGCTTCAATTCTTCATCACACCTTAGAAATATATTTCTTCTGACGGATATAATCTATAGAAATCTTCGAAATTGCATCGTCTAGCGTTTTTGTTAAATCATCAACTAACAATAGAGCAGTCACTAAATACTCGATTTTTATCTATTGGTTACTGATGCTGATGCAATCAAATTTTGAGACCGAAGTTCCGGATCAAATGAGGAAAGATATTATTGAAGTACTTCTTTTATCCCAGCTGATAAATAAGGTGAGACTGCATTATCTTAGATTTTGTATGATTGTTCTTATTTTTAGGAGAAATAATTTTTTCTAAATTTTTGTCACTTTATTATAACATTATTATGATTTAATTTGTACCTGAATATCAGTACCTGCTTTGATTATATTTTTAATTTACTATTTTATTTCATGTATCAAATTCATTAATTATGACTTGACAAAATGTTATTAAAATAGGAAATTTACACTAAAATACTAAAGTGCGAATGTTTGCGAGTTCGATTGTTTGTACGAGATAATAGAAGCTACTTCTTGTCTGGTACTTATGTTAAAAGAATGGTTTGTTCGACATTTAGTATTTTTGCTCCAAAAAGAGTAAATAAAAGCAACGAAAAAACGAATAACGAACGTAAATAAAAGTAACGAAGTAACGAATAACGAACGTAAATAAAAGTAATGAAGTAAGTGGACGTATCTTTTGAAGTGTGAAGTTTAATTTGTAAACTGTTATGTCTACATTAGGGTAATGTAGGAAATATTGTATTACAAAATCGGATCACGGAGATATTTTTGAATTAAGCACGCTATATTGTATAATGGTTTCCTATTATACTTCATTTGACATTTTCTTGTTGCTACGATATCAGTTGCGCCAAACCATGATGCATAAAGTGAAACAATATTAAAGAAAACTCTTGTATAGTCTTTCAATGGAATTTCAGCTTTACTATCTATTGTGACCCGATTTTTTGTACTTAATATTAGAGTTTAATCGTTGATCATTATTTTCAATTACTCTTTGGCACTCGATGCCGATTAATCGGATAGTTGTCCAAAATCCTAGTCAACGCCTCTCCATTAATAAGCCATGGTGCATTGAGCATGTGACGCATGCATACATTATGATTTATGTATACTCGGTCTTTATTTATTAAAGTGCCTTTTATAAAAACAGAAAAAAATTCTGGAATTTAGTATAGTCAAAATTATTAAAAATTTATTTATAAATAATTTTATTGTAATAATTTATTAAATTAACATTTTAAATTTCGGTCAAACCAAAAAAAAATAGCTCTACTGGTTACACGTCTACATTTCGGCTTCCTTCTTAGGATGATTAATTTTTCCCTAAATGGATGTTAATGAAAGTATCAAGTATACTTTCATTAACATGTTTACTTTGAAGTATTATCTGAAAATTATTAGCTAATGCAGCTTTGAAGTCTTGTATGAAAATGATTAGATAATGTAAAATCTTATCATTTTGTGTTTCCCAAATTTTCAAATACGTAGGGTTACACTATTCAAAAGGCAAAAAAACATATAAAATCACTCATATGTCCGTTCTTCTGTCTTTATATCTTAGCGTTTTTTTTAGAAAACGTTTAACGTACAAACATAATTTTGAATAGTGAAAAAGGTCTTTAACCTCACCATTAATTTTATACATAAATCTTAAAACCCAAAGACAGTTAAATTAAAAATTTTGAAAGGGAATATTAAATATTCATCACAATATTAAATTTTGTTTTATTCGGGTGTCGCGGGTTACCAATTTTCTTTTAAAATTCTATAAAATATTGTTCTAGAGATGTTGTTCAGCAACATTTAAAACGAAAGTGGAAAAAACCCCATCTCCAAAAATTTTACCGCCAATCTACGAGTAATAAGTCTTTTTGTACTAAATTAAATGACGAACAAAACCATTCCTTTTCACAAAAGTTTCACTCAAGACGTAGTCCCTATAAGCTCGTAAAAACATACGAGCTCAAACTTTCCCACTTTATACTATTTGCGTAAATTTCCCCTTTCATTAAATTTTTCACTAAATTTCATTCACTAACTTTCACTAAATTTCCCCTTTCATCGTGTCAAATCATAACCTACGAACTTGATATATTGAACAAAATAAAAATATAATTAAAACAGGCACTAAATTGAATCAAAAAACTGGCTAAGATTTTGACAAATTTCTTTCACCTAAAAATCTATACTTTCAATACATAGCATAACTAGTACATTATAAATATTTAAACACACATAATAGTGAGTAATGAGGTAATCTATATGTTAGGAAAGTATCCATTTGGTTAATGGCATCTGCCAATTGCTGACATGATTCAGCACCCGGATGAATCCGTATATAACTTTGAGGATATTTTATCAGCGGACATATTTCTGGGTATTTCATTGCTTTTATATTTAGAATCGTAATGAGATTTGTAAGAGCTTTTATGTCATATGAATAAAACATTTTACTAACATTGATTAGCGTCAGTGTTGGTTGTTACAGGAAGTCTCATGACAAGTGTTATGGCTACAAGTGAAAGGTTTATAGCATAACGGGTGACAGACATTTTGCAAAAACGTGACGTCATAAATTTGTTAGGTTTTTTTATTATTGCTATCAGAGTAGAAATCTTAAGTCAATGGTTCAAGATACTGTATTATTATTTATTATAATGGAAACAGTTTGACGTTCAGACTTGAATAAATAAACAGAGGAAAAGCGTGTTAATCCACATATATCTTAATAGTTAATAAAAAAAAATATGGGAAATTTAACGGAGAAAATGAAGTGCACATTGAAATATTAAATTGTTTTCAATTCATACGTTCTGTAACGATTTCTTGTTTTTAAATTTTATCTAACATGCTTCTAGAAATGTTGCTGAAAATTCTATAGAAACAGGTATTTTATTTTTATCAGTTTTAGAGATGAGTTGTTAACCTGATCTTCGATACTGTTAAAGTTAAAATTACGAAAAAAAGAGCATTTATAGAAGTTTACGTAATATTTAATTATTTAATTTAAAGTTGAATATATTTGGCGTTAATTTTGTAGTAATTCATAATTGTCAATTAAATGAAACTACGTGATGTAGTATTATTTCTACTTTCTTTAAGTTCTTTACCATGACCTAGGTTTCGTTGTATTACAACATCTTCAGGTGGGCAATTAGCAAAGATCTTTGCTGAAGATGTTGTAATACAACGAAATCTAGGTCGTGGTAATGAACATAAAGAAAGTAGTATTAATACTACATTACGTAGTTTAATTTAATTATCAAGAACACAAAAGTAATAGATGCATACAGCACTGCATGTAAATGAGCAGATCACGTATGCATGAAGTCAAGTGGATAAAAATAGTGACACTATGGAAAGGTCCAATAGGCAAAAGAAGACAAGGCAGACCATACACACTTTTGGCGGACGAGATACAAAAAGGAGCAGGAACACGGAACTGGACGACCCTCGCAACAGATAGCGAGCTCCGGATGAAGCTGGAGGCGGCATTCATCCGGATGCGGTACTAACTACATTCAACATTTCTATTTTATTTTCTAACATTAAAGTTTAAATTAATTTTTAGTTACGGAATAAAAAAACCTTTTTTTTGTATTATTGTCAGGGACAACCTGCTCAATTATATTAGGCATTAATAAAAACTTGTTACTCTAGAAATGCCACATAAAATGGTAAATAAAATAATTTCACTTTAAATTAGGTACGGAACCCTCGATACGCGAATCAAACTCGCCTTGGGTGGTTTTAGGTTATTCAGTTTTGGGAAAATATCACAGTTTTTGGAAACTTACAAAAATGTTTTTTTCCTGGAACAATAATAAAAAAGATATTGTTTTATTAGATTTATTATGTGCTGAAAGATAATATTGAATATAGATATATAGTTAGGAGAAACAAAAATAAAACCTTAACTGTTTCCTTTCACGCTTAAACCGTCTAACGAATTTTTATGATTTTTTTGCTAAAAATATATATCATAAGCATAAGATTATATATAATTATGTGACAATGCATAAGAGTAAATCAGTGAATGTAAACGTTTAAAAAATGAAGTCTGTGCATGGAAAACTAAATGTGCTGAGAAAATGTAGAAAAAATTTACAATGACGTATATGTAACGCTAATATATATATATATATATATATATATATATATATGTATATGTATTTTGTTTTGTGTTTATTTGCAATCAGTTCCAAACTATAAGCAGATTTGTTCTATGTCGTTTTATCATTCCCAAGGAGCTCCTCAGCAGGAGACACCTCATCCTTCACCATCTGTCACCAATTATATCATGGCGTTTCAGTCGTTTATTGTAGGAGATGGTTGCTAACGCAGTAGCTAAATCATTTGGGTGGTTTTCCAGCCGTGTTTTATATTCATGCCCTATTAATTTTAACTCCTCCTTAATTGTTGTTATTTTCAGAGCTTCGTGGATCTCTGTATTGGTGATGAACCATGGTGCATTGGAAATGGTTCTTAGCATACCATTTTGCAGCCTTTGCATTATGCTTAAATTGGAGTCGCAAGCAATTCCCCACAGTTGTGCACCATATCTCCATATTGGTTTCAGGATCATTTTGTATATCAGCAATTTATTGTCGATTGACAATTTAGAGTTGCGTGCCATCAACCAGTAGATGTTTCTGAATTGCATGTTCAGCTCGTCTCGTTTTGATTTGATGTGCTTCTTCCAGGTCAACCTTCTGTCCAGGTGCATACCAAGATATCGAACAGAGTCAGTCTGTGGCAGAACATTTTTTCCCAGTTTTACTGGAGCTCAGCTTCCTTTCCTCAGCGTAAAAGTAACTTGTACGGATTTGGTTGTGCTGGCTTTGATTCTCCATTTCTGGATCCACTCGTTGACCCTATCGAGGCTTTTCTGCAAGACGGCAGATGCTACAATCGGATCTTTGTTGCTCGCAAGAATTGCAGTGTCGTCAGCAAAAGTAGCAGTAGTTACATCTTTTGTTTCTGGGAGGTCTGAGGTGTAGATGGTATACAAGACAGGACCAAGGACAGATCCCTGTGGAACTCCCGCCATTACATCTTGGATAATTGACAGTTCTCCGTCCTCTCTCACCTGGAAGATTCTGTTCGTGAGGTATGACTCCATCAACAAGTAGTAACTATGCGGTAAAGACGTTTTTATTTTATAGAGTAAGCCCTTATGCCATACCTTATCGAAATCTGCCTGGACATCTAAAAATACAGCGGAGCAGTATTCCTTCTTTTCGAAAGACTGTCTAATCTTATCACAGACTCGATGCACTTGTTCCACCGTAGAATGCTGTTTTCTGAATCCAAACTGATATTTAGGTATCACCAGGTCTTTGTTGAGTATGGGTAATATTCTGCTCAGGAGGATTCTCTCAAACAACTTTGATAGCACAGGTAAGAGACTTATGGGTCTGTATGATGATGCGTCTTCCGGGGGCTTTCCTGGCTTGTGTATCATTGTTACTATGGATACCTTCCATAGATTGGGAAACGCCAATATATAACGTACAAATAGTTTTTTAACTATAAATAAAATTATTATTTCCGAACATATTATTATTGCTGAACATAATATTTATATTTATTGTGAAAACTTAAGTATCCTCATTTTCAAAGCTATCAAGTATTTCGCTACAAAAGTTACTTTCACACTATGTACTTATCATATATAATTTAATAGTTAATGATTTATTCTTGCGTCTATTTATGGGGTACTTACATATTTCGATTAGTTACGAAATTCTGGCGGATAGAGTGGTTGAGCATGTGTATGAGGTGAAGAGTATATACATATATATATATATATATATATATATATATATATATATATATATATATATATATATGTATATATATGTATATATGTATATATATATATACATATATATATATACATATATATATAATGATCAAATACTTTAAATATATTCGAACACTGGTTTTAACGTTTCAATGTCTTCACAAAATAAAATTTCACTGATATTTTCTTCACACTAACAAATAATTTGGAACAGGATTTAAAATATTTTACGTCTTCACGTTTTATGATTTACTTTTACAATAGATACTTTTCACATTGATCAATAATGAGACATGGAATTAGTTGATGAAGCATTTCTCATATATGCATTACTTTCTTTTTTATATTATTATTCGTCAAACTCATTATCTATTAATGTACTTCTGGTTTTGCTCAGTTGTCATAACACTGTAAATCAATAAAATATCAAAATATAACATCAGTGTGACCTCTTCATTACGCTAAGTTGATTTCGAGGAAACTCAATAATAATAAGAAAAGTATTGCGTTCTTTCAGAAATTTTTCCTTTCAAGTTCGCAATTTAACTACTGAAAAGTCGATAATACCGTTCGCTAGTTTGGACGGCGTATCGCAACGCTCGCTATGTTGCTCAGTCGAGTTTCATTGCAATTTCAAGATTGATTAAAAAACTTTATTGGCTTGAAAGATTTATCGAATAAAACATAGCTGGAGTCGGTATCGGGTATTGAAATTCTTATTGAAGTATAACTTATTTTTTGCTCGAGCTTTTTTTAAAAGAAAAATGAAAATAAAGCTTATCCGCGGAGATGTTTATAATATTATTTATATTTCTTGAATTAATTAGATTATGTCGCAATGGTTTATTGCAAAAAGAATTGGTGCTTTTATTTTTTTTAAATCGTGTTGATAAATGATATAAAGTTTTTTGATTATAGTCATCCGAAAACTGCTTGGAAATGCATTTATACTCTGTTTCAGAAATTACTGAAGTTAATATTAATAATAAACCTCTCAGGAGTTGCAATACAAAGTTTTCCTACATATTTAATCCCTTAAAATATTTAAGGTTACACGACGTTTTCATTAATATAATTACAAATGTTAATTTTTTACAAGGTTGTACCAATATTAATTTTTCACATTGCTTACTGTACATTTTGTATTATTAAAAATCTTAGGCAAATTACAAAAATGATCAAATCGAGAATTATCGTTATAATTGTCTTACAACCTTTTCGTAATTTTCTATAATCCTTTTTTATTATTTTAGAATATTTTCAGAAATAAATGAGGGGGAACATAGGTTTTGGCTATTTCTGGTTATATTTCTGAAGAAATATTACGTAAAATTGCAAAAAAAAGATATTTTTGAAAGCATTACCCCCCCTCCCCTCCCATATTTAATTAACATGTGAATATTTATGAGGGTTAGCTTTTATTGATGTTGGTTATGTGCGGTTTAACGTTTTACCTTTATGTCAAATTTCAAGTTACTACGTCCAGCTGATTCTAAGTAAAAAGGATGTGATAGACAGACAAACAAGTGAGTCATCGTTTAAGTGTTTCGTTTTTCCTTTTGGAATTATTTTTAGTCGTATGCTTTTAATAAGTGTTCATGAAACAGCCATCATTCTCTATAAACCTCTTCATCATCTCTACTTTTGATATTGTGCGAACATACATTGATGCTGTAGTGCGTGACGGGTTTTAAAAGATCAGTCCGCCGTGTGGGACAACGTAACGTCAACGTATTTTTTTGCCATTCAATTTTCATTTTGAGGTACAACGTAACGTCAACGTAATCTTTTGCTTTTCAATTTTCCTTTTGAGGTACAACGTAGCGTCAATGTAATCTTTTGCCTTTGCAATTTTCCTTTTGCGGTACAACGTAGTGTCAACGTAAAGTTTTGCCCTTCTGAGGTACCGAACTTCAAAAAACAATCTCTCGAGAGTAAACCTAAATGATTATAGGGATGAGAAGGCGACATTACAAAATTGAATTAAGGAAAAGGCTAGTAGTTTTTATGTTCTTTGAGGTTAAAGATAAATTGAATTTATTATAGATATAGGATATTTAATTTTTTGCAGGGTTCAAAATACATATAAGTTTTATACAGCCTACTTACCGTCTCATTAATATAATTTTAGAACGTAAATATAAGACGCCAAAGACATTTTGAAACAAACAGAATCATGTTATTATTTTACATAACTTCGAGTTTAATACATACTTGCCAAACTTCTGGAAAAATGTTGAAGTAGGCTAAGTTGTAGCTTTTACTACAAATTTTATTTTAAACTTTTTATTAAGCTACCTGCAATTTGCATTCTATACTAGTTATATCATTGAACGAAACTTATATTATTTCCAAAAGTATTAAGAAATATGGTTTTCCAATTAACATTTAATAAAAATCGCCATAATTTCACAAGCTTTCAGAACAGAGTTCCAAAACTATTTTTTTGGGACTAGTTTCCAATTACATACAAATTTTATATTTAATGAAATTTCGTTCACCTAATTTAACAGAAATGTAACCAGAAACTCATCAAAACTTTTAAAATTTAGTCGAGAATGAAATATTTTCATTAGGACTTATTTCGACAATTCGTGGTACTATTGAAAAAATTAACTGAAACTACGTGATTCATACCTTCTTATATAAATAAAGAACACGAAAGAAAATTATGAATATTAGTATAATATTTACTGAGCAATGTGGTACACCTCCAAAAATCATGATTTTTCAGAAGATCAAAAAACAGACATTATCCCAATTTTTTGTTCCAACCCGCTCTAATCAGTTCCCATTTATTTTAATGTTTCATATGCGCTTATTAATATACCAGCTGTACCCACGCGTCTTCGTTCGTATGAAATTCGGTATACGAACAGTTATTAGGAATTTTCTTACGTCTTTTTTAAAATTTGTTTTTCTGTCAGAATTCTATGAACATAAAATTTACGAAAAACGCTAACAGATGGCGTAGGTAGTATCATAGCGTATTATATCTATGAGCGTAAAATTTACGAAAAAGACTGGTAGATGGTGTTGGCAGTATCAACATTGTAATATTTACCAAGAGCGCTCTATATGTTGCTCGACTATATATATATATATATATATATATATATATATATATATATATACACATATATATATATATACATATATATATATAATTACCACGCTGAATTTTATCAAAATTCATGTGGTAGATTTTGTGTGGTTGAAAAACAAAATAAATTTTTTGCTAAAACTAATTTATTTAAATAGTAAACTAAAAACAGTTTTCCTGGTTTCTACTCTCATAATATATACTAAACCACTCTTTTTAAAATACCTATTATTTATGTACAGAATTCACTATATTACAATTTTTTAAATGAGTAGATAAGCACTTTATAGTTGATCACATACTAAAATTGTCATTTTATGTTGCATAATTACTTTAAGTTTTTGAGGTGATTTTTGAGGTGACCGTGGTTTCTCCGGGTATTCTATGTATGGCTGGGTGTTGTGTCCATGATTTTTAAAAAACTGTTTACTCTTTTCTATGAATAAATTATTCTAAATTGTTCTACATTAAATCATCGTTCTAAAAAGTAACTAAAAAAATGTTTAGTTTATTTATTTTCGACTCAGGACCACATTTAAGTTATTAATGATATACAAAGTGTAAAATATTTCTATAAAAGTTGCTTCTATCAGAATTCATTCAAGGTTCATCAACAAAACGAATAGACGCACGTCAAAAATCAACGTGACTTTGCTAGTTAATAATTTTCACAGTGAGTTTGCTCCGGCAGAGAATCGTACCTGTTGCGAATTTTAGCCGTAATGCAGACAACGGTCTTTTGTAGGTGGCAAATTGGTAGAAAATAACTGCTGATTTTTGTTCCATAAAAATCTATAGCCAAAATTCCATCGACTTACCGTACAGATCAATACGCATACCCCGCGGACTAAATATCTGTAGTCTCCGTTACGTGTGCGCTCTCCTTGTTCTATCTATTTTCCGATCACCGAGAGTAGGCTAGGATTTTTGTAGGATATTTGCGTTAAGGTGTGAAATATGATATGTTTCATTTCTTCCTATTATTGTCGAACCTATTATTGTTAGTTGTCTGCTTAGCGCTTGACTGTTCGTTATTTCTTATTCCGCGTTCCATTTGAAGTAAACTTTCTGGTGTGTTCGGATAGGATACACATTTTTGCTTTCTCGTCTTGTGAAAAGCTGTTTACAGTTGGATACATTAATTATTAAAGCCAAAGTTGAATGCTAGACTTCAGTGTATTTCATTATAAAATTTATGATTTGTACAGTGAATTTGAAATATTACTTGGCGCTTGCCAAGTGGGAATAATAATGGTTGAATTCATAATTCGTGTCAATGTTCGAGATGGTTTTCTCAAAATTGTAGAGAGCTATATTGCTTTGAGTTAATCAGAGTTATTTGAATATATATTTTAGTTGGTAACGGCGTCAGAAGATATTTTAGATAGGTTTACAAAATGACCGACCATTCGCTGTAAGATTTTTTGCTTCCTTGCCAATAGCAGTTTGATCAAAATTAGATGAGAATAAATTAAATCATATTTATTACGACTCAACGTCTATGATGTAAATTTGTTTATTTTTTCACGTCATGATCGGGATTTTATTTGTGAATTTAAAATATATAAAGAAACTAAATAAATTGTTAACAAAATATCATCACTATAAATTTGAGTTTCCAAAACTTTGATTATGCAAATTATTTTTTAACGTGTATTGTCATCTGCTACTGATACCGAAATAAATAGTAAACAGAGTTTTTTCTTCAAATAGTATAGAAAACGGAGTCGATATTATTATGATAACCTAATCAAGTGCATTTTTTATATACATACGAGCTAACTGATTTCGACTCAGGTTGTGTAGAGTTCGTCTATGATAATTATAGTAGAGGCAATATTAAAAAATTTTGGAATATGGAATAAATTGCAAACCTCTTAATGAAAACAATTAAGAGGTTTGCAATTTATTGATTGTTTTTCAAGTCTCCTTTTATCACATTCATGGTTAGAACAACTACAATACGGTGCATGTGATATAAATCTGCAAAATCATAGCAATTCAGCAAAAGTCATAAAAATATTTTCAAAGGTGACTGTGTTTTATGGTTCCGTACCTCAAAAGGAAAACAGAAACTCTTACAGGAAGAACACATAAAGGTATTAAGTTGAAATTAATATGAAATATCTACGATCGACGGCCCCAAAATCTACGGTCTCATAGAGCTGTAAAAAATCAAGTAACTTGGAATAACGAAATTAAAAAAAAACAAAAAACGCCCATCTGTGCCGCATATATTGACACTCGCAATTAAATCAAAACCTATAAAATATTTTTTTTTAAATATGCTATTATGAAAGATTTAGTAGGAGGTATATTTTCGTCCTAAAAAATGATTGTATAATATTAGTTTAATACGAAATAGTAAATAATATGTAATAATAAATATCTAAATGTTTCCGAAACCCTTAAAACGCGATTTGTGCTTGACAGGTTTTTCTTTCATTTTTCTCGTATTTTTAACGCAACGTAGAAAATCTTTCTTAAACATCACCATTATAATTAACTTCTAGCGTATTTCATTTAAATTATCTATATTTATAGTTCGATCAAACCAGTAGTATCCTCTTGTCCCTCCTACAAATACTTTTAAGTAATATCGAACACAAAAAATAGATCTATATCAATGTAGTTACGTTATCTTGTATAATCGCATAAATCATTACATTATTGATAAAAATGTACCTGTGAATTTATTGAATGATCTTACGATAACGTTTATCATATTGATCTGATATTAAAAGTGATATCTAAATACTGATGTTAAGCTATTAAATATACGTGGCAAAGCGTTCAATTTTAACGGAAGCGGAATGCAATCAAGTTAATACAGACTTCGCCCGCACCTAGCTGTATTAGAATGTCTACAGAGATATATTTTTTTTATAAATTACTTGATATTTATCGAATAATATTTATGGCTTGGGTTGCTATGTTAAATGATAATTTAATAGTATCGTAACGTCATGCTGGGGGCCGGTAGTGGTTTTAAGAATTTAATGTAAGCATATTTTAAAAGTTGTTTTATCGAGTATCGCGTAACCCAGTTAGAGTTACGTTGTGTATTTAAGACTGGTTTTGTTTATGTTGAAAACTTTTTTTTAATATTGGAAGGTGCAATCGCTCTTTTGCACATAAACACGTACAATCATACCTTATATATAGTCACTACTTAATTATTTATTAATTGTCGTGAATATATAAAAAATTATAACATTTAGAATTGACGTTAAGTTTTTCTACCATAATAACCATATGCATACATTCGGCATGTAATTGAATATATCAACACTTGTAAAATATCTAGTTTCGATAAAGTGATTATATATGTGCACAATTAAACCATAAAATACTAAAGAGGTTGACCAGAGTGACTGAAAAAATAAGTTGACATAATTTAATAATAATCTGTTTAAATCATGTAAATATAATTACATTTTCAAAGTTAAGTTTGGACTATAATCACTCACCTGAAGTTGAAACTCTTGGTATAGATAATGGCACAAGTATATATATATATATATATATATATATATATATATATATATATACATATGTGTGTGTGTGTGTGTGTGTGTGTGCATATGTGTGTAGCAAAAAAAATCGTTTGGGAATTCGTGTATGCAATTCAATGAATTTTCAATCCCTGTCAACAAATTGCTTATTGTGCACATCATTAGTGCAAAGCCGATTAGAATTTGGCTCCATTATTTGGAGCCTAAACCAAATTACACAGCACAGCTTCATGATTAAACGTGTGCAAAAGACGTTCTTTCAATTTCTGTACATGAAGCAGTATGTGTATTTTCTACCGATTTCCTCTGAGATATGCTAGATTTCCATTCCTTGCAACTCAAAAAAGATGTTGCGCTTGCGAAATTTATCTCTCAGCTGTAAAAAAATCGTATGCCCTGTATTATTGAGTAGACTTACATTCTTCGTACCTGACAATTTTCTGCGCTCACGCAATCATCACCTGTTTGCTATATAACGCTCTAGAACCGAATTATATCGGAACTCTTTAATTCCTCGTGGTATTCATCTGCTCAACTACTTGACGCGATCGCACAATGGTGTGATTTGTTTATGATAAGTGAAAGGAAATATATCGTCGTTATCTTTTGTAATTGTGGTGTACTTTTAAATATGTGTATAATCTAAAAGTTAAATTTTTATAAATCATCACAAGCATTGACAGCTTTGAGAATAAAAAATAAAAGTTATCAACATTCAAAATGATAATTTTTGTATTTCTTTGAATATGCTAAATAAAAATATCGATCATTCTAATTATTAAAGTTATTAAAGATGCATGAAAATGGCGCAGACAATGAATATACAATTATTTCATTTGAAACCTTAGTTTGAAAGTACATAATACTGAAGGAATAAATAGCCAAACAAACAAATTACAGATTGCAGAGTTTATTTTCTGTATAAAGACGTTTGAAACATATGTATTTAATCTTAAAAGAAAAATAAACATTTTCAATACACTAGACCAATAGGCTAGTACAGACGTACATAAAACCAGCGCTGCCGCGATATCAGTTCAATTTATAACGGATGCTATATTCATGGAATATTACAAAGAAAGCAAACATATAAAAAATAATCTGGGAAGATAATGTTTATATAACCCACGTCGTGAACATAAATAATATTCTATGATACATAACGCAATATCAAAACGTGCAAAATTAGTAGTTTGCTTTCAAATATGGAATTATCTTCATAAAAAAACCATGAAAAAACAGTTTATTCTATAAGAAAATGTGAGAAATTATTTTGGTAATGTATAAAGCTTTATATGCATTTTTGAAGGTTTTATATATGTTAGAAGGAACGTATTTGAAGCATATAAACCTAATGCTATTTTTTTTATCTTATATTGAAATAAATCTTCTTAATAGAATGTAAAATATATAGAAAATATTTGACAATAGATAGAAAGTAATTTTTATAATGGAAGTGTACATTTTACCCAACTTAATAATTCTGAGTGCAAATCATATTAATAAGTATAGTCGACTTTTGTCTTAATTAAAATTTTATAACTGACCATAATTATACAGTTGAATATGCTTCCAAGTCATTAATAGCCGACGAATGCGCTGTCTTACTCGATGGGCCGATATGTTACTTATGAATATAGAATATGGACATAGTTTCAAGTGACTGTGACCATGATATAATATCGGAATTATTGTATTTTATCTAATGCAGACGCCGTAATTTTGCGTTATAACCGAAAAAAATGTGGCGTTACTTTTTATTCGGACCAGAAAAATCTTTCCTTTTAGTTGTTATAAACATAGAAGCTTTTTAATTTGAATGAAATATAACAAAGAATGTCTGATTACTATTCAAACTTTTTAGTCGACAAAGTCAGAATTTGTATACTGTTTAAATATGCTCCTTAACTTTTATATATTGAGTATGGTGCACAATTTCGATTACAATTTCCAGAAACAGGAGAGCTTACGTTGCGATTAAAATTTAATTAACATTTTCTTTAGAGAAACTCTTTTATGGTCCGTTGTGAGTTTAACAATTTATGGCGGTGAGTTCGACAGCATGTACGGGGAAAACGACCAAATGTGACGGTAATGATTTAAGGTTTATATTACCTTTACAGTTTTTTAAGTGAAATTGAATTAACTTAGCCGCAATATTTGAGTCATTCTGTCACGTTAAAATTATGTAACGCTGGAGAAAATACATGCTGAACACATTCAACCGGCGGCAAAATCGATCGAGTTTATTTACACGTTAATTTGCCTATAATTCGGCAATTGGCCAACGATTTTCGTGCCTTTAGTTGTACGTTTAGTTTTGTGAACGGTATTATGCAAAAATTAAATATGATTGTCATATTACTATTTATTCAAAAGTTTCTAATGAAAAATGAATAAGCATTTCGTTACAAATGACTATAAATATAGTTCCAATCAGAATAACGGGAAAAAGAACGTACTTCTGAATGGCTAATGATTATTTTTAATTATTATTTAACAAGAACCATCAAATAACTTGTATTTAGTCCTGAAGGTTTTGTAGATAAGTCTCACATGTTTTTTTGTCTGGGTCTTTAATTCCTTTAATTAAAAAAATTTCAAAAATATTGCTTAAGATAAAAAAAATAATGTCGCAAAATAATGGTTACCTGCTGTATTTTCATGCGACTATCATTATAAAATAGGGCAGTATCTCATAATCGGCAAAAGTGTCATTACATAATTTCTGTATTAAGTGGGATTATTGGCAGTTAGCAATTACCTATTTTGCTAACGAGCCTCTCTATTTTAAAATTCGCCTACATTTGATTTATTTGATCACCGGTCGAAAAAATATATGTGAATAATAACAAATGTTGTTTAGAGGAAAATTTGGAACAAAGGAAATATCAAATAATATACTTTTGATTTTATTATAGGAAAGTATAACTTTATTATCTGTCTAATAACATAAACTTTCATGACAATAATGCAACAAGTGTTGACATAGCAACTTGTATTTTAACGATTTTATCCTATCAGACACTTCGTAGTACTAGTTTATTAAATGTATGTATTGTCATCTTTTTTCAGTTCTTTGTCATAATCAATGTCAAGATATATAATTTGTTACTCATTTCAACCGTAACACATCTAATGATCATTTTGTGGAAAGCTCGGGACACATCCGATAGTTGATCAGTGAAGGGCGCGGTACTGAATTTGAATGTTTAATTATGTTTTATGGAAATACGTTTGTGATGAACCCGTAATAGCGGTTAATTAATATTAATTTGATATTCGGTTGATTTAATGGATACGACGACGGTTGGTTTTATCGTTTTAATTTTATTGTAGCTGTTGGCGTATGAACTAATTAAAATTGATTAATGCGTTTATTCCTATATTTGAAGTTATTTTGATTTTGAAAAATGTTTACAGTTTTTCTCGGACAGTGTGTTTGTGAGAATATGAATTTAAAAATTGCGTCAATTTTAATTCGACCCCAAAAGTAAGCTTACGAATTTGAACTTTATGTTTTAAAGAGAATTATATTCTAGTGTAGTACGTATTATCGATTCGAAAGTTAGGTGGAAACGACTGTCGATGAAGTTGAATGAGAATTAGAATTATTTAGAATGTTGATTGATGTATTTAATTTTATAACATAAAACCTAATTATATGAAAGAACGTACTATGGAAAGAAGGTACTATAATAAAAGAACGTACTGGAAAATCGAAAGAAGCTATGAGATTATAAGAAAATAATATAAGGAAAAAATATATATATAAAATCTTGCATATTAATCAAGTAAGCAAGGGATGGAGGGGTCAGAGGAGATAATTTTCTCACATCCTTACATATAAATATGTGAAATATATTCCAAATTTTAAGCTATTAAGCGTAAAATTATATTTAATATAATTCAGTTGTGATGAATTTGATATACCTCTTTTACTTCTATTTATGGACGCTTATCATTTTTAAAGTTTTAAATATCCTATAATTTTAATCATTTAAATTATTTTTAGTAAATATAAAAAAAAGCATAGGTTGTAACAAGACATATTTTACTATAGTTCTCATGCAGTTCATAAATAGAGCTGAGAATTAAATTCTATGTATTTTAAAATTATTTGATTCTGTTTTTCTTCAAATATACGTAAATTTGTTTATATATCAAAATTATCAATGCAATGTTTATAATTTTATCATATTTAGATTCGTTGAAAAGAAATATGAAAAACAAGATTCCGGGTGGTAACGGTGGTGCCCAAAAAGTTGAAATTAAAAAAAAGTTGGTATATCTCGTTAGTTTCAATTGATTAAACCGATGAATATGTTTTATCGAAATAATGATATAAGCTAGCTTAAAACCTAGTTTTTTATAATATAAACATTTGTTTAAATACTTTGTATGTGACGTAAATCAAAATCTCTCAACGTGACTATTGAAAGAATTTATAAACACGCAGTAATCACTTTCAATGTATCGTCCAAAAAGATGTTACTTTATAAAATTCGAACCAAATATTTGACAATTTTCTATTACATGGAATATCCTATTAAATTTGTTGTAATATTCTTTGGATTATGTTATAAGTATATTAGGCATCTATGAAAATATATGTGAAATACTAGGAAGTTGCATGCTCAGTTCTCGATTTCCTGTTGATCAAGGCACACAATTTAAATGTTAAATATGCCTTTCCAAATAATATATAATGATTTTTCTGATATCCATGTAGTAAATTGATCGTAACGTTAGGAAAAATTGTAAAAGGTACACAAAGTAGACTTAATTCGGTGCAAAATAAAATATTATGAAGACGAGACCATAAAATATGTTTACATTGACATATTTTCTTTTCCAAATAATAGTTGCAATAAATATAAAAAAGTGAAATATTTTGGAGTTATTAATTTTTAATTATTGTTAAGAGTCTAATACAAAAGACGCGTTATTTTATATACAATATTAATGGTCTTATTATTTTTTAACAAATTAAAAATATTTCTTTAACATGTACTGTGCGCCTTAGCACACAGTACATATTAAAGAAATATTTTTAATATTTCTAATAATATTTTTTCCAATTTTTCAGTTTACTTATTTGATATATTGACGAGATGTGTATATCCCGGCAGTAATTGAATGTCTAGTTTTGACCATTTACGTGTGATTTATCACAAAAACTAAGGTTATTTATATGATGTGATACGATTCTATATTCCCATTCAAATATTGTCAATATAATATTGGAATTAAGTAGCTATAGATAGATACCGTTTGGCTACATATCATTCGATATCTCCCCAGCATTTCCGCCGAGCAAAAACTTTGCCTACGACAGCAATTTTAATACACCGTAGTCTATAATAGCGTCATCATCCGTCGGCTCAGGTCGCGCCGTAAATCAACACGATTGCGTCATGAATATCAATAGGCGCCATCGCCGTGTGTGATCAGAGAAATGGAATCTCGTAAATGAGCAGCAATTTGTTCCTCAGATTGAATTGATGTCAGACGTCTGCGGGCGATGGGCGTGGCGCTGTGTCAATCGCGGTGGCGACCGGCGAACGATTGTTGGTTTGGGGCGCTCATTATGTTTCCTTTCGCAGATTCTATTCATAGTTCTGGAGGTGGAGACAGTTTTGTGTTATTGATGAGAAGGCGTCTTAAGTAATGGAGGTTTCATTATTTTAGATGTCATACCTCTGTATATTCACGGGCTTGCGATATTGCTATGAGTAATTTTAATTCGTAAAGATGTGGTGATAAAGAAACTATATCATTATTTCCCTAACGTTGACATAATATTAAATACATATAATATAAACCTTGTTTTAATTTAAAAACATATCCAAAGTTATCCCACTTAATAGGATGCGCGAAAAATTAATGTGTCGTCTTTCATTTACCCTTATGTGGGTGAAGGTATGTACAATCTAAATTGGTTCTTTCAATATTTTATTTAATTAAGATTTTGGAATCTAATATATACAACGAGAGTATTGTTTCCTGATTTACAAGACCAGTTTAAGGAATATTTGGAATCCTCTGAGTTAATCCATTTCTTACTTGTAGTTGGTATCGAATAATTTTAATAGCTACTTTCATGTATTTTTAAAACAAATTAAAACAAAATATATAGTTATCTGTCTGAACGTAGTAATTAAAAAATTATTCTCTACGTTTTGCAGGTTTCTTAATATATGACATTTTTTATACGGAAAATGTAGATTTTACTCCTACCCTTTCAAAATGTTTCAATTATCGATGCTAGTTATCGGCTTGTTATTAGATTAAATGTATAAATAAATCGATGAATTTTTTACAAATAACATATTAATTTATTGAAGTTTTTATCGATTTATTTTGTCACATTACCACATCTCTAATATTAGTCGCCTGGATGCTTACTACTGTGGACGCTCACTAATAGTATCAAAACCAAATTGCTTCACTATGTTTTTGTGTAAAACCAGCCCAACGTAGTAGTATTATAGAAGTCAGTGTAAGAAATCCTCGAAATCAAATATGAAATTTATATAATACAGAAATTTTGACCAAATTTTTATAGTTATTGTAATTTTGTTTGAACATTGTAAAATAATGTATTCTGTTCTTAATTCCAATCTTTATTTCCATACCCAAGTCGTATATAAAATGTAATAGGAGTGAATAAAAAATCGCGGCTCTTAAAAATTGGTTTCATACAAAGGTAGAACGAGTAGTTAACGATTGGAAAAAATAAATATGTCGGTACGAAATGGCTGGTGAGAAGACAAGTGGTTGAATCGAATCTAAAACTTCTTAAAACAAGTTTATTTTGCATGATCTGTAATAACAGATGGAAAGGGCTTGTAATAACAGATGTAATAACAGATGGAAAGGGTCAGGACTAAGTCTTCTGATATTTAATTGCGACAGTATTCAACTTATCCAATCTCACTGGTTAACGGCGTTGTGTTATAACTTTTTTTAGTAAAAAATTGCTCAAAGACGAAAGTAGTGTACTGCTATTACATGTATATTTCCAACTAAGCTAATGAAGGTGGAAGTATTCTAAACTTAGCGCGGAGGAATAAGAAGAGGAAGGAATCTCAATTCGAAGCCCCTCGGATCAGACGTAACTTCCGTCATTGCGTGTCATAACTGCGGACAAATTTTAATTTGGAAAATCGCCCGCATTTACTTAGTAAATTAAAGTTAAGTTACTGTCACCTATATATTGAGTCGTTTTGAAAAGATATCTTCTTAATTAATAATCAGAGAATTATCGTACAATCAAAAGGACTAATTTTTTAGTTTGATATATTGGAAATACATATTTTCTTAAATTAAAACTTCTTAAGCAACGTTTCAATCATACGGTCACGTTAAAATTGTGTAACGCTTAAAATAGCAAATGCCGAACGTATCTTATTGGCGTCGAAACCGGCCGGGCTTTAATAATATTGCAGTCGGAAATGTCAAAAAGTTTATTCAAACCCTTATTTGTCGATGAACCAGCAAGTTGTCTCCGATCTGCGCGCGTTCAGTAGTGCATTTTGTTTTGGGTAAGTATAATGGAAAGATTATAAGTGAGTACGGTATTATCATTTCTTAAATAGCTTTGAGTGAAATTTTTTAAAAATATTATTTAAAAACGTACGCAATGATTTTCCTAATTGTTAGGTAATCAATTGGAAAATATTTAAAAATTAATATATTATATATTCTAGGGTATGTATTTTTATATATTCTAGGGTATGAATTTTGAACTGAATAATTTAGCAGCTTCAGTAAAATGTTGCGAAATCCCTAATTATAAATTAGAGAAAATATAGTTTTAAACAAAATAACAAGAAAAGGAAAACATGATTCTTGTTAACTAATTATTATATAAAGCAATTTCACTTCAGTCCTGAACTTAGTTCCTTTTATTCATTTTACCTGTTCCCTTGTTTTAAAATAACTTAAAAACTTCCTTTATTTTTAAATAACTGAAAAATATACTTTAAACAATGTTAAAAAATGCTAATTATCATAGAGATCACCGAGGAAAAATAGTTATAGGAAAACATATTTACTATTTATAACATACTATTCATAGCAGTACCTACGACTTCGTTTGTGTGAAATTCGGAATAAGGAAAATTATTACAATTTTTTAATTTTTAATTAATAAAACATATTTAGTGGTTTCCGATAACCAATGGTAATATAGTGGCATACTTTGTTCAAACTAACGTTTTTCATACCTACGTTACATGAGGTTTAGCCACCCTATGAATGTAAATACTAGATGAGTTCTATTTGATGAAGTTACATATAAAAACATATATAAAAGCTGACAGGCATAAATTTATCATTTTGTTTGTCATTAAGTTTTGTTTCTAGCACAATATTTACAGTATTTCAATTTGATGGCCAAATGTTTTATATCGACTCTACTAAGTGCTAAACGTTTCTTACGAACGATGGTATTTTCAAGAAAATTAAAATAGTTAAAGCCACAATTTCTAACTCTAGAATTTTATTATTAAGGTTGATTGAAGCTAGATAATACGTTTTTAAAACCAGTATTACGCAATCATGTTACTCAAGACCGCTTAGCTACTCCGCACCTTTCTGGAAAAGCGTTCTTGTACATTATAATTATGCTTCGTTAAACGCCATATGGCTTGACATTGATTTGAATATTATTACTATCATAAATTTTTCTTGATTTATAGTTTTACGGCATCTCATCTAGCAGATTCTTGTTCTTGATTGATAGTTGTTATGAAACTGGTATGGCAAGGTTTATTCAAGTGCAGCAGTCGTGACCTAGAGCAGGTTTGTCAATGCAATTGACAGTTGAAATGTTTCGTTATATTTCCTCACAATATGAGTCAGGGTTAGATGCCATGTGAGATCATAGTTTATCGGTACATATAATTAAATGATGACATACGTTTAGTCATAGGTAGTGAGTCAGGTTAATGGTGTAATCCATTTATTTACGCGGCATCTATTTAAAGGAATTGCTGGGTTAGACTTCGTAATGTCAAGCATTCAGTATTAATAAAGTTACTCATGCGTCTACAAATAACTGGCAGTGTCAGTTCGGGAAAATGTTACTTCTCGTAATTTTTTTATATTTGACATTAATTCTAACCTCTTACGTAATTTTTGTTTTATAATATAGTTTATTTTTTGCCAACAAGCAACAATGACATATATCCAAAATATTGTTTAATCAGTGTTGTATAGCTTTTTTTTCCACCCCTGACATTACAGAAGGTCCTCAATAGAGAGAACAAACGCCATATAATAGAAGGTAAAGATAAAGACATTAATTCGTTAGCGTGGTACTTTTTATTTTAAGGGTTTATATAATTTTTTTCTGAAATTTGACACGACGTTTGCAGTCCATTCACAATTATTATGATATATTTAAAAGCATAAATATATGAAGAAATATAAGAATATATCTTACAAACCGTATATGATTATAAACCGTATATGATACTTGGAAGAAATTTAATTAATAATCACTGAAAATAAGAAAAACTATTTTAAAAAACTCAAGAAGATACATTAAAGAATGTCAAAAATTTTTAATTATCATGGAAACCTCCGAGAAAAATGGTTATGGAGAAAAGATGTTTGCTACTTATAACATACTTGTTATGCCCACGACTTCGTTCGCGTGAAATTCGTAATAAGAAAAGTTATTCGAATTTTTTTTCTTCCATACGTTGCTCTTAGGTATAAAATATACCACATTAAATTTCATCAACCACTGTCCAGTATATTTCGCGTGATTGACGAATAAATTAACATATAGACAAAAATTCTAAAAACAGATTTTCTGGCTCCTATCATCATTTTTTACGCTAAATCAATCACTCTTTTTAATATATTTTCCATGTACAGAATTCACTGTCTTAAAATTGTATTATACGGACAGATTTTATTTATTATTTTTTATTTGCCTTACCTATTTAATTTTCTTGCTAACGTATTCAGCATTTTTGATACGCTAACGTATTGACTTTTTTTCTCGTTGATATATTCATTTTACTAAGGTATTAACCGTAAAAGTAATCAGATTTCTTATTAACCTATTAAACTTTTTGATAAAAAAAATATACAATAATTAAATTTCGTTAATGAATACACCAAGATAAAGTATCAAATGAGTCAAGAAATATATAAAAATGCCGATCATGGTGGATCGTATATATATATATATATAAATATATATATATATATATATATATATATGTATATATATATATATATATATATATATATACATACACACACACATATCTCCGCAATAGGTAGGTGTATTTTACGAAAGTTCGTCAAAAACAATATTAAATAATTATTATATTCTATAACCAAGACCTTCTGATTCATATTAAAAATTAAAATGACTACTAAATTTTTGCATCAGATTTATTTTTAGTTGCAGAAAATATGAATGTATTTCTAAGCTGATATCACAATTGAAATGGTTGAAAGTCCCTGATTGATGCACATCACATTGGGTGTCACGATCGGTTTCGATACTTTCGATGTAAGGTTGCTAACTTGTTGCATTTTATAAGTCGATTAATCAAATTGGTTGCAACAATAATAAAATAGTCTTATATTTTCAGTTACTTGCCAACATTTTTTTTATATTTTCAGTTATATGTTTTGTGTGTATTCATGTTATTCTATTGATAACTAAACTGTTGAATGTATCCAAATAGTTTTTGAATCTACAGTCTATCGATACGACATTTGGAGGATCGTATCGTGACTATTAGTTGCGATTCCAGTATATTATTATATAGATACGATACCGATTATTCCAAGATATTGTTACGGTAGAAAATATTGCACGTATCTATCTTAAAAACAGATTTAGTTAATTGATTCTTCTTGGTTTAGAGCTTCTCTTTGAACAAACATACAATCACCTTTTGCGAAAAGTTTTTCTTGGTTGCAAAACTTAGGAATTAAGTGGATCTTGACACCAAACACTCACCCTCTATGGCTGCCAGAAAAAGTTTTTTTCTTAGTCCTACCCTTCCTTAATCTGACCTTGTTCCCTTTCCTCAATCATGCCACGTCAAGGTTAGTAATTAATATTTTCTTAACATTATTACTATTTTTTTGATATAGTGTTTTTCTTACTTTTCTTAAATAGTGTATATTCTAATTTATATATTTTATAATATACTAGGTTTATAATGGATTTAGAGTATTCCACAATACTGAATTCTCATGTTGAACTATTTTAGTTGACTGGAAGAAATTGCAGACATAGCGTTAAGTCTGCCAATTTTATAACATTTTTGATGTCCATTACAATTTGAAATAAATATATAAATTCGTTTTAAATATACCTATTTTTAATTTTATTTAAGCGTCCACTTTTACAATTTATTTATCTCTAAATTTCAATTCATTTTCCCAGCATATCATTACCAAACTAAATAAATAATAAATAAACGAAAAAGTGCAAAACAATCGCTTTTAAGGTAATATAATCACCGTTTTTGACCTTAAGCTTTTTGCAGATACTGGAAGCAATCGCTATGTTCTAATACCTTTAAGTATTGTTAAAATAGTTAAAGTCGAACAACAATTTTTCAGTTTGGTACCTATTTATGTAATAAAAAAAATAGTATGAATTATAAAATTGTCGTAATTGGTATTTTAAATTGACTAACATTTCCACCTGCTATGAAAATATGTACGAGTATCTTAATTTATATCAAAAAAAATTAACATGTGGTGGTTTAATAACTCTTTTATTCATGTTTCTCTAATATTTATATATTGTCAAATATTTCAAGATTCAAATGAACTCGATATTTTTTAAGGTCTTCGTTATAGTGAAATGAAGTTTAAGTTCTCTTCTAACTTTTGGTCGTCATGTAATGAATACAACTAATTGGCAAAAACTGTTTTTTTATTAAAAATATAGTTTATACATTTATATACATTATTAAACGACGATGAATATTCTGTTGTTTTATTATTTTAAGTAAATTGTTTGGAATTCAAGATTTTAAGAAATGCAAAGAATAAAAAAATATGCAAAAACATCTAATTCTTTTATATTGAAATATTTTAATTAGAACGAATTGAAACGACAAAACAAATATTCAGATAGTCGTTAACAATCAAATATTAATTTAATTTTTTCTGAAACAATTGGTCACAGAAATATTTTTTAAGACTCTATTGAAACTATATATTTAATTTTACAATACCGTTAACCACCAAGACACGAGAGTGACCGAATTCCGTCGAAAGAGCTGAGAAGACGCGAAGCTGTCCGAATTAAGTCGGAAAGACCCGACAAGACGCGAAGCTGGCCGAATGGCAGGTCGCGACGTGCCATCAAGACATTTTAACTCCCATCCAGACGCGCCATTAGATGTTTTACATCAATAATTGTAAATTAGTTTTTAAATTTTCTTCTAATATTCCTATATTTCTTCATATTTATATTGAAAACGTTTTTATTATACGGACTTTAGAGGGTTTCCTACAAGTTATATAGTTTTAATATGTCAATAAGCCATTGCATTTTGTTTGGGAATTCGGTATATGCCTTGAATTGCATATAGTGTATCGATACAAAAGCGATGCTTAATTTGCAGAAATCATTATAGTTTTATATTATTGTGTCGATGTGAAATGGCATAAAAGTTAGTGGTAGACAATCAAGTAAATTAATTAACCTCTAAGCGTACTTGACCCTTTTTACCCTTTGCGACACGTGACTCTACGCAATGAGAATTACGACTCTTGAGAGGTTTGGCAAATATTGACAAGAAAATGTTTATCTTCAGTCTGGTATAAGATAAAATGTATTACGTTTGTATCAGGGAAAATAGAATTATTTTCATATATACCTTTTAATACCGAAAAAGCCTTTGAAGTGGGAGCAGTACTTTCAAAACGAGGTTGCAATTAGGCACGTATAAACATTGAAGACATTTTTACTAAACTATTTATAAATGATAATATTATTTTTAATTTATGAATGTGTTATTCAATATAGATTTTACAGACGTGAAGTCATTGTAAATTACTCAAAAAACTCTGATTTAGGATAATAGATATATTTTCCCAGTTTTCGTTAAATTCTAGTAATTTTTTAAATAAGTCGAATAAAGTAGTTCTCATGATTTTCACTACAATTTTGGATATAAAAGCGTACGTGCGTTTGTATCTATGACATATTTTTGTCAACAATTTTAACGATATCCCTGAAATTAACTTAAGTTAAATTCTAAAAAATTGCTGTCTTTAAAATGTAACTTTTCAACTGATATGAAAAAGAGGAAGTTATATGTTCGACGCGTATTTTTTAAGATGTATGCACACCGGCTTGTTTGACATTTCTGGGTCGATATGCGTGATTATTTTTTTGTTTGAAAGAATATATTAGCGAGTGGTCCCATATAAATATGGTAATGATCTGATGGTGAAGTCTAGAATTGAACAATGAAATTCCATAAGGAATGGCAGTAAATCAATTATGATTTAAGATGTTTACCACCGGCAGTAGTTACTTTGCAAAATAACTACATCATTTACCAGCTCAGGTTCTGATGACAAGTTCTGGAGAAGAACGATCAGATTCCTTAACGGATGGTGGTAAATCAACCGTGTTTCAAGATATTTGCTCCTGGTAGCTGTTATGTTGCCAAATAACTCCACCATGAACCATGTTAGGGTCTGATGATGAATTCTGGTTATGAGGCATGGAACTTTTTAGTAGGATGGTAGTAAATAAACAGTGGTTCAAAATATTTATTACAGGTATATATTCTAAAAAACTTGCCAAATAACTATACCATTGACTAGGTCAGGGTCTAATAACGAAGTCTGGAGATGAACAATGAAACTCCTTGACTAATGGTAGTAAATTAAGGTTGATTGAAGATATATGCTACTGATAGTTATTGATTTGCAAAATTCCTACACTATCGACAAGGTAAGAGTCTGATGATGAATTCTGGATATGGAAATTGTAGCTACTTAATGGATGGTAGTAAGTCAACTGTGATTCAAGATATTTACTACTGATGGTTTTTGCTTTGCAAAATAACTATACCATCGACCGGGTTAGAGTCTGACGATGAATAGTGGAGATAAACTGGGCAAGTCCTTAATGGATGGTAGTAAATCAATGTTTGCTAATGGTAATTGTTACTTTGCCAGATCTGATGTTGGACTCCGGATATAGAGAACGGAACTCCTCAACAGTTTACAGCTAACCATCCGCGGCTACAACTATCGCTTCTCTTCTGGGTGTTATCGATAAACGACTTCAGATAAATATACATTTTTGAATATACTAGCTTTTGCCGCGACTTTTAGTAATCATACAATGTGCTTGGAAATATAATTAAATGTTTGGTATATCGTGATGATTAATACTATCGATAACTAAAAATTCAAAATAAAATATTTTATAAACAACCAACTTCAAAAAAGTAGGCACTGAAAAGTAAAAAAAAATATAACTCAAAACAGCATATTTCTTCATAATAAATAACTAAGCTATTTATTTTTGGAAGTCGGTTCAGGTACCGCCGATATACTTAATGAAATGCAAAATTGTATATTGTAAATACGCTCTTTCCGCACCAGTGGTGTTCCCACCTTATCGTGGTGGGGTGGTTTGTGTGTGCTGTTGATCCCGAGAGCTATGAAGACGGTAGCTTAGCTATTGGCTGGGTCACCCAAGCCGGGCAGCTCGAAGGGGAGACACCAGATGAAGAGGAACTCCTTGGGCTTCCAGGTTGAGCTTTGGGTGTGGGGCTAACTATCCCATCCTGTAAAAAAAATTAAGTTCAGAAATATCAAAACCTTAAAATCGGACGGATGCTACTCAGATAAAACAGACCAAAAATGGACTTAATTTTTAAAAATTCAACGCTGGCGGGCGGTTTCCGCTGACCGGATCCACTGGACGTTGCTTGTCGAGACAGCCTTGATCTGTAATAGGTAAGTAGTAGTGCTAACCAAGAAGAAGAAGAAATACGTTTTTTATCAAATTATTTCGTACTATGAATATATAAAAAGTTAAACTTTAAATTTAAATTATAAATTAAGTAAAATTTAATAAATTTAATAGATAAATTTACTTAAGGTGATCGTCTCTGCTGAGTTAATTATTTTTTACTTTCTTTTAAG
Organism: Druceiella hillmani; assembly: GCA_039881145.1. Lineage (NCBI taxonomy): Eukaryota > Metazoa > Arthropoda > Insecta > Lepidoptera > Hepialidae > Druceiella > Druceiella hillmani. The sequence goes on from JAYKKI010000080.1 coordinate 3,501,999, forward strand.
GTCGGTTTAAAAAAACATTTTATTTAAATATTTCATTTAATTATTAATTACCCCCTTTATGGTTTCTCTATCAGTTACTTTGAATATTGACTTTTGAAATTTATGCGGGTTTAATTATTACTATACTAAATTTCAAGTTTTTGTGTCAAACGATTTCAAAAAAGAACTGTGTCAGACACATAGACGGGATGGACACGTGAGTGATTTTATAAAAGTTTCGTTTTTGTTACTTTTGCGGTCAGGTATCCTGCAAATGGAACTGAAATTGAGTAGATATAACAGTCTCTTCTAGTGAAATCAATAATCTGTGAAGTAATTAGCTGCAATGAGTTAATATTATAAACGACATTTTTCCTTTTTTCATAAAAACATCAAGTGAACGCATTTTTACAAATTAATAAATATCTTATATTTATTTATCGTTGTTATTTCGATTCTGGCGAAAACAATCGTGAAACACCATGAAAGTTAAATATGTACCCACTACTCTGCTTGCCGTGATACTAGTTTGGTTTATTTATTAACTTATTAATTTTATACACATATTTATTGACACGTTATAATGTAACCTAATCGTAATGATAAGGAATTTATGGCTTAACTTATAGATTAAGTTTGATTAAAATAATCCAAAAATTACAAAAGATTACAAAGACACATTTCGACAAACTTTCTTTCACTCATCTTAAACAAATTACCCTCTGTTGCGACCGCTATCAGGTGGTTGACAGTTGAATATTGTGGGAAACTGGAGAGATCTGATGTAATTCACTTCTAGAGTTACCAAAGAAATTTAGCATACCTAGGAGTAAATATAAAAGGAAAGTAACCATACTGTCTCATGTAGAGATGTCGATTACGCATTTCGAACACGTTCAATCATCAAGCTGTATTTGGCTTCGTATGGGTTCCAAATGATGGAACTGGATTCTAATCGAATTAGTAATAATGAATTTTACAGCAGGCAAATTAATGACACGGATTGAAAAGTTTTCTAAATAATTTTTTTGGTTGATTCACCATATGCCCAAAAAACGTCAATTGCCAAAATTCAAATCTGTCTTGAAATTTAAATAAATTAAATTTTAAAGTGTTTTTTTTATAACGAAAATCACTTTTGCCGCAAAAAAATAAGTATATAATCTGGACAAATTTATATTTTCCCAAATATTTGGCAAGTCTAATTATAATTACCTAGTAACTTTTTGTTATTATTTTTATTACTTCTGACGGAGTTAGTTTCCTACATGTATTTGTAGTTAATGTACTGAAGTGATTAAATGAAACAAGCAATGTTTTGAAAGAGTTTCCAAATGGTAAGGGCTTCCCGTAATCTCCTCAATAAATATCCTGTAAGTGTTCTACGTTATTATGTGTACAAACTAAAAGCGAAAAGCGACTGTGATAAACTAAGCGATTAATGGTTCTACATGACTTTTTTATTACGTGACACCATTTCTTATTTCAAAAACCAGGGTTAAGATATGGATATTTATTAAGTTGTTTTATTTGAAGAAACCCGACCCGAGATTATATGAATCAAACCATGTAAATGTATCAATAATTCTATTTATTAGTTAACTATTAATTATAGGTATAATAATATTTAATAGTTTATTCAATAATTCTATAATACTATTTAATAGTTATCGAAAGTATCAAGCAGTTCCATGGCAAAAATATACTATATATATATATAATTTATTATCTATGTATATTTTTTAACCTTTTGCCATTTTATAAAACACAAATAATAATTATTATGTCGTCACCGTCGTGTGTTGGATTGAGTAAAGACATACACCGCGAGAACCGGGGTTCGATTCCCGGCCGCTCGGCAAGCGGGACTAGGAGAAGTCCAATGTTTCGAAGCTCTGGCAACCATTTGTCCATACGTGATCTTCTTCGTATATCATGTGGATACGACAACAATAACAATAATTATTATGTAAACAAATCTATAAAGTCGATTTTCATCTATGTCTAATTACCGTCTCAATTTTAAGCCTTATAATCTCAAGCATTTTTGATGACAATACAATCATATTGTACCATCAAGCTCATATGATGATGGGGGATGAAGGTAGTCGTAGCAACTTTTCGATGGTCTTTAGTAAACCCATCGAGTTTGGTTCATTTCACTTATTTCAACGAGTCCTTTGGTCACATATTATAGGATATAATGATGGATATGAATTGTAAACCCATTGGATGGGCACTCTTTTGATTTGTCTTAATAAATCCTTGCGTTTCGTTTTGTAACCAAGAGTATCTGATGATTGATATATAATGATGGTATCTGATGATTGTTATATAATGATGATGTATATAATGATATATAATGATGATGTATATAAGAGTATCTGATGATTGATATATAATGTTGATGTTGATGATGATGGATATGAATTGTAAACCCATTGGATGGGCACTCTTTTGATTTGTCTCAATAAATCCTTGCGTTTCGTTTTGTAACCAAGAGTATCTGAGTTGGCCATGGAAACTTCTTAATGGCTGACAGTAAACTAATTAGTTTAGGCTCCTTTTTTTTATCTCAATGAGTCTTTTGGTTATTAAACATGTCTTTTATTTTTTTTTAATTTTCCTTTTTATAAAAATTATTATTAGATGTATAATATGAACTATAGTTTTTTGGAAATGTTGTTTGTCTTTCTGTATAATTTTGTCCGTATGTCTACATAACTTAGCTTCATAACTATTATGTGCAGAAGCTACTGTCATACTACTGTCCCTGGAATATGAGTGGTATGACAAATGTTTTTGTATGTCATGATGCACATACGTTACAAATCAGCAAAACAATGTAAAAATATGTATGATGTTAAAATGAGGTTTTTCCATAGCTTGAAATAAAAAAAAATTATAAATAATTAAGTCATATCTTGATGTCCACGCAAGCGTAGCGGCAGTTAAAAGCTGGTATCAAAATAATATCCTGTGGTTTTTAGGAAACCTCACATAATTGTAAATTTTACTAGCTGTATTATGATATTATATTTTGAACGATCAGTAATTAAAAAAGGTTTTTTAAATAATTAAATGGTAAAAATGATTTCCACGAAAAAATAAATTATTATTTAAATTAATGTTGAATTTATTTGGCGTTAATTTTGGAGAAATTAATTATTCTCAATTAAATGAAACTACGTGATGCAGTATTATTTCAACTTTCTTTAAGTTCTTTACCACGACCTAGGTTTCGTTGTATTACCACATCTTTAGGTGGGCTATTAGCAAAGAATTCTTAAACTTAAAGAAAGTAGAAATAATTCTACATCACGTAATTTCATTTAATTGTAAATTAATGCTATTGAGATAGTAACTTAAATATTGACCGAAGTAAACAATGCAGAATACCTTACTTCTTCAAATTCGTTGTTTTGCTGGTTATTTTAATGTTTTTTTGTTTATTTTGTAATTATAATATTTTAAATAAACATTCCTAATATATAATTTTCAATAAAATTTGTTCACGCATAGGAATAATGTTCGACATTTTAGACTTCCATTCTTGTATTTTTTTAGATAATCGTGGATTTTTATAGTGTTTTTTATATTTCGCCAAATACATAAGTTAATTTAGTATGAAGACACATTTAATATCATATATTTATTGAACACACAGAACAAATATTTTCTCGAAATGACCTCTTATGCTGCGATTTGATTTAGGCGTTTCAAATATCTTAATGGTTAATGTCGGAACTCATTGTGCCATCTGTTGTATCAGTGTTAAACATTTACTTTAACAGAATAAAATCCATTTACAGGCGCGGGATAAAATAACAGACTAGAAAGTAATTAATATTAATTAAACCAACTGCAGATCTCGTCGCCACACTCGACTCGAGCACCAGCTTTGCTGCAGACAAAGCATAAAATTGAATGCCCGTTTGAGTAATTGTTTCCTTGTTCCGATCAAGTATCTTAATGTTCGCTAGTTTACAATTTTCCTTTGAGGATGCATTCGCCTTTTGTGTTGGAAAGAAAGCGGGTTGCTTTATTAATTATATTTACTGGGAACGGTCTTGGCAACCAGTTGTGAGGCACCATTTCAAGCAGTTGCGATGCTGAGCTAATTAAGGGAGGAGTCGCTTTTCAAAAGGTTAGCCGTGCTTGTTAATCTCCTTCCACGTTAACGCGAATTTATAGGTACGCATATTTATAGGTATGCTATGTTTAGAAAAGTGACATTGTGAACTAAGGGAAGATGTAGCCTCGACATATTTTTGAGAAAATATATAGAGTTTTGCTCGCCGCTTTGACGTTAGAAAAGCGTATTATTGAACGGCTGTCACCTAGTACTACTATGCAAACATTTTATTAGAGTAAAGAGAGGTGTTATGAAAATAAGTAGACAATTACGGAACCGTACCATATGGCTGTTCCGACAAACACTTGTCGGTTTACTTCAAAAAGAGGGAGTAAACCATTAAGGCAAGCTATATCACATATGCGTAGTTGGAGAAATTTTTTTTTAAACCATTGTAGAAACTTTAAGTTTAAGAGTCAGAGTGGTATGGCATATTAACTAGCATATATTTGGCATGTTAACGTCATATCTTAATAGTTAACCCTTAAAATATTTGTAAGGGAAATTTTTAGAGAGCAAATGAAGTAATAAATTTTTAGGTTTCCTTACCTCAAAAAATTAATAAAAAAAGACTGAACCCTTATAGGATAATTTGATAGTCTATCCGTCTTTCAGAGCCTTTTTATTCAGAAACAGTTTGAGATATCAAGTTATTATACCAGCTGACATCATACATTGTACGTAAGGCCTATAATTTTACATTACTGTAAAAATTGGAAGTTTTTTGGTTCATGCAAGAAAAATATCTGGCATTTTAAATCGTTCTTTCTTAATATTTTATATTAGATTCACTTATATGCATGTGTACATATGTTTGAAAGTAATGGAATATTTCAATTATTGAATATATTTGGCGTTAATTTTGTAGAAATTCATTATTCATAATTAAGCAAAAGCAATACAGCAAAGATCTTGCTAATTACCCTCCTGACGATGTTATCATACAACGAAACCTAGGTCGTGCTAAAGAATTTAAATAAAATGGAAATAATTCTACATCACCAAATTTTCACCCCATTCCATACTTTGAATTATTTAAAATTTCGCACACTTGATGACAATACAATAAATTCATAATTAAAAATTTAGAAAATAAAATTACAATTCAAAAAAAATTAAAAAACACTCTTTTACAGAAACATGAAAAAATCTTTAAATATAAAGATTTTGATCAAGAGCGAATGGATGTCTCAGAACTCGGTTTAAGTAAATTTTTTTTAATAAAATAAAAAACAAGAATAAAGTGATTGAAAAAAAATATTTATTCACACAATAACCTTACTCAGTGTTCATCAAAATCGATAAAGTGGTTCCAGTGGACTTATAATCTCAAAAGTCCTCATAATGAGTTATTAGCCTTATAACACAAGTAAAGGGAAAAACGTAATGAATCTTATAGTACAAGGGAAAAACATAATGAGTCTTATAGTAAGAGTAAAGGAAAAAACTTAAAGGCCAATTGTTCGTAATTCCATATAGAACTATACATTATTATAATTATTTCTTTTTACCCCTGTGAAAGATATGGCAGGTAATATATTTAAAACATGAAAAATTAACATTTTTATATATTTTAGTAAAAATACCATGTATCTTTAAATGTTTATAGGTGCCTAAATATATACGGAAACCTCATAGTTCGAGTTTTTGCAATGTTATGTTTTTTTAAATAAATCGTCGTTTTTGTGAGTTAAAATGAAAATGTATCATGGCTTCGTTTTCATTAATAAGAGTGAAATAAGTTTTCAAGTGCTTGCCACTAACACAGAAGCCAAAAAAACAAATTAGAAACAAAGGATCCTTTTTATATGTTAACATTTTTACATTTGCTTGTACTTTTTAACTGATCCATATAGATGATTACAAATACTACCCCTAAAGTATAGATCCAATTCTTTGCTACATCTCTTCGTAATTTCGTAGCATTTTACACATGCAAATATACTTAGAGTTAATGCCACATCTACGTCAAAATACAAACTTGTTATTTTTTTAGAAATAAAACGATGAATAAAGTAAAATGTTTACGTTCGACCTATAACCGGAAACCTACGACTTTTCATGCTGCTTCCCGTTGGGTTCCATTCCAGGTATAAACAGGTTAGTCTTTGTAAGGTTCAGTAGTTCCTATGGGCAAAATATAACTTCGTTTTGGTGGTCCCAAAGTGTTCACGCTGTCGATATTAAATTTCGCTTAGCGAAAATATTAACTTTCGGTGTCCTTGTAGAATCGTTACCCTTATGATATAAAAAAAATATGCTGTCACGTTCAATGTGTCTGTTTGTCATAGGGTGATAAATATTCAACTTATTGGCTATACGTTTATAAAATTTAACATGGAGATGAATTTGTGTAACTTTTAGGTAATACAAAGTTGTAAAAAGTGGTAAAAAAAATTTAGGATCGATGTTTTAGAAGTGAAAATTTCTTTTGGCTCATCTTGTCAAAAAAATTTTGATGAAAAAATGCGATTTCGCGTCACACCAAGGGTGGCGCGCTTCGGGTATACTCGGCGGTAGGCGATTATAGACGAACAGTTCAAATTCGGGTATACTCGGCAATAGGCCAAGTGAAGTCACACGAGAGGAACAAGTTAGTAAATATATTAAAATTTCGTCACTTGGCCCAGTATGTTAATGGTGCAGTTGTAAAACTCTTTTTAAATATTATTAATTAACAGAATTCAAACAAAATTTTTTCTCTTCTGCGCGATGAGTATACTTAGTACATATCGTTTATGTTTATAACGAAGACTTATATTTTCTATTAAGATAAATGTATTTTTTTTATTACACGGTGTATTTTATATTTAATATCATAAATTTTAAAATGAATTGTATGTATAAATACATTGGTTTGCAAAATGTTTACTATTACTGATTGGTCTCAAGCACATCCAGTTTTCTTTCTCAATGAAAAACTTTAGTTAGGTACGTAAGCTATATGTAACTAATTAAAGATTTTCATGCATTTCCTCCGAAAAAAAATTTTTATTCGGCGCACTAAAACTGATTTAGAATATATTTATCGTATGTTTACAAACATTCGATATCATTAAAAATGAAAATTTTTGTCTTTTATTAAAATTATGACCAAAGACGCTTTTGATAAAAATGTTTTTCAATGGTTTTTGCCTGATTATTAGTTATAATTATATAATACAAACTTGTCGCATTATTTTATTTATAAATATTTTTAAAAATGTAACATTAAAACCATATTATTTAAAAGAAGGGAAAGTGGGGGTAGTTATGCTTTTGGTGTTACCTAGGATCTAAAAGTATAAACGACTTATTCCGATATATTTAGAAAATTGCAGTATTCACTCCGTCATGTTCAGTACTAAAGTATATGTTATAACATCTGTTTGTTTATTTATAAAATATGGTGACAAAAAGAACACACGTGTCAAAAAAGGTTTTTTTATTAGGATAGGATAGGATATAATCACATACATAAAATACGTTTATAACAAATTTTAATATGCAAAAGAGGGATCTATATAGCTAAGGCAATTTATGGTAGCCTAAACTCTTAATGGCTGCATGGAAATTAATGTTTGTAGTTGGTTAGCTTTTCATTGGATTCAAACTAGTTTCGCTAGTAACACAAGAACACATGATACCACTAAAATTCCAACATGGCGGATGCTGCCAGTGATTTTTTACTAAATAGATTATTGGTTTTTAACTTATTTATGGAATTTTTGTTTGCGGTATCGATATAAAAAATAAAATGTCTAATTTTTCTATAATTTTGTTTTTCCCAACATTATAATTCGTTGCAAGAGATCTCCTTAGATAAATCCGATTTCATAAATTAGTTCTCTCTTTATAATATTGAATTTTATAAATTTTTTTAATAATGTCATTAATTTTATTTTCATGAGCGAGCGAGCGAGATTATTAATTTTATTTTCATTGATGATTTTTATTCTAAACACCGGAAAAATAAAAAAAATGTTGGTCGATAGTAATGAATAAAATACCATTTATCGCTGGAAAATTTGTTCTCCTTAAAATTAGAATATTTTGTTTCAATTGTTTGGAAAATAATTCAAAGATTACTGGACTCTACCACCTCCCAATCCCCATCCTCTGAGAGAATTAATTCGTTTATGAAACTTAACGTTTGACGAACAATGAAAGAATAGAAGGAAATAAGTGCTCAAAAGTGCTCAGAAATTATATATATTAAAAAGGCGAGTTTAAAATATTCTTTAGGAAAAACTGGTTATTTACACATAAAGATCGAATGAAAATTATATGAATAAGCAAAAGTCTTCGTTGTAAAGCCAAAGTTAAAAAAATTCCCTAAACTCTTGCTAATCGAAGAGTGAGGACGTAATTAGTCATTAGGTCTAGCCAGACAGTCTCGTCGAAGCCTTCCAAAGCATGGATTAAACAATGGCGATGACGATGGGGATTCTGCTATAGATACAGCCATAATAATTTGATGCAGTTACTGCTTCGCATAACGTGAACAAAAAGAAATCTTCATCTTATATCTTTATAAATTGTCCAACTGAAGATGTTGTCATGCAATAAAACCTAGGTCGTGATAAAGAATTGAAATAAAATAGAAATAACACTACATCATGTAGTTTCATTTAGTTGTGAAAAATTATGTTAAAATGAATTTCTACAAAATTAATGCCAAATATATTCAATATTAAAAAAAAAGAACGTTCGTACCGTCGGCTAAGGAAATGTCTGAGGGCCAACATTCATTACTATTTGGCTAGTAAAAGCTTCGATAGTCGATTTTTTTTTCTAACCGCAGCCTAATAGTTGCATACTTATGCTTGTTTACAAATGTTTAGATTTTTACTACACCCTCAGGCATTTTTCAATTTTATAATAAATTCTTTATTCAGTCATTTTTTATACGAATTTTTTCTAAAATTATAAATCTTCCGCATTTAAATTTATGTAAAAGTTTTGCAATAAAGTTATATTTTGAATTCAGGATTTTCTTTGGTTAATTTTTCCCTGGCTATTTTGAACTCAACTCGAGTCATCTCACAACATGGTAACAGTTTCCACAAATAATATCTTATTCAATACTATCTCAGAATAACACTAAACTCTATGAGACAATGTCACTTTTGTGACAAAAACGCTGCGCTGTTTTAAAGAGATTGTCGCAAAATTACATCCCAAGTTTGACAGCTCCGTCTACTGCGAACAATGCCTTATCCCCTGACAGACCGCTCCCCGTAATAAAGTTACATAATCATCTATCCCAATGTACACGATCCCATACACGCCCCTACAGCCCAACATCCCCCTGATCATAAATCATGCGAAAATATAAAGGAACATTTTACCTGCTGGTGCTCTGGGAAATCGGTTTCTCCGTAGTTCACGAGGCGATTTGGCCGCTGAACCGTACGGGTCGGTCACGACGGGTCAGGGGATTGGAGAAAGTAAATGTATTAAAAATATATCTCGAGTTTCCCCTTCACGCCTTATGAATTTCATATAAGTATTTCCGAGTAGGTGCTTTATCTAATTTAGTGTTATGCGCTCGCTGAGCGAGAGGGCTCTCCGTTTGATTATGGCTTTTGGTGGATATTTTGTAGCTCGCTCGAGGAAAAGGAGGTGTGTTGGGAATGATATGAAAATTATTGTTTCATGTTTAATGATCTGAAAGGCAGAGACAAGAATATAAATGCAGGCATATATTAATTTAGTCAACCAATATGATATAGATGACGATGTGAACCTTTCGATACGCAACCTCACAAAAATGTGCTACAAATATTTATTCATGTCCATGTTATTTAAAAGGATTACACGTTAGTTAAATATTTTATTTGAAACAAAAGAATGAGATATTTTTCCATAATGAGTAACTTGAAAACTAATGGGGCAATTGGAATAAAATGCATTAGAACATGCATTTTTCATGTATTTTTAGGTTATACTATAATCATAATTGTGGTCATCTTTTTTATAGTTCAGTTTCTTCTTATCTTCTTTTTGCTGTTTTCTTGATTTATCTTTGTTCTAATTCTGAAGAAACATTGCTTGTTATATTCAAGTTTTCATCTATTCATTTTTCAGTTCTCTTTCTCAAACACCGTTTAATATAAAAAATTGAAATTTAGCACCGTGTTAATACATAAAAGTCTACATACATGTCAATGGTTAACATTCAAAAATATTAGTGTGGAAATTATTGAGGAGGCGAATAAAACAATCGATTTTTTTTATTTATCCCATTTTGTGGGACATCACTTTGGAAGGACGGATTCCAAAACTACTTATTTTAGAAGTTCAAGTAAAACAATTCAAAAGGTGTTGTTGAAAACGTACATAAAAATATGACCCCTTTCCACCTTCAAAATTTGAAAATTAAAATTTATGGTAGGAAAACAAAATTCATGGATGTTTATTTAAAAGTTACCGACAAACCGTACTAACGGTTTTACATGTAATAATATTTGAAAGATACACGATATTCTTAAAGCTGTGTACTATATACTAAGCAATATATACATATATAATATTGGAAAAACTAATGTTATTATTTGGAAATAGTTTAATCAAAATAATATGTATTCTACTTAACCGGTTTATTTGTGATCAATTTACGAAATAAATAATAGGACAGCTAAAGTTATACGAGTGCTTTAAAATCTTACCAGTATCCGAAAATCATACTTTTTTATTCTACAGCTCATGATGTCTAATGCCCCATTTTAAATCGGTTGGTAAGAAGGAATTACAAGGGGAACCGATTAATTATTTACGTAGTGAACATAAAATATTTAATTTTTAATAATCCATGTTTAAATTATACAACCGTTTTATAATTAACAAGATGTGTCTTTTACACATTCTCATTATAGGAACAATTAGATTAGCTGGGGTTTCATTTACTTTCATGCTGAGTGCCACATTGGCCTTTAGCCATTCTAAATATACATTCTGCGTAATTTAAGCTTTAATATAAAAAAAAATTAATCTTTTAGGTTTTCATTGAAAGTTAAAAATTTGCTTTACTACATAACTAAGTCATGAGGAAGTAAAGACATTAACATACAATAACATCCATGGCGCCCGTATTCGTCATTTGACACATAGAATTTAACCATGACATAAGTTTTATTACGATGCACATTTCAACTTGAAAAAGAATGTGCATAGGGCTGTACAACAGCTAAAGTTTCTAAAACATGTATTGTTTCTTGTAAATTTGTTTGGATATTAGGCTGTTGGATTTTATTCAATTGTTCAAATATTAGGCACTTTATAGAATTAGTTTCATTACTGTTAAACTTGATTTACTTAAACAATATCTATGCAGATTTAATTTAGTGCCTGATTTTGTTCGTTAAGTTACTAGATTTTGGATAAAAGAAATATAAGTGCAATTAAATGTCAATAGGAATAGCTTGGTAATCATACTTTTTGGAAACATGAAATAATACTGTAGAAGAAATATATTTAGGGAAATAGTAGAATAAAATTTAAACCTATTATTTATTGACATATGTGTAGAAAATATTTAATGATAATAGATACAATTGATTTCACTTAAATGTTTTTTCGTCAAAAGAAAACCTCACACTGATATGTTTAAATAGAAACCAAGGAAAGCAAGTCGCATCTAATTTGAAATGAAACGAAAAATTTTGTTTTTTTTTTATTTAACAACACTAAAAATAATACGTATGTGTTTTTATAAATTCCAATGTATTTATTTGTATGTGAATTAACAGCTATTTTTCTATATTTTAATTTAAAAAAATCAAACTGGTGTATCTACTATTAAACATTTATCTCATTATTATAATAATCATTATTACGTAGGAAAATAGTGTGTTACAATAATCTTTTCTTGGTAATTTCATAATTACTATCATAGCCCTGTAATATAATTCTTGTGAAAAAGCCTTTGGATTTCATTTTAAATTATGGTAATTTTTTATTTCTTTATTGTTTGTATTTTGTCTTCTTTTTGTTCATTGATGAAAAAAATTGTATATTTTTGTATATTATTAAAAAAATGTTGCAAGCGTTAGTAATCAGCCAGTTTGTATTAATTTGTGTCGATGGCTCAGCATATTTTTGCAAAGGAAAGTTTAAATGTTTTCATTAAAAATATAAAGTATTGATTTCATAAGTCCGTAAAATGGTGAAAATTTTAGTAGTAAAAATTGCCCAAAATATTTTATGTAGAATGCTCCATTAATTTGCCTTAAAGTTGCAATACATGAGTCTGTTTTTGCTATTTCACACGTCATATCTCCAAAGTATACATTTTTTTCATAATTAATATTTAATTATAAACTATTATTTAGGTCACGAAAAAAGTTAAAATTATCGATCCATCAAAAGCTCATTTTTGAGCCACTCTTTATTTTTTAAAATTTATTATTTCATATTGTTTAAAGTGAGCATATTAATACAATACGTTTGCTTCTTAAAATAATATTTGACAATCGTCGTTTTTGTAATTTTTGCAATATGTAATACTTCCTTTGATCATTCACTTTGAAATATTAAAATTTATTGAATATAGTAATTTCTTTAAAAAGTATTTACGTGAATTATGTAACTAACTATTTTATTTGTTAGATCAATATTTTTAAACCAAAAAAGAGGTGTAAGAATAATATATATCGGTTTTATGGGGCAATAATAGTAATAAAATTATTCGTGTTTAATTTTTTTTAAAGGTAACGTTTGATTAAATTAATCCATCAAATATTACGGAACCAAATTCTTACGAAAAAAACGTTCATTATTGTTTACTCTAACAAGAGACGAGTTTTCGTTCGTTATAAAAATGGTAATTATAAAGAAAACATGTGACAAAACTAATTATTTTAGTTGTTACATATTTTATAATTCCATATTCAATAAGTTTGTAAATTTTCAGTTATTTGTTGACGTTGATATATCGTAAACAAAATGATGACAACTCGTTTGGACGTGTCATTTGTGTGTGACACCCCTGTTCTGATTGAGAAACAACAACAGATCAAAATAGATATGCCCGCCGTCGCATCATCGAAATCTCGATTCATTTGGCGTCTTAATATCAATTGAGAGTTTACTTACGTATTAATTACGTCAACTGTTCTACCTTGGCCTTCATCATCATATTCTGTGTTCCCCATGAAGGTCACAATATTCATTATTTATGCTGTTTTGCTTAAATGCATCGTAGTAAGTTAGTTTTTTAGGACGATAGATGGTAAATATTTATATTATTTATTTATGTACTTTAATGTATCTAGTTGATACATATGGTGGACTTATGATTATGAGAGTAATCTCTTATAACCAACCAAAAAACCAGTCCAGCCTCGCTCGACGAGCAAGCGAGAATCGAACTCGGGATCACGCGGTGCGTTTCACAGTCAAAGGCCATATTCCTTGTGATCAACCTAACACACCACGGCGAAGACATATTGGTACGATTAAAGAAATTGGTGAGATTTAATTGAATTTACATGTGAGCAGGTATGAATTTTTAAGGCTTGAAGGAGTAAACAAATAATACAAACAGTCCTTCCCACTGAAAGGAAAAAAATAATTACGTATTTGATACTGTAGTTGACCTTATTAAATATAAAATACTTAAAGTTAAGTGGTTCGGTTTTTTCAAACTTAGATATTTTGTTAAATTTTTGTTTGTGTTATATGTTTTGAAGAGTTTTCTGTTTGTAAAGTTTTTTTAAAAATTGCACTCTTTTCCTGTCTTAAATAAACGAAGCCATGAATATTTGGTATTTTTGTAATCCATAAACAAAATATGTCAATTATTTTTAATTACCTTGGTAAACAAGAAACTATACAATTTTTTCCAGCGCTTTCCGGAATATTATAGACATTTTTGGACCTCTCTGGGAGAACATATAAATATGAATGCCATCATATTTATCTTCTGTTCGGTTCTACAAGTAAATAAATAAAATATGGAAATTTTACGAATAGAACTTAAATTACTCTTGTTTCCCTTTAGGAAAATCCTGCGAAGCACAAGGCAACATGTGCACCATTGATGATGAAGTCTCCCACGATGCAGCTAAGCATTGGTTCCAAAGACACAGAGAAGGAAACTGTGATCTCTCTGATATTCCTCATTCAGGGCAACTTCTGAAACAGGAACTTCTTTATAGAAAAAATAAAAAGCATTTTTGAAAGAGACTCAGGTTAAGATTGTTTTATCTGGCAGAACTACTTTAATGATCTCATATAGTAATTGAAAAATAACTTCATGCTTTGCGGAAGTTTTGGAAATATTCTCCTTGGCTTCCACATGACCTAACACTAACGAAATGAGATGACGGGATTATTACGAGTAGTTTTTTTCTTACGACATGCGAGTATTGGCGTTTTCGAATAACTTATTTCACTATTTGGGAAAGTTCAACAACATGTTATGGTATATCTCGAGGTATTTGCAGATTTAGAACGGAATGACCTTATTATGGGTGTGTGTGTATGTGTATGTGCGTGTGTATGTGTGTACTGGTAATAATTACTTTAAAAAGTTTTTTCATATTAAAAGTCATTTGAAATTATTACAACACGGTTACAACTTTTGGAAAAAATATTTATTTATTTATTATTATTTTCACAATTTTTTTATTAATATAAAGTTTAATCCAGCACTATCTAGTACCTCAGTATTATCCAGTATCCTCTAATAAAATTACCACTTGAAAGAAGTATGTAATTTTGAAAAATATTAGTAAATTATATAAGAATATTACGTTGGTTACTGCAATAATTTACGTATTTTTACCGGATTATGGCGAAGATGGAGGAACGAATATATAATTTCGTTGAAGTATATAATTATGAAATATATAAATGAATTATACGAGAATAACACATGGCTTATTGCAATAAATTATACATTATTACGTGATTATGGCGAAAATTGAGGAAACATTATGGGTTTCGAGTTTCGTTTTATGTACGATATGATTGAATGGACGGTATCTTCCATAACTCCCAAATTATAATTATTGGAATATAAAAAATTAAAGTTATAAAAAATAAATTTAATTTTTGTTTACAATGCATAGGCTTTTAAATTATTCAATAATCCAATACGAGTTCGCTCGTCAGGAAGAAGACTAGGTTCGTAATCGGTGATTATTTTCAATTTCAATATAACGCGTCATTATGGTTATCAAATTAAAGGAAATCAAAGGAAAATGTTCAATATATCGTGTAAAAAACAAGTGTTTATAATTTATATATTGTATTGTATGAAAAGTAACCTAAGAATTTTAAAAACCAAAACTCTGCTATGAGAGATATATTAGGTATCCAATAATTGTCATCTACTGAAAACTCTCATATAAAAGTTTGAAAATTAAAATAAGCGTACAGAAAAATAAAATGCATCCAAAAGACAAAAACCCACATATATATGTAGATTTTCTCTATTTTTTTGTATTTATTTGTTTTTGGTTTTACGTATCATTTTCACGATTGGTTTTAATGTCATTATTAATACATTCCATTGTTTTTATTTGTAGTTTTATATATTGGAGTACTTTTAGAATTAGTGATTAAATATTAATTTAGTAAGTTTATGTTGCCGTCGACGTGGGTTCGATGCTAAATACAGACGTTTAACCCAAATGTAAGAAAATTACTTTACAAATTGTTTCATATTAAGGGCATTTGAAGTGATTACAACTTTTTTCATAAAATCGACGAAATCATTTGGAAAATTATATTCTAAATCTAATTTTAATGCATGTAAAATTGAGTTAAAATTTAATTCAATAGTTAGTTTTAAACCAGCATTATTCTAGTAGCTCAGTATTTAATTCAGTACTATTTTAACCATTTTAAAAAGAGAGGGATTAAACCGGTACAAAAATTTGAAACTAATTTGGCTTTCCATCTTTTAAATACCTTTCTCTATTTAAAAGATGGAAAGACTAATTAGTCATATATTTATATATTGGTACAATATTATTTTGTATGCGCAATATGTATTGCAATAGTAGCAATAGATATAAAGGCCTTACGGTAAATAAAAATTAAGACACTTATGTAGAAGACAATATAGTTACTTCTCTTTCCTGCTTTTTTATCACCGGTATGAAAAATTTTGATTTTTTTTAAATTTTATATTTTAATTTTAAATTATTTATGTCAATTTTCAAACTGTTGCGTGGAAACATTCTGTCTCATATTTCTATATCAAATAAATACACGAGAGCTCGCGACCACAAATTGGTCGGTGTACTACCTTTCCGAACCGATTTATTAATAGTATCTATTATATCGTGGTATGGATAGAATTATCTAGAGTGCAATAATGTAAAGTGGTGGAGTAAAACTATATAAATA
The DNA here is from genome assembly GCA_039881145.1 of Druceiella hillmani. Taxonomy (NCBI): domain Eukaryota; kingdom Metazoa; phylum Arthropoda; class Insecta; order Lepidoptera; family Hepialidae; genus Druceiella; species Druceiella hillmani. The sequence continues at coordinate 3,518,452 of JAYKKI010000080.1, forward strand.
TGAAATCAAGAGTGCGTATTTTCCAAGTACGTTTAGAAAAAAAGTAAAGAAGTTCGTTTATCTCACTAAGCATTTGTAGCTGCTCGAATTATAGAAGGTGAAAATGCGGTCGCTGATGCGGATGCAACACGTTGGTTTCAGAGGATCACAAATTGTAATTATGATTTATAAGATTTTCCTCGTAGCAGACAACCAGTGGAAATTAACATAGACCTTTTAAAATAATTAATTGAAAGAAATCTGTGTCTTATCTCAGGTTATCTGAAAGTGAAGCTCAGTTGCAGTCATGTGCTACCTACACATGACATTGGAATAATTGCATCAATTAAATAAAGTGTGTAAGCTAGGGGAATGGATACCAAATACCCTGACCACCATTCAGTTAAACGAGTCAATATATAATATGTATGAATATTTTTCCCCGAGACGCACCCAGCACTGACTTGGTAATTGGAGACGAAAAGTGGATTCTGTACGTAAACCATACGCGAAAGCGCCAATGGCTAAGCTTTCACGAAAAACTTTTTTCTCCCAAAATTGTACTTCGAAAAAAAAAATTTGTTGAAAGAAAATTTTGTTATCTGTTTGGTGAATTGCAAAACGAATTATGTATTGGAAACTACTACCAGAAAACACCACAGCAGACTACAACAATATACCACAATCAATTTGACCGACTTCGCACAAAAATACAAAATTAACTTAAAGAATACTCAAAAGTGTATTTCCTTCACGATAATGCCCGGCCCCATGTAGCTAATGACGTCCGGCAAAAGTTACTGGATTTTCATTGGGAGATTCTATTACATCCTTCATATTCCCTGATTTAGCACCAACAGTTTTATTTATTCCTGTCTTCAAATAATCACACTCAGAATAAACCTTTCATAATAGGGCAGTGTTCTCAAATTTCCTTAATAAGTTTTTTAAGTCACATCTCTGAAATTTTTACGCAGAAGGAATCCACATTTTACCTCCACATTGGCAAAGAGTTATACATAGCAATGGTCTTACTATGCGCAAAAGTAACCAGCAATGAACTATAATTATAATGAACTATACAATAAACAGAATTGTTTGCAATTATAACATTCAATACGTTCCAACTCCTTAAATATATAAAGTATAAATATTATTATATCATTATTATGTTTTATGTCAATAATAATAATTATATAATTAACATTGATAAATTGAGTGCACATGGCTTGCGACGAAGTATTACCAGGATGAAGTGTCATAACAATTAAATGACTGTTACAAAGCATGAACATAATTTTAATTACACATATAAATTTGTATACTTAAGAAATACGCCATTTCAAAGACAAATCAACGCAATCAAGCAAGGGAAGGAGAAAAGAATTAAACTGTCAATTCAGCATATAAATCAATCGTATAAGTCTTGTAAGGCTGAATATAGATTTGAAAAAAAACTCGATAAGCAATTATTGAAAAAAATACCACATTGTTTGTAAAGTTTCTGTTAATTAGAGAATGCAAGATTTTTGTGTAACTCTAAAAAATCGTTATTTGTTGCCAATCTTTAAAGTTAATCTATTTGGTAATTAAAATAATAATAACTTGTTTGCTTAAAATTTATTTAGGGTTTTTACTACTTTATTCGAATAACTATTTTTTGGAGTTTATACCTTGAAAAAAAAAAGCATCTTTTTTAAAACCCCTCATCATTACATATAAAACATAGGACATCGTAGCTCCATCTAGTACAGCTGTTTTTCTCAGAAACCGCTTGATGGAAAAACTTAAAATTTTCTACATTTATGGATCATTTAGACATACAAATAGCTGACAGTCAAAAATATGTACGTGGAAATTTTAGGTATTAAATATACGACGGATAAATGGATGAAATTTTATACACAGAGTGAACTATCGTTTGAAAGGTCTAATTGTAACGGTCCCAATTTTTTTTATTACTATATTTTCAAAGATATACCCAAAAATATACGAAAATATGCACTGATAAAACATAAAAATATGAATAAAATACTGAAAATTATATAAGTAGAATTGTTACGTGAGAGCAAATCTCGTAACCGACAAAGACACTTCTGAATATATATATATATATATATATATATATATATATATATATGTATGTATGTATATATATATATATATAAATATATGTATATATATATATATATATATATATATATATATATATATATATATATATATATGTATTGTGAGGTTTGTCAGAAAGGGCGACTTCAAATTTATTTTCACACATTTAGGAATGTACTATCTTTTCGACGATTTATTGAAAAATGTACAAAAAAGAGTCGTTTTTTAGTTATTCATGATAATATACATTATTCTAATTTCTTAATTAAAAAAGATATTGCTAATTTCAGTATCGATAAAGATATTGCTAAAATCTTCGTTTATTGTCTTACAAGAAAATTCAATAAAGTCATTGTTCTTCCTAGTATATATTTCGGTCCATCCCTATTTTTATTACGGTTTCGTAGCCAAATGGCAAAAACGGAACCCTTATAATTTCATTCTATCCATCTCTTCGTCTGTGTGTCTGACCGTCTGTCCGTCCCGTATACGACAGTTATTTTACTTGGAGACTATTGGCTGTTTATAAATTAAATTTGGATGGTAGTTGTCTTCTATAAACCGCTGTACAATGAAATGTACAATGGAATTGTGAAAAATAATATTAAGGTTGGCACTATATACATGTAAGTGAGTTGAGAAAAAATTCAGTGCACATAGTAAGAAAGTAACTTTTTTATTAAGTTAGTAGTTGGTCAGATAGGCGCTTCTAAAAAATTAAAGTCTCCCCTCTCCTCTAACTTTTTAACTAATGTGTATAAAATTCGGAAAAAAATGAAGGTAGTAGAATTTTAAATTTTCAACGAAAATTGGTTTGAATACATTGTATTTTGTAGTTTTTGAAATATGGGAATTTTCGCTACCAACACAGAAATGATTTTGAAAAATGCAAAGTTAAAAGTTTAATATTATTTGGTGCTACGGAACCTTTCGTCCAAAAATCACTTGGTCAGTTTGTTATTCTACTACAATAAATAATAAATATTAAAAATCCCAACATAATTTCCACACATCAGAACTTTGATTCTGATAATACAAGCATCCAAGTCATATATTTTAATTTTTTTTATTATTATATGATTGGTTAAAATATTACTTTTTTATGAGACAATTCACCGTAATCGGCGATTAAAAATTAAAAATGTTATAACGGAATATTAAATCCATAAAACAAGTGCACACCTTAATAATAAAAATGTATCAGCTGTACAACGCCATTCCACCTATATACAATTGTCTTATTTATAGATCCAATTATTTAATCAATAATTTTATTATTTATTAATTAATTTCGAAATTCTGTACAAAATATGCTTCATATATTGATTCAGAATATTTTTCATTCTTCGATTTATTTCCTTTGGATAAAAATATTTATTGATTTCACCTGATCTAGACTAAACAACATAAAGTTGGCCGTTAAAAAATAATTTAAAAATGAAACGATTAAAAATTATTGTCATAAAAGCCTACATGTCAACAGTAAGAAATAAAAAGCGTTGCTAGGACATGTCCGGCGCGTAGAGATCGAAAGGGCGAGTGAGCTGCGCGACATGTTACATCACTGAGCTGATATCTCCGCACCCTACCGTGGTCACCATACTGCGAACTCCTTTCTCCAAGAGATTTGGTTGGGGTATATCGATGGAAATTCTCAGTATGCTCAGTCAATAAAAAAGTTAGTTTCTTCGTATTTTGCACCTTATTTTTGCTTTCTCTACTTTTCACCTTTCCTCTACTTTTGTTGCATTGTTCTATGATGATGAATCGTGGCACATAATCACAAATCTCCTTTATGCATGGGCTTTCGAAAATAAAAATAATTTTTGAAATTGGACTGTAGTTCAAAAAATATGCGCAAACAAACAAACTTTTCCGCTTTGTATATTAATGTAGTATATAACTTACTGTTAATAAGTTCGTATAGTGTTTATTTGCATTATCTTGTGTAGTAAAATGGAAATCAATAAAGAATGTTTGTCCTAAAATATAATTCGCTCGAAACTATAGATCATATTCAATAAGCAAACTATTTATCATAATTTAATCCGTTTATTTAATTACAACTTATACAGTATTAAAGTCGCTTCATAAAGCTCAATTAGATTTGAGTTGTTTGAGATTTTATTTATAAGGTATTTGACCTGAAGAAGTATACCTGTATTAAATTACCATCTATCATTAATAATATCGCATGCGTGGGAGTGAAGAATAACATTTAGATGATAATGATAGACGTGACAAGATCAGAATAGATATTGTTAATACGATATCAGAAGGTTAGTGGCGAGAGCATCGCAGGTGAGTTTTTACGAAAACCTGTATGCCATAAAAAGTAACTTAAGTAAATGCGTAGGTGCGGCAGTTCACTATTCTTTTCGAGGAAATGGCGTGGTGGGCGGTAGACCTTATTTGAAAGTTGTGTCATTTTTGTTATTTTTGGAACTGATTTTGCTTGGCAAACAAAATATATTTGATTCACATATGAATTAAAAATGAAATAATTTCATAGAAGTGACATTGAAGTATATACGTTATGGATTCGTGCAGTGATATAAATATCTCTAACTGTTTTCTTTCGATTTATTTGTCGAGTTATTTTTTTATTTCTGAAGATCCAAATTATTGACGTTGAACTAACATGGCAAATATTATTACTACTATAATATGAAACATTTTGAAGGGTTATTTATTAATTTTAGATCAAAAGATACATATGTAAATACACATGCACACACACACTTATACATGTGGTGTATATACGTATATATAAATACGCATCAGTTTGTTAATGTGTCTAATATGGGGATGTATTAGATTATAATAAGGTATTTGAATGTATTTTTGTATATTTTATGAATTATAATTTAAAGATACAAGCTGATGAAGAATGAAAAAATGTTGACCAATCTCAAAAACTTACCTACTTATATAGGTTATAATTTAGCATGTATTGTGACGTCATTTTTGGTTATGCTCATTGTTTTCTTCTAGAGCGAATGAGATAGGTAGATATCTCCATTCATAATTCGATTAATTTGTTAATATTATTAAATACAATTTTTCAATACTGGTTTTTACTTATGCTACATTTGTATGATATTTTACTCTAAACTAGAAAAACTTTAATTACAATTGAGTGTTTAAAAATGGGAGTTAAATCTAAAAAAACAGAAATAAAAAATAATGATTGTAAAAAATAATGTTTCGTACTTCTTTACCGTAAATTAACATTGTACGAATTCATAACGAATAATTTTTAATATCATCAGGATTTTATTATATTATACATACTGCTTTACATATACACATACTGCTACTCGTATATATACATATAGAAAAATAGCATATGTTTCATAAATAATATGGCTACATATTATTGTATGTTCATAAGTAAATAACCTCAAGAAAAGGGAATCTATGTTAATGTAATAAAGGGATCTAAAAAAGCATTCTATATCAATTTTAAATTACAAAATAGTGATAATTATATAAATGCATAGTTTGGTCACAGGTGCGAATCAGTCCATTCATCGCCCATCCATCGACTCATCTACTGATCATTTATTCTGGATAACGAAGAGAAGAAAAAACTCAATTTTTTATTTTCCCTCTTCAGAATAGTGTGAAGAATCACACCTGTAATTAATGTTATGAAAGAAAAACAAAAAAAATTACACACACGCGGAATTCTGATAGTGACACTTAATTTAAAAAAAGGCTTTTTTGATAGTTTCTAAGTTTTTATCTTGTCAAATTTATAGTTTTGAAAAAAAAACCTGATTAATAACGAGAATGATAATTGTTATTGGAAAAATAATATAAGAACAAAGCTTTATTTTTCCTTAATTTACGGTAAATAAGTACGAAACATTATTTTTTACAATCATTATTTTTTATTTCTGTTTTTTTAGATTTAACTCCCATTTTTAAACACTCAATTGTAACTAAAGTTTTTCTAGTTTTGAGTAAAATATCATACAAATGTAGCATAAGTAAAAATCAGTATTGAAAAATTGTATTTAATAATATTAACAAATTAATCGAATTATGAATGGAGATATCTACCTATCTCATTCGCTCCAGAAGAAAACAATGAGCATAACTAAAAATGACGTCACAATACATGCTAACTTATAACCTATATAAGTAGGTAAGTTTTTGAGATTGGTCAACATTTTTTCATTCTTCGTCAGCTTGTATCTTAAAATTATAATTCATAAAATATACAAAAATATATTCAAATACTTATTCTAATCTAATACATCCCCATATTAGACAGATTAACAAACTGATGCGTATTTATATATACGTATATACACCACATGTGTAAGTGTGTGTGTGCATGTGTATATTTACATATGTAAATATACAAATGCACACACACACTTACACATGTGGTGTACATATGTATCTTTTGGTCTAAATTAATAAATAACCCTTCAAAATGTTTCATATTATAGTAGTAATAACAATTTAGCCCCTAAAGTAATTCACGACATGGATACATCATTCATCCTTAAGTTACACGTGTCCTTGCTGATAACACGTTTGGAAACCTTAAATTAGCATATCATTAAGCTATATGTATAAACTAATAGGCGTGACGAAGACTTATATATGAAATGTACTCGTCGTTAGTCTTGGATGAAATATTAAATGGTAATCTGCTCTTTGCTGTTAAAATTAGTATTTCAATATTTGGCTTTAGGATCTTGACATTCAGTATCCAGAGTAATACGATATTCTGTGGATATCCCACCTAATTGTGGTCTGCTCTTAATTAAGATGACTCAAAATTTCATGATATTTGTATCGTTAATAATGCATACCGACATTAATTTAAGTAAATTTTTTTGAGAGTTAAAGTGTCATGCAGAGCTTTTGATAAAATAGATGTAGAAAAATATAAACCATAAACTTGATTAAAACAGGTTCTAAATTTTTTTCAGAATACTTGAAATATGTTACTAATGTTAAGAATGAAGTACTCTTATTAAAAGTATAAATAAGTAAGAAATTGCAAAATATATTTTAATTAGGTTTTAGAAATTAAAAGATGCGCGCATCTCTTTTGCATTTGTTTCCGTATTTTAAATTTCAAGTGTTACTAAGTTATTTTCTTCTTTTTTTTTAAATTAACGTGTTTTTCCATACAGAGCCTCAAATAAAATAACGTCATGTATCTTTCTTCGTTGCCATTGTTATTTTCTGATATAAAATATTATTTTGCATGCATTGTCGGTTCGAATTTTACTAGCTCTGCATTAAGAATTTCGCTCATTTTATCAATTGTAAAAATGTTTATGTTTATGTCATAATGTATGAATAGTGTAATGAATAAATTTTATATTTCAGAAGTCGTTATTTCAGTTTTATTGAAATTATCTTTTGAATGAAATAAGTTTATCCGATAATTAATAAATACGAGTATCTTGAAAACTTTTTTCGATATTGCCAAGTACTGTACTCTTATATTGAATTATTTGTTTTCTCATCTTAATAATTCTAAAAATTCTTATGTATATATCATAATCTGTAAATAATGTAATAAATAAGTTTTATATTTTAGAAGTCATTATTTTAGTTTTATCGAAATTATCGTTTGAATGAAATAAGTTTATCCGATAATTACTAAATACGAGTGCATTGAAAACTTTCTTCGATATTGCCAAAGTACTGTACACTTATATTGAATAATTTGTTTTCTCAATTTATAAATTATAAAAATCCTTATTTTTTGTTATATCTACACTATACCTAATGTATAGATTGTATGTTTTAAAAGTCATTCTTTCGGTTTTATTAAATTTATGATTTTAAAAAATAATGTTGTGTCCTCATTATTTAAATTGCCTTTAAGTATAGATTATTTTTAATAGTTGTTAAATATAAGATCCCTCTATTTTTTATTCTCTAAACATTATTAAAATATTTCACATATGACAATTAATTAATACATTGAAACCTTTCCCCGTCATTGACAATGTACTTTATTCTCATACAGAATTATTTGTTTTTACATTGATTATTTCGAAAGCTAGCAATAATTTATTAGCTTTCTAAAGCAAATTAAATTAATAAGTTTATAATGCAATATTAAGCACTTGTAACCATTTAAGGGTACAAAATATTTCTATTTAAATATATAAAAAAATTTCTAAAGCAAATTAAATAAGTTTATAATGCAATATTAAGCACTTGTAACCATTTAAGGGTACAAAATATTTCTATTTAAATATATAAAAAAAATTCTAAAGCAAATTAAATAAGTTTATAATGCAATATTAAGCACTTGTAACCATTTAAGGGTACAAAATATTTCTATTTAAATATATAAAAAAATATTTTTTCACGATGTAAATATAATATACTATATTTTCATAGGCGTAGAAAATTATAAGATCTGGGATAATCGCTAGAATTATTTTGTAATTTTCTAGTGAAATTTTACCGACTGTGCTTTTTTATTTTCGGTTCAGTAATTTTAGATAAAAGGGAAGAGGAAAATGCTCTCTTTTCGCACATTTTTTGAAATAATATGAATGTGCGAGTTAAAATTATAAAAATATGTTTTTGCATTCTTTGAGACAAGCCCTTTCAAATTACATATAAAATATAAAATTTTAAAAAATGAGTGCTTTATTTTACTATTAAATATATATTTTAAAAAGTTAGCCATAGCAAAATATATGAATTAATAAGAGGTACCACTTCAAGGTACTACTCCCAAATGTCAAATTTAACAGATGGACAAACGAATACGTGATCGGTCTTATACGGGTTCGTTTTCCCTTTTGAAGTACGGAACTCTAAAAATCAGACAGACGAAAAAAGAAGTTTAATATATTTCTTGCATGTTTACGAAATGTATATTTCCTGCATGTTCTAGTAGTATGTTTACGAAAATCGAAACACATCACTGCGGAGTAGCTTGACGCTTCGTCAACCAATCGTTAAAATATAAATCAGCGAACATGTTAGCTGATATATTCTAATTGTTTACAAGCAGTCAGTACCCTGTTCCCCCATTAAAACATAAACGCTCGTATGCGTTGTTATAAATACACACTGAGGGAATGTCGATTGTTTGGCGCGAGCATGTGCCCTATGAAATATGTACTTGAACGCAACAAAATGCACCAAGTACGGAGAGATTATGTTTACTTATTCGTGTTGGAAGTACTTTCTCAAGCACGCGTACTTGTAGACTCTGCGTCTCCGCTCCAGCAGAAGCAATGTGTGCATAAATAGAAGTGGGAGTGTGCTAACATTACTAAGCGGTTTGCTTGCCGAACGAACATGGGCTATTGGTGAAGTGGTCAGTTAAGGACCAAAATGCACAGAATGTTTGGAACTAACTTGTTTCTACATAACGATATATTGATCTAAGTTAAATAGACATACGTGGATATGTATACAGTCCAACGAACGGAATAGTAAAAATAAAGCCCGTTAAATACGAGTTATATTCACATTACGAAGGTTCTGTACACATTTAGGCGTATATAAATATTTAAGGGTGTACGTTAAGATTTATTTGTATTATATATAGATCACAATTAAATGAAACTACGTGATGTAGTATTATGTCTACATTCTTTAAGTTCTTTATCACGACCTAGGTTTCGTTGCATTACAACATCTTTAGGTGGTCTATTAGCAAAGAGATCTTTGCAGTAAACTCGCTTGACCGGTGCCGAAGGGAGCCGAGTTCACCCGAATCAGCGTCACCGAACCGAGCGTGACGGCTAAGTTGCGCTCACTGCTCAGAAAAATTTAAAAAAAAAGTTTTCCAAATTCCTAAAGAAGTTTTCGCTTCAAAAATTGGTCAAGATCACTCTACACTTGTAAAATTAGTATTCCGTGCCATTCACCCCACGCTTAGTTGTTAATAGTAATACACTACGACTTTTTGCTGAAAAGGGGCCCACCTACTAAAATATTGTTTTACAGTAAATTTGTTTAAAAATAATGGCCCAGAAGTTACAAGAAAATAAACAAATAGTTTATAAAAATTAATCTATGCCTAATTTCCAATGTTCATGATTTTTGTCACATTTTTCTGAACAAAAACGACGTGCGAAAGCAATTTTTAAAAATTTTCCCGAAAAATGTTCGAAAAAATTCATAGAAAGAATATCTCTTATGTACGGTTAAATTCGTGCTTCAATAAACTTTTATCATATACTATAACCTTGAAAGAATTATTTTTTATTTCTTCAATTTACCCCCTAAAATTATACCCCAGCGTCAAAATTTACGTTTTTCTACTTCAGGCCTATAATTGGGCTACCATACTATATTTTAGTGCCACTTTCAACTTTTCACGTAAAATAGTTTCCAAGAAAATCGGCTGTCACAGGCGAACATTTAAGGGATTCAATTAGTATTCCGTTTTGACAATTTTACCAAGGCACACTAAAAACTAAAAAAAAATTATTGCCCCCACTAAAGTTTCTCTATGAATATTTTTTATTTTAATCTAGAGTTATATACAATGAGAATACGATTATAATAGGTTTTATAATTATACTAAATATTAAGTTTCTACATCTTACGGTTTTCGGCAAAAATTTTATGAATATATTTAGAAATATATAACACTAAATTCTAAAATAAGTTGTTTTGAAATTTTTTTAACTCTATTGTACTTGGATGCAACAAATTGCACCATATACGGTGAGATTGTTTTCTTACTGGTATAATATAAAGAACATTAACCAAATATTTCAGTAGCCGAGATTCAAATAAATATTTATTAAAATTTTAGAGGGGACAAATAAGTATCTTCTAGGATATTAACTATAAGAACAAGTTATGTATACCTGGATATGTATACAGTCCAATGAATGGAATAATAAAAATAACGATTGTTAACTACGAGTACAATATGCATTACGAAGTTTCACGAGTTAAATTAATGTTAACATAAATATGTCTTAAATGTGGTTTACATATAATAAAAATATCCCTTAACATATTTTCAAATGTTTATATACGCCTAAGTATACTAAAAACTATAGTAATGCGAATTGAACTCCTATTTAATAAACGTTATTCTTTTCATTTGGTAGACTGTATAGATATCTATGTATATATAAGTTGTTCTTTTAGTTAATATCTTTTAGTTAATACACGATACTTATTTATCCTCTCTAAAATTTAATTAAAATTGTTTGAATCTCAGCTCTTTAAATATTTGGTTCATATTCTTTATATTATGCCATTTTTACGTCAGTTTCAAATTTTTAAATCAAACGATTTCTAGGAAAACAACTGTGATAGAGAAACATCGGATGGATACGTTATTGATGATCTTAGAAGGGTTCCGTTTCGTTTCCTTTTGAGGTTCTTGTCTCTAAAAACGTACTAGATACACATTATATATAAATATAATTTAATACGTAGAAGTTGAATAGGTTTGAAATTCTTTTCATGAAAATGATTTGGTGTGTGAAATAAAATATCGTATTACTTTTATAAAATTACATATACCATTGACATTTAGTTAGAAATAAATATAAAAAGCATACAGATTTCAAATGTGAAAAAAAATAAAGGAAATTCCTACCATATGAACATTTTTAAATATTATTTTAGACTAGAGCAAGTATCGCTAAGCGTATCAAATTAGAGCAAGTATTTTATGTATCGTAAAGTATATTAAAACGAATTTTTATAGAAAAAAGATTTACTATGTAATTATTATCATAAACCGGTACGTATGTTGATTAAATGTGGTTTTTGATGGAATCATGAATATATTTAAAATTGTTTTTATCAAAAAAAATTATTACATATTTATTATATTAGATTCGTACGTATGTTAAATGAAGTCATTTTTATAGAAAACAGATTCATTACCTAACTTTTATAAAACATCGATAAGTATGTTAAATGGAAAGTTATTTGTTTATGAAATCATAAGTTTTACTAAAACTTATTTTTATAGAAAATAGATACATTAAGTAATTATTATGCTAGATCGATAAATATGCTAAATAAAAAGCAAAAAGCATTTGTTCAATAAAATAATTATGAGAGGAAACCTCATAATAGATTTGCTTTTTTTCAGTTTCAAATATTCAAAGTTCTCAGTAATTCTTTAGACATTAGATAATTGTATTTCTATAGGATTATTAAAGAAGAATCATTCCAAGTCATTGATCCGCATGGAAAATATTCTGCGATTAGAAAAAATGCATTTAAAAAAATGTTAGATGCACAGAGTAGTTTTTTAAGTGGGACAGTCTAATTCGAAACCGTAGCAGATACGGGGAAACAGCCTTAGGTACCATTAGGTCTTTTTTATGGAAAAAATTGACATAGCATAATATTTTCTCACGCGTAAGTTTTCCGTAAGAATCACTAAAATAATGAACTTTTTTTGATGTCAATCCACCCAATTTCATGGTAGTATCATTTTATTGTACGGGAGGAAAAAAAATTGGACGTTGTAGTAAAAAATGTAACAAGCTTAATCCAAAAGAGGTTCAATTGCACTACTTAATAAACCGAATAATTGCTAATAGGATCTAATAATAATCGCACTGTCAATTCAGAAAAAAATTATATTTAATAATTAGAAAATTTAATACATAAACTGTAATTGTTATGTGTCTTGCATCACCATTAGATCACTAGTTGGATAATGAAAAAAAAATAATTTTGACGTGATCGAGCAGTAAACAAATGAGAAAATCAATCATAATGTTTTTAATAGGAATGCAGCCTGTCAATAAATATGGGTCATATCCCTGGAACATCCAGGAACAAAGAACATCCTTATTCATATATTTTAACTGTGTTTACAAAACTGTAAAAACATACTAATTATTTGTGGTTAAAATAATAGCATACAATTAGGTTGTTTTGGTGATTTCATAGCTCAGAAATCAGACTTTTATCTAGCTGTATAAACGAGTATTGAAAATGAAACCCACCCTTCACACTGCATTCTACTGCATTCGGCGTAAAAACATAATAATAGAAAACACTGTACGAGTTAATCATCTGACCACAAACGTAAGTATTTATTAATGATACATTTGAAATCTTCTGCCACACATTATTTATTTATTTATTTCTGTAAGCTTAGAAAACTAAGTATACATTGGCAGACTTATTGCTACAAGAGCGTTCTCTTGCAGCAACCACAATGTATTAATTCCATATGTCATGAATTATCATATATATTATTTCTCGAAGGTGTTTTTGGAGAAACGCTATATCTCCCTTACTTCTTCATAAAAAATAAAGACTCAAGCATTATTTTAAAGCTTATATTGCCTGTTATTTGTCAATAACTGGCAATATAAACATTAAAATAATGATAGTTTAAAACTAATGTTTTCTTTAAAAAAATTGATTAAAACACTTTTCTTGAAAATCATATTTTCATTAGCAATGCCGTCTATATATATATATATATATATATATATATATATATATATATATATATATATAGACTCTTTTGGAAAAAAAGGGCACTTATAAGAATAAACCACACCAGAGTTATTTTATTATTATTTGATGCATGATTTATATGGTGATATGATGAGAATATTGTTATTTATTATTGAAACATCGTTTCTGCCTACTTCAGTCATAAAAAATGCCAATAAATGAAAAAAAAACGATGTAAAGTCCACAGACGAGCGTTTTCATACAGGTACATTAAAAATGGGTAAAGTTTATTTTTGTATATTTTTTTATTAATTTAACATAAAATTTGAAAATTTAGTAACATGTATGGCCTCCTCTAGCTATAATCAATGCGCTTAATCTGCTAGGCATGCTTTCGACGATTTTTTTATCATTTCCTGAGGAATACCTTTCCATTCAGCGACGATCACATTTTTAAGGGAAGAAATTTTATATTAATAAGGCAGAAATTTAATTAAAATTTATTCGTTAAAATAAAAAACGCAGCAAATGAAAAAGAACTTAATAAGAGTTGGATTTCATTTACCGCCAAAAACACGTTTTTGTTAGTGAAAGAGAATTTTCATTAAAAAGAATAAATTTCAAATTTAGAACGTTCGTTTTTATGTGCCAGAATATACTATACCTGCCAGTAACAATTACATTTAATACAACCTCTTAATAAATAATATTTTGTTAATAATATGACAAAATCAAAACTGCCCATTTTTATAAATATATATATATATATATATATATATATATGCATATATATAATTTCTCAATTATTAATGCTTTCTGTTGATGGCATTACTAATAAAAATATGTTCAATTAATAAGGAGTTACATTATTAACATTCGGTGTTTGATTACAATACTGTACGGAATATTCGCACGGGTCAGTCTAGTTTTTTAAATGCTATTTAGATAAAAGTGGGATAAAAATATTGCGTATAAACTGTAATAATTGCATTTAATTTGAAGCCACCAAACATTGTCCATGTCAAACACAAAATATAAATGGTCAATAGTAATATCTTAGTTTCATTGGAGGAGGTTTATAAAAACATATCGTAATTTTTTTTGGAGCACAAGTTTTCAACTGGTTCATTTGCTGGCGACACTTCAATATTAAGTTGAACCGCAAAGTTCTTGGAACATATTTATATTTACTTCCGTTAGAATAATGAAGTAAAGTAACAAACACAATAGTTTTGAGCTAATTACGAAAAGACGACTTGTAACATTCTGGACGACAATACATATAGAGTCCTACTAAAATTCGAATATTTATTTAAACATGGAATAACACTTTAAGTACAAGTGTGGATAAGAATCGAAATTTTAAAATTATCTGCACGTCAGAAGAAGGTAATTTAATGTGAAAACATCTTTAAAGTTGACGTCAGGTATAAGAGGAAATAATTGCGCAAATTATCAATAATTTCAGAGGTAATTTCAAACTTGAGTAACATGAGTCAAAATAGACACAGGTTTCTTTTTTAAAGTAACAAGTAAAACTTTCTGGCATCCCAACGTCGCAAATTGCGCATACGAAAAATTATTCCAGAATTTTAAACCGATATATTTGTCCTTTGTAAGAGAAGTTCAAATAATTTTAAAGGCCGTATGGCTTTCCTGCTTCTCATACTATCTTCTAATCAATAAACGTAAATTGCAAATGAATAAACTATTCTCAACAAATTTTATGTGATTTCAATTTACACTACACGATTGACATTTACACGAACGTAGTTGTTGTAATGCTCTATACTCTACACGACTGACATTTACACGAATGTAATTGATGCAAAAGAGGGCAATTTCTTTTTCCTCGGTATTTCCTTAGTTGCAAAACACTTCGTATATTTATATCAATTAGTTTAAAGATGTTCACAAAGTAAATGTTATCCATTTGTTGTTTTATAATTGCGATATCAATAAAGAGCGCTAGGAAATGTTTCATTCGAGGCGCTGAGAACCAGGCGATTTGAAATACGCCGGAAGTACAGACGCCGCGGGCAGGT
Source organism: Druceiella hillmani (assembly GCA_039881145.1). Taxonomy (NCBI): domain Eukaryota; kingdom Metazoa; phylum Arthropoda; class Insecta; order Lepidoptera; family Hepialidae; genus Druceiella; species Druceiella hillmani. The sequence continues at coordinate 3,533,997 of JAYKKI010000080.1, forward strand.
GGCTGCGAATGAGAGACGACGGCGAACTAAATCGCTGGCTTATACGCCGGCATCTGTTCTTTGATTTATCTGTACGGAGTCGTTATTAATTGCTTCCAGAGCTGGTGAACGTATAATTAAATATAACTTACAGTAGCAAGCTTTCAGTACATTTTGTAAAGTTATTGAATTTAAAGTCAATGACTTGTGAATAATATGGTCAAGTTAATTAAATTTCAATGATATTTCTTTATCAAAAATATGACATTGTGTTTTGTCACTAATTAATTTTAATTTTTCCCTTGTTTTTATAGTTTAATTACGATATGTTTTATTCAAAAAGTTGAACTTATATCTTTCAATATTGGAAGTTTAAGTTTTAATATTGTGTAAGAATTTATTACAGCTTAATTCTTTTTCCAGTGTATAAACCTAAAATAAAACTTCTTTCAATTTAATGTACTTGGTAAGAAAGTCAAACACCTCCAAAGAACTAATGATATTCATAAATATACAATTGTCTGGTAACCATGAATTTTTCTTGTAAGCGCTTTTGCGCATATTTGGCCTGATTATTTTTCTCTATATTCTCCAATGTGATTTCTGGCGAACTATATAAATTTATCGATACTTAATGACAACGAAAAATCATATTCTCAGAAAAGCCTCAAATCATCTCAGTTTATATTGAGGATAAATAATCGTTCGGTACACCGAGTTTCTCCGTCAATTTATTTGCAAGATGATTTATTTGAAAAATTCGAAGCGGAATATCTACTGTACACCTATAGTGAAAATACAATTTTGAACTAATACTGAATATTGTAAAGATATTGAGCGACAGGAATGAGCACATATATGCTCATATATTTATTTCAATGTTACTTTAGGCATCTGGACTCTTTTGAACCAGGAAACATAATTACGTCATTAATATTGCCATTTAGATCATATTATATATAACTTGCTCTTAAAAATCGATACTTAGGCAGTTTAATGATGTTAATAATACCAAGTTTAATAAAAATTGGTAAATTTTTCACATAATAGAGCATTATCGAGAAAACACTATTTATTTTAAAATACAATGGGCAAAAAAAATATAAATATTATAAACTGCAAGTATACTTACGGTACAATGGATACGATAAACAATTAACATTTTAAATAATGGTAACACTTTTCAACTGTAAATGTCATTGTGACATGACAATTCGTCCATTTATTTTTTTTGCGTTTAGGAATGAATATATTTTTGTGCACTTTCCATTATTGTTCTTACGTTTAGAACTTTTGGACTAATTTTGGATATTGTTAAACTATAATCCTTATTCACACTTTTCCAATACAGTATCTGGCTGATTTCTAGATGACATAAATTTCACAATGAATAAATTGACAATGAATAAATTGTTTATTAAGTTAATTTTAATTAAAAAACATTGTTTTGCTCTTCGTAAGAAGATATGGCAGAATTATATTTTTGTTTACGTACTTGTGTTATTCTTCAAAGAAAAACTGACCTAAAAGTTGCATTGCGTTTGGCTAAAGAGTATTTCTGATATTATAAGTAATATTTATCCAAATTATTTAATGATCTAAGCGTGAACATTTTTAACAAATGAGGGCGTGCAAAAGTTTAGTGAGAACATTTTTAAAAAATCGAAGCGAATATATTTTTAATAAATCTAAGCGAGAAACTATTAAAAAAATACTAAGCGAGAACATTTTAAACAAATCTAAGCGAGAACATTTTTAACAAATCTAAGCGAGAACATTTTTAACAAATCGAAGCGAGAATATTTTCAGCAAATCTTAGCTACAAAGTTTTTAAAAAATCGTAATGAGAATATTTCTAATAAATCTAAGTGAGAACATTTTTAAAAAATCTAAACGAGAATATTTTTAGCAAATCTTCTTCATTACATTACGTACGTGTTCATTTTTTCATTATAATTTTTAAATGTTATGAACAAGTTTATTTAGCGGCAAGGTTTTTGTATTACAATTTGTTGGCATAATTTTTGTATCCAACTTTAATAAATGCTTTGAATCCCATAGTTCCCGGTGCTCCTTATTTTTCTCTCAGTGTTTGATACTAATCTTTGACTGATTCCAGTTTTTAAGTATATTTTTGCATCTTTTATGGGCTTGCAAAAAGCACAATTTGCTACGGGATACCGGGGCATTAACATTAGTTACTAAGTATTAGGTTATGAAATTTAGAAAATAAGTAAGCCATATGCCACATAAGTTAGCATTTTTTTCCGGTTGTACATAATTAAATTGAAAAACACCTTTGAAAAGTTGAAATAATTTATTTATATTATAGGATAATATTTCTATATAAAACTGGTCCAAAAGAAATGGGTAAATAAGAATTTGAAAAATATCGAAAGAAATAAAGGATACATTATGAATTTTTGTTATGTTTGCAGCTGGAGATTTAAGGGAAATTAATATTAGTCTTTCATTTAAATTATACATATTGTCCATAGATATATCGCTTATAAAATTAATATTATACTAGCGTGACCCGTGCGAAGTCTTCGCATTATAAATTATTCAACTAAATTTAATAAATCAAAATTGATTGCAGGTATTCAACTCATTTCTAATTTTGCTTATTACGTTTTTATTCCATTATGAAGCTCAAATGACAGATCAAACAAATATTTTACTAAAATTGACATATAGAGGCGCAAGTATCAAAAGCATTGAGGTAAAGTGCCACTTTATTTATACGTGAGTGGATTTGAAATTAAACAAAAATTTTACCGACCGTCAATCATATTGACGTTGAGCCGTTAGATGGCAGCATTGCTGTTTTGTGTATATAATTTTAATAATTAATTAATTTGCAAAAACAATAGCAATAATAATTTTTTTAGTTGTGGATGCCGGTAGAGCAAGCAATTATCTATAAAATGATATATAATTTATGTGGATTAGTTGTGAGGTTTTTTCTAAAAAGGGAGAGTAACATCTTAACCTTAGCGTATTAATATATATGATGATGATGATATGATGATAACATGATAACATAATTGGGGTGTGGCGCATTGCTTAAAGTTTCGATACTACAAATTTCTCATTTCACATATCGATATTCTGAAATATGTTTTGATATCAGCAGCAATTTATTTTTATTTTTACATAACTTTACAATTTTTTAAAAGTTTACCGGTGGAAGAAAAATATTAATGCATACGACCATCAATTGGAAGTAATTTTCAAGAAATTCTCAAAAAAATATTTCTGTATATTCTTTTCAGTTATGTCATAAATTATAATAAAATCAACCAAGTGCGTGTAGAATTAGGCAAATGTATGTTTTTGTGTGTCTCCTTAATTTGTTTATATGGCTTAACCATAACAATTTCATACGAAAATTTGTAATCATTTTTAAAACTTAATATTTTACAAATGGTGTCTATAAACGAAAAATGGTAAGTAAAAGCTATGTACTTTTAACTGAGATCTCCATATGAAGCATATATAAGGGTAAGTATATATAAGGGTTCTTTATTCATTTGGTTTTGTTGGTACAGTATTATGTCATTATTGCAGTGCTATAATAATGCAACTTTTAGATCAAAATGCAGACGGATGACTAACTAAAATAATATTTACCACTATAGAGGTGACACACGCATTCTTCACACCTGCCAAGTGCAAGCGAAGCGCATCGCTGTCATCACCCGGTGTTTCAAAGTATGCATAATCAAATATTACTTTTTTTATTTGCTCTCGGTATTCGACCGGGGAATGACTACATTTATGATAATGCTGCCGAGTTTTATGGATATATCAGCGTTTATAAGGTATATACATTTACTTAACACCTTTTTAAGTGTGATATTTATTTCAGTTAACATTTTATTTTAGAATTGTTGTTAAAGTTGCGACACAAAACTTGTCAATTGACTGATAACAAACACGAGGATTTTAGGAATATTATTTTAAATTAACCAATTGAGAATGTACAAGTGACTTTTTAAGTTTTGAATGCTATCATTTATATAAGAATTAAGTTCAGGTCACTGGATTTAACTGAAAAAGTTTGGACTAGGGTAGATCGCAATAGAATGCCAAAACACAGATAGAGGAAAAATTTAGTTAACTTATGGAAATAATTACTATCAATCTTTAGCCCTTCTTAACAAAGTACTTTTATGCAGAATAATTATAGAAATTTCATTGTATATGTTAATAATAACCATTGAAATCACTTGGATATTCGTGACTGAGATGAATTTTATACTATTTCATTAATTCCAAAATGGTTTGTTATAGTTCATATTTTCAATTAAGATACTTATTATAAATATTCATTAAAATATCTAAATTTCCAAAAAAAAATTATATGCTTTCAATATGTATCCGAATCCAAAATTTTCCATTTCGTTTAGTTATCCTTTTTTATCAAAACAGGTTGTTAATATCATGTCTAAACAAGTGATTTAATTATGTATACTAAGTGCCTATTTATAAACAGCCAATGTATTAAGCAAAATAAGTGTTTTGTCAATCTTGGATCAATTTGTACTGACATCCAGAATTCAGAATTTCCGAAAAAATTCTCTAAGCAGCACAGGTGCGAAAAATTAAGGCAGAATACTTTTTAAATGTTATGCCAATTTGCAATCATTGGCACATTGATACCTTAGATGAAAACAATTGATTGTATTATTTCAATATATAATTTTTCCTTTTCCTTCCCATAGTAAAGAACTAATTCAATTATTGCACATGACTGCAGTAATTCTACAATTTCTGAAAAAATTATTTAAGCGCGTAGGTACGAAAAATTAAAGCAGAATGCTTTTTAAATGTTATGCCAATTTGCAATCATTGGCACATCGATACCTTAGATGAAAACAATTGATTGTATTATTTCAATATATAATTTTTTCTTTTCCTTTCCATAGTAAAGAACTAATTTATTTATTGCAAATTACTGCAGTAATTCCAGAATTTCAGAAAAATTATTTAAGTGCATAGGTACGAAAAATTAAGGCAGAATGATTTTTAAATGTAATGCGAATTTACAATCATTGGCACATTGATACCTTAGATGAAAACAATTGATTGTATCATTTCAATATATAATTTTTACTTTTCCTTTCCGTAGTAAAGAACTAATTTATTTATTGCATATTACTGCAGTAATTCCAGAATTTCCAAAAAAATTATCTAAGTGCATAGGTACGAAAAATTAAGGTAGAATGCTTTTTAAATGTAATGCGAATTTATAATCATTGGCACATTGATACCTTAGATGAAAACAATTGATTGTATCATTTCAATATATAATTTTTACTTTTCCTTTCCGTAGTAAAGAACTAATTTATTTATTGCATATTACTGCAGTAATTCCAGAATTTTCAAAAAAATTATCGAAGGGCATAGGTACGAAAAATTAAGGCAGAATGCTTTTTAAATGTAATGTGAATTTGCAATGTGAATTTGTAATTCGAAGCATTTACTAGAGGTTTTTTAAAACGAAACGATTGAATATAACTTTCTATATTTATTAAATATTCGAGTACGCTAACAATATACAAACAAAACAATTGCCCATAAAACGCAATGAATTCTACTGTAGTCGATAGCTATCTTCATTTTTATTCATTTCGGTTTCATTGTTTCGAAAAGTTATGTGACATTCACCCACAGACGTTAACAGAGCATTAAGCTCTGTTAACGGACTCGAAATTAAATTTTGGGGAAACAATGGTATACAAGTGGAATATAAATGTAAAATTAAAGGCTTTTTTAACATATGGAATGTATTCTTATAGGATGCCTAAAAGGTTAAAGTACAAACTTTCACCCAAAAAATTTAGATTTTTTATACTTATGACATGTATATAGCATATATATTAAAATAGTAATCAGTATGTAATTTAGAAACATTAATATGTACTCGTGTAGTGTGTTGTCTTTATATAATACATATACCTCAATATTGTTCTAAAAGTGGTCCCCAAAAAAATAGGATAATTATCCTAAATTTATTTGAATTTCGTTAGTACGAATTATAATTCATAGGGCGGGGTTGTCTGTTATCACTGCTTTATTATACAAAATTAATTTCTGCGTTATGATAAAGTTCAATGACACAGCTAATGCCAGAAAATGTTTCGGAATGTTGGGAATTATATTTTAACAAATAATATTTAATTTCATTTTTTTCACAATATTTCTTTCGAATTATCTAGAAAGTAAGACTAACATAACAATAGTGAGATAGCAATATTTAATTGTTCTCGTCGCACTCGTTTTACCTTAGTAAGTGTGACAAGACCAAACTGAATCCATCGTTTTTGAAGGATACCACCATTATCTATTTTAAATGGGTTAGCTGAAATCCCATTTTTTCCCGTTTTATGTGGAAATATATATATATATATATATATATATATATATACATATATATACATACATATATATATATATATATATATATATATATATAAATATGTGTCTGTTTAATACAACATAGTCGGAAATTTCACTGTTTATTGTTATGAAGAAACTAATAACCATTAAGTCAGAAATTTCATTGAATATTTAAAGCCATCTAAAATAATAATACCTCTCCTGAATTTATTCACACGATTATAATTTTGTTCATATCCTATTTTCCTTTTGCCTCGTCCTTTTTCTGTTTTACTTTTGATATATCAATTTAATCATTTGGTATTTTATTGATGTTTCTTAGTACTATAGTTATATTCTTTTCCTATTTTATTTAAGTAATTACTAAATGTAAGCAGTAAAAGAATATATCTTAGTACTATAGATATATTCTTTTCCTATTACTATAGATATATTCTTTTTATATATTATAGAAAAGAATATACCTTAGTACTATAGATATATTCTTTTCCTATTTTATTTAAGTAATTACTAAATGTAATCAGTAATTAGGCACTGATTATTTACATTTCCAAGTTGCAATTTTTGTACTTCAGTTGTACAAATAAATAAAATTTCACGTATTTTTTTGTGTTAATAAGGTTTTTTCTTTACGAAATTTATCTAACATAAGTTCTTCTTAAATAAATAAAAGGAAAACATAATAACATCTGTTACGAAAGCTTTAAAATACTTTAAACTGAAGACATTTTGGGTATCTGTGTGTGATAGGAAGCTTATCTTAATTTTTAGTAAAAATATTTAACTTTTCGAATGTAGTAAAGTAGAATTGTGAGGTCGAGTTTAAATTCAGTAGTACATTTTAATACCTTGTAAAAATTGTGTTATTGCGAGTATATTTACATTTCGTATTTTATTATGATTTAACAACGTTCTCTTGTTTGTAAAATGAGCTTGACGTTAGCAAATAATTACTAAATAAGAGGAGAGTATGACAAGATTCATCACGAAGTATTATAAAATCATTTTCTATAAAACTAACGATATTTTGAGTATCTAAATTCGATTAAAAGATTATTATAGTATTTAATGGAGAATATCTATATATTTTAACGTATTGCAGTAAAGTACTTTAAATTATATAACGAATACTTTTCTAGTGTGCGGATTTACAAATCTCATAGTATCTAAAGTAACATTTTTTTTATAAGTTATTAAAAAAAATATTGATTGTGATACTTCAAAAATAAAATAATATAGGTCATCACTTCAAATTGTATTTTCCATTTCCTAAACAACAGTCGCTATTCACAGCCATTCAATTTCAAATTATACGGTATTTCGTTTGAGCTCACCGCCGCACGGTACAGCCCACCTCTCGACGAATTCTGAATTGACCGCTCCCGAACAAAGGAACGCCAGCGATTACTATTATGCGTATAATTGAGTCGGATGTACGATTACGCTTTCTATTATAAAAGAACGGTATGGTAGTTATTTTCGTTTTTGATTAGTTTTACGTAATAACTTACTTAGCTTGGTATTACGAATACCGATAGACAAGTTGAGATCTTGGGAGTGCAAGAGACAAGTTGGAAAACCTCAAATGCGATGAAAAGATAAAAAAAGAATAGCTGACAGAAACTGGATTTAGAAAATTCAAAATAAGACGGAGTGGTGTGGATTGTATATATACGGAAATGGTTGAGGATGACTTATAATAATTCCAATGGTGATGCTAAGCTGAAACCTACGGCCGTATGTATTAACAAAATAATCTTAACTAACTTCTCTTATCCATTTGTTAAAAGTACACAAGTATTGCTTAGTAAATGAAGTTAAGAATTAACTGTATTAGCTAATTTTAAAAATAAACTTTACTCTGAAGCTATGAACAAAAGTGACCGGTTTAATGCTACAAGGACTCTAAATTACAGCCAATAAATGAAAACCTACCAAGCGGATCCGGAACTCACACTACGAGGGTTCCGTACACATTTAAGCATTTATAAACATTTAATACTACATAATATTCCTATTTCACAAACTTATAATTTTTTAGAACTAAAATATATGGTCTACTATATTATTTATACGCGCATAATAATTTTTTTTTATTTAATGTAACTATAAATTAATTTTTACTTTACTTGTGTTGTAGGCTCTTGCCAAATTTCGTGATTCTAGGTAAGCAGGAAGTATCTTATATGTTTTGATTTATTTGCGTCAAAATATGTCTTATATTTAGGGTTTTTCTTCATTGCGTTAACTTAGAAGATTTTTGACAGCTCCATAGTAACGTAGTTATAAATATTTGGTATTAATTTCAATCTGCTGTCTTCACAAGTTCCTAAGAAAAATGGTCTTGACATACCGACAGACGGATAACGAAGTCATACTGTAAGAGTTCCTTTTTTGCTTTTGAGGAACGAAAACCTTAAAATGGGACAAGCGAAAAATGTTAGTACTGTAGTGAATTACAAGGACTGATGCAGAAAATGGCAGTAGAAAAACAGGTATAAACGACGAATAAACGAAAAACATACAAGGGAAACACCAGGGTCAGAGAGTTAATGAGGGATCAGATGTTCAATGCAAAGCATTTTGATTTATTGTCTATATTAGGTAACGCGTTTTTAAATGATTTTGAATGTAGAAAGTGAGGGCTTATTTTGTATGGTTGTATTTAGTTTATTTCACAGTTGCATGGCATTTATAATAAACGATTCTCCATTGATTTTTTAGCTTTCCATTCATTCATCATTTTAGTGAATAAAGGACTCTCTCAGCACAAAACTACATTCTCTAAATAGAATATAGTTCTGTGCTGAGAGATTAGGTCTTTTCATCTTTAGAATGTAGTTTAAGGTCGTGAACTAAAAGGTATTGGTATTTTGGATTGGATACGAAGGCATGAGAAAATTATTGAACAAAACATACAGAAGTGAATAAATGTGAACGAAGTTTGGAAATTTAATTTCATTTGTTGAGACCAGAAATGAAGCGAAGCACAGATTTGAAAGTCATTTTAATTTATTTAGAAGTTACTCAAATAAATTTACGTCTATATTTTCTATTGTACATTCCTCTCAGTGGTAAAATTTCTTGCCTATTAATGGTTTCGTTAGTGTGAACTTCTAATTTTCAATATCATTTTCCAATTTAAAATCATTTTTTAGTCGCTTTCGTCCGAAAATTTTGATAATTAGTTTTACTGAAAAGTTGTTTCACTTAGTGACGTAGAAAGTATATATGTAGCATGTTAGTCTTCCTCGTTTTTGTGGTTTTGAAGTTTTTCTTTATTTTAAATATATCAAAGTAATTAAGATAATTAATTATGACTTATATAATCCTAAGTTCATCAATTGATACTAGTCAAATAGGAATACCTGAACTATCTGAACTATCATACACTCCGCTCGTAGGTAGGAATTATGATCCGTTAATGGGTACGTGGATAGGGGCTTCTTATTTTAAATTCGACATAATCTTATATTTGCTTTATTTGAAATGGTCGTAAATAATGTTTCTGTGTGATTTTAGACTTGTCTCACTCAAAGAGGTAGGAAATAAATATATTAACAGGACAGAAATATTACCCGGTTTTAATATTTTTGAATTATTCGAAGTATATACAAATAAATTACATTAATATATTATATTTTATATATAAAAATAAATGTTTATTTGTTATATTGTTATATTTGTATATATTCCCGTACTATACATACGATTGCGATGAAACTTTGATGAATGAATTGTTGTGTGCGTGGCCGAGAAAATTTCTGAATTAGTACAACCATTTTACAATAGACGGCGCGCGAGTTTGAAGTTAGTTACGCACGTTTGACATAATTTAATTGAATCAAATACACACAATATCATTTTAGTTAATGTGGATATAACAAGATGACCATCAACCAAGCGTAGGGACAATTGTTGCAAGTATATCGACTAAATTTTGAAAATTTTACGTTTCACACATGGGCAGTTGTATGTACCCCACTTACGCGTCAAAAAACATTCTTATTTATTCACGTACGCATAACATGGAAAACAAGTAATGTTATGTATCCAAAATCACTTCATTTAACAGCATTAAAAGACATACGCTTTATCTGTTTGAGTGGCATTGCAATACATGCCGGGTACTCAAACTAAATAAATTATCGCATTAAATTGAAAACTGAAAAACCTAAACCAAAAGCACTTCATTTAACAGCATTAAAATACATACACTTTCTTTCTTTGAGTGGCATTGTAATTCATGCTGGATTCTCGAACTAAATAAATTATTGAAATTGAAAACTTTGAAAAATTTAAACCAAAAGCACTTAATTTAATATCATTGAAACACATACACTGTTTCTTTGAGTGGTATTGCAATACGTGCCGGGTACTGAAATAAATTATCGCATTAAATTGAAAATCATGCAAACCAATTCGCGGGCAAAAGCTACTTCTAAATAAAATAACCGTGAGTTCATTAGTTGATACTAGTCAAACAGGAATAGTTAAACTATATGTTCTATCACAAAAATTCTTGCTTGTAATAGAAACTGCCATCCATTAATGGGCAAGTGAACTATGCTTTCTAAGTTTAAATTCTAAGTGATTAAATATATTCCTAAACGATTAAATATATTTAATGAATGAAATACATTTCATTCAGGAACGGTAATAAATACTTTTTCTGCATCAGTCTGAGAGTTTATCTCACTCAGTAAGTTGTACTGTCTCGGTAAGGCCAAAGTAAATTTTCTCGTTTTAGTAAGATTGTGCCCTTATCTCTGGGGAATGGGTTAGTCTAATCAAACTTGTCGATTTGCCATCCCATTCAAACCTACATCCTACTCGCTCACCTCGTAATTGTGATTATATTAAAAGTACATTATTTTCTTTCGCTTTTTCATGATTTTGGCATGTTTGCATTATTTGTGATATATCCTACTAATATAATCGACAAATTTTTTTTGTTTGTAATTTAATAATTGACATAGATATACTTCGTATAACGAAGTAACATATGGGCTATTCTCCCCTGTCTCCCTTGCGTGAAACTCTAGTATCACGAGAATGATTTTTGAACGCTTGTTACTCAATAACCATAAATAATTATTGAAAATGTATTATGAATATAACTTATTATTCAAGTTAGTATATATATATATATATATATATATATATATATATATATATAAACATATATATTATGTTTTGACTCTAAAATCATTATTTTTAATGAAACTTAATATATTCATTAAATAATGAAAATTTAATATTCAAATATATTTAATAGATACGTAATGCGTTAATTATATCTATTGCTTAAGTATATTGAGAAAATCAAAATTAAATGAAACTACGTGATGTAGTTTTATTTCTACTTTCTTTAAGTTCTGTAACACGGTTTCGTTCTATTACGACATGTTCGGATGGACTATTAGCAAAGATTATTATATTAATTAACGCCAAATATATTCAATACATTGAGATACTAAAACCTGCATGTAAATTTCATCTCAATCGAATATCTATGAAAGTTAATTATAATATATACATGAGATGAAACAAAACCAGAATTTGAAAAAAAAACGCACTTCAACTCCAGGATCCTTCCGAAAGTATGGCCTATTAATATCTACTCACATTTGCATATTTTGTTTCAAAATATTCATTGCTCATTTCCTGCTCATATATGAATATTTTGTTGCTTAGTATATTTTAACTTTTCTGCAGGAAGATATTAAAATAAAACCAAGCTTTTACGACACAGTGTGACAATTCATATGTGAATATAAGGAATTATTAAAATGGTGATGGAAAGTGAGAAATGAAATTATCAACAATTCATGTTGATAATTTCAATTATGTTATGCCAAAAATACACGTTAATATTGCAGTTTGTTATGTATAATTTTGTGTACTTAAGTACGTGGGAAAGCCATTTTCGAATATAATTTATAATAATATTAATACATTTTTTTCATACGTTTTTTTCAAAAAAATTTTCACTGAAAATTCATAATTTTGGTTTTTTTGGTCAAAGGTATCATTTTTAAATCCGTTTTGTTATCATCTAACGGTTTTCTTAACGGCATTACGTAGAAAGCTGAAATTCAGTTATAATATTTGTTATATTCTGTTTTTAAGTTGGACACCTTAAAAATATTTAAATGCAATATAGCAAAAAAAGTTATGAGTACAAAACTCAAAAATTACGAGTATTTTTTAGAAATTCGCGATTATTTACGCTTATGAAAGATATGGTATCATATTTACTTTGTTCAAAATATAATTAATATTTTTAAATATATAATATAAATGCTAATTAAATTCAAATGTTAAGTTTTTATATATACTTAAGTGTGTCCGAAGTTTCATTGGAGCAGATTTATTTATGTTTAATCCGTTTATTTATGTTAAAACTCAAGAAAATGTCCACTGACTAAGAAAATGTTTAACATCAGAATTTGAAAAAGTTTCACGTCCTTGTCCTTCATCATTCCACAAGTCGCAGAATATTGTGATGATGTTTATCATAATAAATTTATTTTTAATATCAATTCATTTATGAATAATGAGAATGTTTTAAAAATATTTTGGAAAGAAATAACATAAAAGCCTATGTAACTTACTATAATTAACGAAATCGCACAAATTAGCATGGAGTCCACCAGCTATTACCTATCTTTCTACATTATCTTTAAAATTAAATGGAAATCTGAAAAATTTTGAAAGTAGTGATGTACAAAAGTAGGTAAAGGAAAAATTAGAGAGAAAATCTTCTTGCATTTCGTTAATAAATGCAGGGGAAATGTAATTAAGATGAAATATCTTATAGTTTGTGAAAGGTAAACAAATTATCTGTGACATTTTAAACATAAGTTTAAGTGAAAATGAACCATTGGACATTTGTATAATTTATATTTATTTTTATTTAAATCCATTTTATAAACTAACAAATTTCGGACAAACTCTTGTTTGTATAAACATTTTTAATTTTATTGATTATATTTTTATTTTTGACTAGTAATTTAACGCCATACTCGGAAACGCTCAAAAAATTTATGAATTAGTTCTATGTCACACCTGGATTGGACTTTATATACTTATATCTTAAAGCGTACCTTTTGACTTCCTTGAAAAGGTCAACAATATTCAGTATATACACAATTTTAATAGATTACTTGTCATAAATAATTGAAATTAATAATTTATTTACAGCTCCTGTGGGATGATAAATCAGACTATGGGGTAAAGAAAATGTCATATCTATTTTAGGAGGAATAATGAAAGTAAAAGTTCTGCCCACATATTCAGCTACTTAAATAGATTTTGACTTCCTACGTGATATTTTTAACAGCCAAATTGATTACACCTTGGTAAGTATACAATCACCTTGTGCGTGTCAATTAAGATGCATGAATTTTATATTCTAAAGGTTAATGGTGAATATCACCATATCCGTAAGAAAATAATTGAAAGCCATGTTTATATACTCGTTGCGCAAAAGATTTAATTTAAATTTTCTCTAGAGTATCCTTCCTTTCCTAGTTTGTAAGTCCATGTACTTCTATTAATATCACCCCTATTTTAATCTAGTTTAATATTTTCAATCTTACCATTGTTTATATAATTATTGTAGTTTACATCACTCAGTTAAAGGTAAATCACAGTTTTGATCAAATACTGAATGATGAGTCAACTGTTAAAATAAAGACTTTTTCAAGTTTGGGGGTTTTCATAAATTACGTTGCGTATTTGGGCCGGGTGGTCATTTATAAAAGGCTGTGCTGAGCTACGCAGGAAAAGCGTGGGTACCTATGCCCAGTGCTAGAGTTTTGCATTGCATACATTGAAAAATTAAACAGTACCGTTAAGTAAATAACCGCATAAAAACACTAATTAATGAGGCAAAGGAAGTGTAGAACGTCCCTACTTTCTTTTGCATTTTAAATCCTTCGTTTAATTACGAGACAATTTTAATTAACTTTAATGAAATATTATAGTGAAAAAATTTATACAGCGAAAAAGACAAATTACAATAAATGGAAACAGATGTTACTTGGGGCAAAGTAATTTTGAGAGTTGGAAAGAAAGATAGAACAAAGAAAAGATGTCAACCGAAATTCCAGACGGCTAAACTTTTATTGAAAAAAGAGCTTTATTGCGGAAACTTATAAAGTTTACTCAGATAAAGATTTCGTGTTTTTATATTGGTCATTTGTGAATTTTTCTGAATGTACCAGATGATTTTTTATGTTTAATAAATGTATGTAGTGGAAAGCAATTGTGAAGTTTCGTTAAATAATGTTGATTTACCTTTTGAATTTTATTGACTTTTTGAGATAATCTTCTGTAGATATCCTCAAATGTCAAATTACATTCATTTGTTACAAAATGTCAGAAAGTCAGAAACGTAGAAAAATAATACAGCAGATACTTGTATTATCTTTATATCTTTTGCCTTAATAATAATGTATATTGGTAGTGCACGTACATCATGTATTGTTTTCAGGTGTTGTTTTCGTGTACTATTTCGACGACTGTACAGTCAGAAACGCAGAAAAATAATACAACCGGTTAATTGTATCATCTTAGTATCTTTTGCCTTAATAATAATGTATATTGGTATTGACATACATGATTATCTTATTTTAGTGTATTATTTCAACGACTGTATTACTTAAAGTGACGTATCTGTATATTATACAGGTGGTCCCAAAAAAATTGTGTGGAGAAAAGAGATATAGAATATCAAGACCTATTGGAAACATTCCCATGTATATTCAGTTTTTGGTAGTTTCTAAGTTACCATATTTTTGTGTGTTTTCTTGCCTAACTCATAAATTGAAGACGAAATTTTATTAGTGACGTGAATAATTGTGATTGAAACTTAATTTCTTTATCAACTAATTAGCATAATTGATCTATTCGGGATAAAAATATTTACTTACACACGTCTTATCATGGGCCCCAAAAATAACAGAAAAACCAGAAATTTTAAATACTAGAATTTTGAATTTAACTTTTGGTATAATTTTAAAAATAAAGTTAATATCTATTTTTCTGATATCCACATCAAAAACCTTCTCATTTAATCAGCGTAATGAAACAGAAATTTGAATCTACTGACTCTATGGAGTGATCCTTAAAATGGATTTAAAGTGCAGTAAGCCAGAAATTTTGTAAGTAATTAAGTAAAAATTGAGGTTAAATACAATAAATTTGGAGCCCTATTCATTATAATCAGTAATAAACACATGACGTAATTGTAGCTCCTTTTTAGAGTATTATTACACAATTAAATGAAACTGCGTGATGTAATATTATTTTTATTTTATTTAAATTCTTTACCACGACCTAGGTTTCGTTGTATTACAACATCTTCAGGTTGGCTATTAGCTAAGATTTTTGTTAATTGCGCACCTGTAGATTTTGTAACACAGTGAAACCCAGGTCGCGATAAAGAATTTAAATAAGGTAGAAATAATACTACATCACGTAGTTTCATTTAATTGTGTATAATGCATTTATACAAAATTAACGCCGAATTTATTAGGCGTTAAGAGTAAAAGTATTACTACTCGAGGAATTCAAACTAATAGAAGTAATTGTTTTTCTTGCGCCTACAGTTAGACTATAGTTATTATATGATTTTCTTTGTTAACTAATTTTAATTTTTTCCTTGTATTTTACAGTGTAAAATTATCTGAATAAATGATACCACATAACTCGAACCTATTGGTAAACTTAGGGGACTATTTAACTTCCTAACGTTGTGCTATTTATTTCCAAGTGAAAATTGTCACGTTTTTCCTGGGATGAGTCACCGTGGCTTTTTAACAACTCATTGTGGCGAAACACGATACTATTATGGGAGATGGAATAACTTAAAGTGGCAACACTATACAGGTGTATATAGAACGTCGAGATAAGTTTTAACACGAGTAGTTCCCTAATCACCCTATGACCTACTTATGACTGCAACATCAATACATTTAAATAATTGGAACCTGAAGACTTTGACAGAACAGGACGATTTTGTCTGAAAATGTTGAGAAGCCAAGATAAAAATAAAAACTTTTTGGAGTAAAACTTCTTTACGCACGCTTGACTTGGGGAGTAAGCTGGTGAATGCGTGACGAGAGTGTTACGAAAAGTGTGATCGGGCGAGGCGAACGGAAGTTAAGAAGGAGTTATAAGTTAGTGAAGACAGAAAGAGAGAGATTTACGTTTCGTATATTACTATAGGGACAAGAGGTGCGAGCACACATTTTCTTTCTCTCTTTCTCTCATAGCCAGTGCATGAAATATATATATATATATATATGTTTATTTATATATTTGTATATATGTATATATATATATATATATAAATATATATATATATATATATATATATATATATATATATATATATATATATATATTAGGGTGTCCCAGTCCTCTCTTTTTTTACATTTGACTCCAAAAAGATAAATATTATATATTATTGCCATCGGATAAGAATAACCCGTGCCGACTTGACGTTAAAGTTGAATTTTATAAAAGTTAGTATGGAAGCTGTAGGACAATTGCAAAATTTGTTTATTTTTAGTAAAAAAACACATATGTTTAATATTTATTTATTGTAAAAGACAAATTAATCATTAAATTTTCTTTTCAAAGTTAGCTTTTTACAGTCAGGATATACTTTTCTGTGTTCTTGGACGCAACGTAATAAAAATTGCTTTTGCTCCTCTTCAACAGTGATTAAGCCATGAAAGTCTTGCATTAATTTAACCGCTCTTTCTGCCGTACCATTAACTGCTCTCAGTGTCAGCAGCTTCATTTTAGCTTGTTGGAAAGAATCATCATTTGACCATGAAGAAGGGCTCTTGTTCAGAAAACTGTCACCAATTTTAAGTCCATTAAATAAGAACTTGCTTTTGACAGAGACGAAGTCATCGATGATTTTCTCTGAAATTAAAATATAGGGAACGTTTATCAATCGCATAGTAAACAAAAAAAGAAAATCAAAACATAATTTACACGTGATGCATATCAAAAAGTGGGCCACAAAGTTCTTCTTTGGATGCGATGTAATGTTTATCGTGGGCTGATGGGTTTTCTTTAGCTAAGTTAGCAACAATTTTTACTTTAGTTTCTTAATTGCCATTATCGTCAAATAAAGACAAAACTGACACTTCATCTGTCAAATACCATAAATGCTGGCAAGACTTCTGTAAAGCTGCTTTGGAAATACTTTTGTATATTGTTTCGTAAGCTTTTATGGTCTTCAAAAAGCACAAATCCTGGTAAGGTGCTTTTACTGCTAAAATGCATTGGATGGCCATGGTTTGACGTAGGATGTCACAATAAACAGACAGACATCTAACAGTGCTGCCTTATCCTTGTTTGAATGATATTAATGATATTTTTAATGAATAAATGGTTATCGCCATCCACCGAGCTTGGTGCATGGCACCTGGAGGCCGAATTTTAAATTTCTTCTCTGTATCTCCACCAAGAAATATTATTGAAAACTCAATTAACTCGCGATAGTCATCTCTAGCTATCTCTTTAGTCAATTCACATCGGTAGAATTGTAGCAATTTATAAATTTTTGAAACATTTAAACAAGGTAACTTTTCTCTACAGATTTGAATTTTTTCAGGATCGACATTTTTCCAGTTTTCTCGGAATTTTTTGAACAACGGAATGTCTATGCTTTTAGTTACTTGGCTGACTTTCGCTTCAAACACACTTTTTAATATCAATTCGTAAACGTGTTGACGGCAAGCAAAAATGAGCATTTCTCTATCCAGTTTTTGTTCGAGAAGCACACATGCACCATTAATACGGCCTGTGTTTGAAGCAGTAGTATCACAACAGAGAATCTGCACTCTGTCCTAAAGATTTCACTTGATAATGGCAGTCCAAACTGCATGTGGCTGTTCGCTTTCTGAAGAGCTGTCCAATTTTGGTACAGCGATAAGTTGTTTGTTATTATCATATGAAATAAGTATCGGTAGACGTTCTTATTTGGATTTACGCGAATCTAGAGCCGGCAGCAGTTTTCCATCCCAGTGGACAGTTACAGTATCCGGACCTTGTTTTGGAAATTAACTTTATAGCTTCAGCCCGCTCTCTTCGCATTTCTGTACGAATTCTATGGATTGAGGACTTGCTTTTAGGAAATTCATGCGTGTTATGCCCTGGTGCCTCAATAGTAGTTTCAATTATAAATACAGAATCTCTCACACTAAACTGACACCTATCTAATTATATATTATATATACATATACATATATATATATTTATATATATATATATATATATATATATATATATATATATATATATATATATACATATATATATATATGCGAGTTTGCTAGCGTTACGTGAAATTTCATATTTTGTGAATTTGAAGTTTTACTTCAGTCGTGTGGTCTAAAGCACACTCGTTTTTTTAATTTTATTTTATATACTCGGTTTTTAATTCCCAAAGACTTTAATATGAATCTTTGGTTCCGTTGTTAAACAGCTAATTGACCCTTTTCGCATCTCAGATTGGTTGTACGGGGAGCCTTTTTTAAAATATTTAATAGACAATCGAACTTAGCTTTTAGAAAATGTAGATATACAGGCGTCCGTATATATGCAGATATTACTTTCTAAAATCATGACGCATCCTGTCATTAGTCGTCAACATTATTAATAAACAAACATTCGCCGGGATATGAATGGTTTTGGCGAACACGTAGCTTGGCCTTTGAGGTCTTCCGATTCAAATCTAATTGAATTTTCCATGTTGGAATACTACAAGTAGTTAATATACTCAAAGAAAGCCGCAATTTGGAAGAATTAAGAGGAAATTTTAAGGAAACCAAAGAAATAATTAAAAACAATATAAAGTGTTGAGATTTTAGATAGAAAATTATTTTCGGTGATGTCATATTGGTATTGAAGAAAACGGTCGTAATTTTGAAAAAAAAAAAATGTAATTATTTATAATAAATACATTTCTGATAATTGTTATTTAGCTTTAATCATATTTATTGGGTGAAACCGCAGAACTGGCAATATCAAATTCTTAATTGAAAAGCTAAAGAAATAAGAAAGTCTTTTAATTCAATTCTGGAAAAAAAACGTTATGTGACTTTTTTTTAAATAACGTCAAAAATAAAGTTTAAAATGAAAACAATTTTGAAGTATTGCGTTTTTCCGTTATTTTAGCGCAACGCCAAGATATATATATCGGTATATATTTTTATCCCAAACAAATCAGTCAATCAACTAGTTGACAATAAAATCAATTTTCTATTCTAATTATTCATGTTACAAAAAACATTTGACGTTCATCACCGAGGTTAGCAAAAAAATCCAAAAAATAATTACTCCAGAAACTGTCTAAAATCGCTAAACATATACAGAATGGTTTCGGATAGGCTTGTAGATTCTTTACTTTTGCTCTTCCGCTCGACACCGTTTATTGGGACAGCCTGTATGAAGAGAATATTAAGTCGCGAGTTATTTAAAGATAATTTTATTCTTAGAGTTCCGAGCCTCAAAGGGTTAGAACGTAACTCTGAATAATCACTCATTCGCCCTTCCGTTGATTCGTTTGTCTGTCAGCGGGTCGTTGCTTTCGAACTGTTTGACATAGACATTTGAAATTATGATAGCGTGGTTCTTAAATGGAATATGCTAAAATAAATTTTAAAAAAATTTAAAAACGTTTTAATTTCAGACGATTTTTTTTTCAGAAGTTAAAAAAACTATAGCAGATTCCTTTAAAAACTAGGATACTCAAAATTTTGAAAAATATTTATTTCCTATTATCAATATTAATAAACAATAATGCGTTATTTTATTATTCTTTTTAATGACATGAGGTCAACGATACAATTTAAAACAATATTTGGAGAAATGTAAATATCGTTACCAATTAAAACTATTTTTTATTTGTTATAACATCCATACTCAACTTACAGAGCGAAAATAGAGCTAAGAATAAAGGAGACATAAAGTGGTTTCAAAATGTAAAAGCTATCGAGTAACTCAGAAAAATAAATAAATTGATCACGGAGAAGCTCTGTAACCATATTCCTACAGTGGTCAGTGGAATAGAACATTAAAAAATGGGTACATTTCACTAGATGTCGATAAATGTAAGTTTCCAAATAAAATTAAGTATTACATACGATATACGTACGTACTATAGCTAGATAAATTAAATTGTTACTTTCGTTACTCAAGTAACGGCTATTAGTATAAAATGTCACTGGGTCCAAGGCTGAGGCGTTATCATTATAATTACTAAACAATTTGGAAAAAAATGTAAAATCAAAAGCTTCTTCCATCACACTTGAAGGGTTATTTTTCTTTAATGCTGTATACATTAAATGTAAAATGTGTCGAATATAATAAATTACCCGGATCATGTTCTTAGATTATCGTTTTATACCCAACGAGTATTCGGTCTTAAACGGTATCAATTCCAAGACAAAGCATTTCATTTAAGAATTTAGACAATTTAATCCTGTTGGATGATAGTTTTATAAAATGGATTCGATTACTTTGAGGTTGTATAAGCATTTAGATGATGAAGTTAAGTTTAAGGGCAATTACATAATTTATAAATAAAATTACCAACTTATGCAAAGTGTATTTCAATCATTTATCGTATACTCAATTTAAAGAATTTTACAAGAGATGGTTTGAAGTTGGGAATGACGGGCTATGAATAATTGTGTAGTTTTTGATTACGTATTCTTGGGATCAAGCAGATTTTGAAATAATCATTACATTGAAAATCACCTGTTACCCATGGTTTCACTTGTGTGGAAATTGCGATTTAAGCATTTTGGTGTTAATGTAATATAGTGTTAATTTTTTATGCTGATGTGCAAATAAGTAAAATTAAGTTAATGCTTCAATTTTTGAAGATGCACACGACCTGTTGCATCACATATCCCCCCCAACTATAGTTGTAATTTTCAATATTAACTAAAGTCTCGTTAAAATATTAACTGAAATAGAAAATTGCAAAAGATTAGATATGATCACATCTTAATACATAAAAGATGTGTTGTAGTACAAAAATGTTCATATCTTTATACATAAAAGATGTGTTGTAGTCGTTAAAATATTAATGAAATTTGTTCTTTCTTCTCCTTTGCCCCCACAAAAGAATAACATGATGATTAATTACAGATTGTAATCAAGCCCTTAAAGTGTAAAAATACAAAACCTGTCTACTGGTTTTTGCGTTATACATATACGGGCAGGGTCTTGTTTAAATTTACATCAATTTTATAGATTTCAGCCTAATCAAATGAAGCTTATACAAAAAATTAATAATATGGTAAGTTTAGATAATATTTACAAAGATTCTGATAGAATCTGTAAACATCTCGTGTGATTAGAGTCACATTTTTAACTTTACTTTTACAGAATTTTGGAATAGAAAAAATTATAATAACTTGTCGTTAGATGACTAATAAGCTAAGCTTAGAATCTAAGAGTTGCTATGTACTTTCTGTTGATGACGTTAGGCTGCACTTAGATTACATCAAGATTATTCTAATGACATTGACAAAGATAAATATATCTTTCAATATTCACATTTTGCTAAGGGCGTTATTTTTAACTTTTAGAATATCGTTCAGAATATCCTTTAAAATTTCTAGGTTTGATTATTAAAAAATCAAATGCAAAAGAGCGTTATTATGATATAAAAACTGTTTCTTATAAAATTTTATCCGAAATCATTCTAGAGGTATTTTTTGAAAATATGTCCAGAACACATGTTCTCTCCAATTATTGAAACCGCTTCAGTCACAATTATGAAAAAAAAATCGTTATTATGAATTTACCCAACATTTTGTCGCATCACATAGTTTTCTGAGAAATTTTGTAAATCTTAAGATCTGTGATAATAGGCAATATATTTTAATGATAAAAATATTATTAATGTTGTAATAAGAATAGTACACACCCCTAATTATTTATATATACCTAAGTATGTAGGGAACTTTCAAAGTGCGATTTCAATCGTATTTAGTAAGTTTTATTTAGAGTCGTCGTAGTGCTATTAGTCTAACTCAATCTCTTTTTTAAATATTTAGTTAACATTTTTATGGGTCCATATCTAAATTATAGTCAAATGTGGAAAATATTTACTCTGAAAAAAAACTGATAAATACAATGTTGGAGAAATACCAACATTATAAAAGAAACTCTACATTAACAAAAAACTTGCTGAAAATTTTAAAAATATTAAGTACAACCTAACCGAACCTGTCTAACTAATTAAATTATCTATGATTTATTACTAACCTGTAAACAAAAAATTATAAAAAGGACATTTGTCGCTGTCTCGTATTATTTGATGTTTCACTCCTAGCTAGTTCTAGCTACTTCTTTTTTTATAGCTACTTCTTTTTTTATAATTACTTTATTCTTCATCTCTTTTTTCATTTTCTTTTGCTAAAACATGTATTAGAGTAACAAAAGATCTAATTGTTAGACATTCGAAATTCAATTTAAGCACCCTCAACATTTTAGGATTAAAATGCTGTTTCTGTTAATGAATGTCGATATTGTAAATTTTTCATGTCTATATTTTTAATTATAAATAATTTTACCAATTAAGTAGCTCTATTTTAGCTGATATTAATTTGTTTTTTTAATTTTGCTGTCAGATTATCAGAATCGAATCCATTTCCGAGTATCATGGTTATTATCAAAAGCTTTTGTCTTTGCATTATGGTTTATGTTATTTTTTCCAATTATTTCCTGTATTGTTCTTTAATTTTCCTTTAGTCTCGTGATAGTGAAGTTCTTTGGATTATTTTGTTTTGCTTTCTATATCCTTAAAATTGATGATATTTTCAAAAGTGGTGAGGCAAAAACAGGGGTTGATACTTTGGGGTTGATATTTTGTTCGAGTATTACAACGTAATTGTGTTGTTGTCGTCAAATGTGTTTCACGTCTTGTTATAGTTTGATTACTATCTGGCGGTGATCGGTTTTATATTATGAAAGTATTTTTTAAAATAAATTATGTTGTACAGAGTACGTTTTTGTTCAGCAACTGATTAGTGTCACAGCACAAAAATTAGGTTAAAATTAATTCTTTGTTTGAAAATGTACGATGAATTGCCAAAAAGTGTTGCTGTTTGATACTCGTAAGTTTGAAATCCCATGTCGATTAATTCGGCGTTAACTAAACATTAATTAACTGTACCGAGTGGAAAGTGTTTGTTTAAAGCAAATATAATGATTAACATTTTTATGTCTATTTTATTCATGTCATTTAAATAACTCTTGTGTAAATAATATGTGGGACTATAATGACTTGGCATATGTAATTAATTCGCTCACATATTTTTTAAATATTTCTATAATTTTGGGCACCAATTTTTATTCTTGCCGTCGAGGTATTTCTTTTTGTTTGTAACACCGCGTTTTATTTCGTTTTTTCCATAAATTGCTTTTTTATTAATTTTATTTTCTTATCGATCTTCTAATATAATTAACGTCTTTAATATTTACTACAATTTATTATGTTAAATGGTTCTTGCATGGTTTATTTACAGCCGAAATCAAACGTTTCATTAATAGATGAAATTAAACGTTTCATTACTCCAAAGAGATAAATCAATTTTTCATAGATCAGATCAGATAATGTTTAAAAAGAAAATTAAAGTTAGGTTATTTAATTCAAGCTTGTGCAGAAACCTACGGGGAAGCACAAAGGAACGATTTTATATATATATATATATATATATATATATATATATATATATATATATATAAGTATATATAGATCTAAATATATTATTTCTAAAAGGTTTTTTTGGTCGAGCGGCTCGATCTCTTTAACTACTGCACCAAAAAAAATAAAAAAAATACCCACTTAAAGCTTATGTTTTCTACTTTGGGCGAAAAATATAAAAAAATTCGAAAAAACTTTTTGTTAATAAAAAAATTATTTTTTATAACAATTGGCATGAGCGCCATCTGTGGGCGACACATCAAATATCTTAGCCAAATTGTATACTTGGAACACGCTAGATGGCGATATAGTGCGAAGACTTCGCACGGGTCAGCTAGTATATATATATATATATATATATATATATATATAAGTACTCTAAAGGTGGCTCTCAAAAAATAGGATAACTATTCCAAATTTACTTAGCTGTCGTTAGTACGAATGGTGATTCGTAGTATATGGTTATCTGTAATCACAACTTTATTTTACTAAATGCTTTCCTGCGTTATGACAGTGTGTAATTATACTACTCCTGGACATTTATTGGCTGTAATAGTGTCAAGTGTTTGAAGGACACTATTACTGCCAGAAAATATCCGGTAATCATATTTCATTCGTATGCATATAAAAATAATATTTCATTTCATTTTTTACGATATTTCTTTCGAATTATCAAGAAGGCAAGATTGAGATACCAATAGTGAAACAGCAATATTGGCTTTCTTTGCCGTACTTGTTTTCTCTGTCGCCTTAGGAGGACTCCACTATTCTCTATAGGAAATAGGCTAATCCGATTGGGCTTGCTGATTAGCTATCCCACTGACACCTATGTCGTACTCGCTCGCTTTATATTCATACCTACTCACCTGTTTCTATATGCGTTTTTTACTCTATGTCTCACTCTATTGTATTTCTTATTTAATATTTGAACGTGTATTTAAAATTGCTTAATGTTTGTAAACTCGTTGGCTGTTTCTCATCTTTTCTTTCCTTCAAAACTTTTCATTTTAATATAACGGAATCCAAAAAATCACTATTTATTGATTATGAGTAAACCAGCACTAATTAAGTCATGGGTTTCATTGAATGATCGGATGGTAGAATGGGTGATAGATCCGAAATGCATTCTCAATATTATAGGCTTTCAAAAATCAACTAAAATAATAATACGTCTCCTTATTAATGAATATTAAGTGAAATGAGTCACCTTATATCAACTTTATATACACTAATACCTTTTAGATTTTTATAATCGATAATCTTTCATTTGCTTAATTGAAGGCACGTTGATGTTAAATAATTATCGGATAATATACGGATTTTAATGCTATTATGGAAATTATGTGTTATATTTAATAACATGGTTATATAAGTTAACACAGAAATGAGCTCTTAAAATAGAATATTTTATTTAAGCGTAATTATATGGGTGAAATCGAATGTGCTGAGAATTAAATCACGTTTACTATGGGTATGCAGGTCACATTACATTATTGTTCATGAATCTTATTAAACAATCTTTATTACAGACGTTATCAACTTCTATTCCAAGAAAGTTATAATAACACATAAAGACTGGAGCACAAATAGTTCAGACATCGACAGAGCCCCGTTCCCGGGAACAAATAAATGAAGCATAACAATTGCTCGTGTCACCTCCTGACCTGCCATCGTCACCGGGTCACGAATGTATCGCTGTGTTATTAATCGGATCGTGGGTACCAACTTTTTAATTGAAATTACTAACCCTCGGCTGCTCCATTTTCTTAATTAATTCCGTGCGAGTTTAAGTTAAGGAGAGTTTAATTGACGCTGTTAGTTAACTCTTTTGATAAGGATCGGTACGTTTAATTTTAGCGCGATCATTA